>CM077150.1:112041253-112467659 GCA_039583875.1 Platanthera guangdongensis | reverse complement strand
TGGACTTGGAATTGGCAAGTTATTCGCAGCACGCAGTTGGCTTGATCTCAAGGTCGAGAACCCTATTTAGCAAGCGAGACGGACCACTTGGGTAACCCCGTCGAGGGAGTGTGTTCAAGAATCGACCAAGTTTCGTCGGGTGCCAAATTAAAGTTTTGTTTTTTCTGTCCAAATCCATCTGGTATTTATCAGTATTTGGAGAATGGATGCCGGATATGACCCTGAATATAGCCGTTGTTGACAACATCGAGAATGGACCCATCAGTCATCTTTAGGGTCAGATCGAGAGGGACCAGGGTTACGGGAATTTCCAACGGTATAATCTCTATCACCGACGTGGCTTATGTTGAAGGGTTAAACCATAACCTGATCAGTGTAAGTCAGTTATGTGATAAAGGTTATGACGTTAAGTTCTGCAAGAATAAATGTCTGATAATTTCACGTACCTCTTCTGAAACGGTATTATCAGGCATTAGGAGCAAAAATATCTTCTGTTTAGATTTTCTCAGTTTAAATTCATCTACCCCCGTATGCCTTGTGGCAACAGGCAGTGCATCTCTTTGTGAACAATGGCACAAGAGATTGGCACATATTAATTTCAAGATAATTAGTATGCTGTTTTCTAAGAACTTGGTAAGGGATGCTCCCAGTATCAAGTGCATCAAAGATAGCCCCTGTCCTGCATGCCAGATGGGCAAACAGACTCGGGCTACCTTTAAGAGCATCGCAGACAAAGACTCTTCCCGATGTCTTTACCTTTTACATATGGACTTGTTTGGTCCAATGCAAGTTCATAGCTTGGGAGGCAAGTCCTATACGCTAGTGATAGTTGATGATCATTCTCGGTTTACATGGGTGTTCTTTTTGAAATGAAAGTCAGATACGTTTGACATCTTCACTAATTTTGTCAAGCAGGTTCAGAACGAATTTAACTGCTCCGTGGTCAAAATCAGAAGTGACCATGGAACAGAATTCGAATCTGGTGCTATGACAGAATTTTGTGAAGAACAAGTTATCTTTCATGAGTTTTCCTCCCCGCGCACTCCTCAGCAAAATGGAGTTGCGGAGAGGAGAAATAGAACTCTCATTGAAGCCTGCACGACAATGTTGAAAGACGCTTCTCTCCCGGAATACTTCTGGGCAGAGGCTGTCAATACAGCTTGTCATGTACAAAACCGAGCATTGATCAACAAGCATCATCGTAAGACGCCCTACGAGCTACTGAAAGGCAGGAAACCAACCATGTCCTACTTGAGGATTTTTGGTTGCAGATGCTATGTACTGAATAATGGGAAGTACCCGCGTACTAAATTCGGTGAAAAATGCTTCGAAGGCATATTCATGGGCTATAGTTCCCATAGTCGGGCATATAGGGTCTTCAATAAGAAAACCCTAGTGGTAGAAGAATCAATAAATGTTGTATTTGATGAAGGAAGTTTGCTTAACAGCAATTCTTCCAGTAGTATTCTTGAAGATGCAGGTGCTCGACTTGAACCGCTGAGTCTGGATGAGACCGCTAAAGATGACGCTCCCAAGTACGTCAAAGTTTCCACCTCCACGTCATCTAAAAATGTTGAAGATCAAAATGGAACAAATATCTTAGAAGAAGGAGAAGCCCAAGAAGTAGTCGAAGCTCCAGACGCCAGACTTCTTGAGCTCCGCACGTGAGGGATCATCCTAGAGATCAGATCATCGGAGATCCTCATGTCGGTGTCAGAACTCGAAGAGGTACTATTAACGAAGTATTGCATCTTAGCTTCCTGTCACAGGTTGAGCCAAAGAAGTTCGACGAGGCGAACAAGGATGCGGCATGGATTCTGGCCATGCAAGAGGAACTACATCAATTCGAACGTTGCAATGTTTGGACGCTGGTTCCCAGACCATACAAGCAGAATGTGATTGGCACGAAGTGGATCTTCAGAAACAAGCTGGATGAACATGGTGTCATCGTAAAGAACAAGGCCAGGCTGGTGGCTCAAGGTTACATACAGGAGGAAGGGATTGACTTCGACCAGACCTTCGCACCAGTAGCAAGGCTCGAGGCAATCAGGTTGTTCCTGGCGTATGCTTCACACAAAGGATTCACAGTCTATCAAATGGATGTGAAATCGGCATTCCTGAACGGAGACCTGAAAGAGGAAGTATACGTCGCTCAACCCCCAGGTTTTGTCGATCCTACTTATCCCAATCATGTTTATTTTCTTAATAAGGCCTTATATGGGTTGAAACAAGCTCCACGAGCTTAGTATGAGACTTTATCTAGTTTTCTTCTTGAGAACAAGTTCTCCAGAGGTAAAATAGATAAAATATTGTTTCTCAGGGAAGTCAAAGGCAAGATTTTGCTGGTGCAAATCTATGTCGATGACATAATATTCGGCTCAACGGACAACAATCTTTGCAAAAAGTTTTCTAAACTTATGCAAGGAAAGTTTGAAACGAGCAGTATTGGAGAGCTCAAGTATTTCTTAGGACTTCAAGTGAAACAGTCTGCGGATGGAATCTTCATCTCTCAGACGAAGTTCACAAATGAACTCCTTAAGAAATTCGGTATGGAGAGTGCAACCTCTATGAGGACTCCAATGGGATCCACCATGTCTCTGGATAAGGATGAGAAAGGTAAACCTTTCGATGAAACCAAATACAGAAGCATCATTGGATCCCTGCTCTACCTTACTGCCAGTAGACCGGATATCATGTTCTCCACATGTGTCTGTGCCAGATATCAGGTGAACACTAAGGAATCTCACTATGTCGCTGCAAAGCGAATTCTAAGATACCTTAAAGGTACTCCTAATTTTGGCTTGTGGTACCCGAGAAACAATGATGTCGAGCTAATAGGCTTTTCAGATGCTGATTTTGCAGGGAGTAGGGATGACAGGAAAAGCACTTCCGGGACGTGTCAATTCCTCGGAAGAAGGCTTATCTCATGGAACAGCAAGAAGCAGAACTGTGTGGCTACCTCCACAGCAGAATCTGAGTACATCTCAGCAGGAAGCTGTTGCGCACAACTCCTATGGATCAGAAACCAGTTAGCCGACTACGACCTTCAGTTCAAGGAAGTTCCAATGTACTGCGATTCCTCCAGTGCAATTGCCATTGCCAACAATCCGGTATCGCACAGCAGAACGAAGCATATTGAAGTGCGCTACCACTTCATTCGGGAGGACGTGGAGAACAAGGACATCTCTCTCTGTTATGTCCCCACGGACAAGCAGATTGCTGATATATTCACAAAGCCCTTAGACGAGGCCAAGTTTAATCTTTTCAAGACTGAATTGGGAATGCTCAACTATGAGGACTGAAGACTACAGAAGCTCCAGGCTCGTGCACGATCTGAGGGGGAGCAAGGAAATCAGTGTGAGCACAGACCCAAGAACTGAGGGGGAGCAAGGGGTCAAATGCTACAGACCCCGATTTGCAGAAGCCGAAAAGGGGGAGATTACCCCAAGGCTAAGGTGGCTCCAAGCTTGTTCCCAAGAAATTGGTATTGGTAAGGGATAACTCACTCAACTCAATTTTAAGTTTCTGGTTTTCATTCCCATTTGCTCTATTCACCTTAGCTTGTAGGGTTTAGGCTTCTTCAAATAGGGGGAGATTGTTGGGTATTGTATCCACAATGTACCTGATTTGAAGAAGCCCCTGGACAAGCTAAGGTCAATAGACTATGTATTTGATAAAATCTTTCTAGTTGTGCTTGCAGTTTTTCCACGCTAAGTGCACACCAATGTCAGGGTGCAGTAGGTCAATATACACGGGTCTGCACGACCTAATCCCTCGTTGAGCAGATCAGTGTGTTGGCCTACGTGTATTCTCTCTATTGGAGTGCACTTATTTTCAAGCACAGGGCTGTAAATATGCAGGAGCAGACAAGGAGCAAGGATGGGTCAACGAGCACCTCATAGGTGGAAAGACGAAAATTCGTCTAAGGTTAAATCGACGAGAATCACCAAGTGATTCTCGCCGATTCGGCGAGAATCACTTGGGATTCTCGCCGATTTGTCGAGAATCAGAAGTTGATTCTCGCCGAACTCGATCCAGCCACTTCTAAGCGAGTACCTCTGCTTCTAAGAAAGAATCGACGAGAATCACCAAGTGATTCTCGCCGATTCGGCGAGAATCACTAGTGATTCTCGTCGAATCGTCGAGAATCACTGGTTGATTCTCGCCGTCTCGACCTGACCTAAAGCAGCGCGTGCAACCAAGGGAAATTCGACGAGAATCAATCTTGATTCTCGCCGAATCGTCGAGAATCACCTTTGATTCTCGACGAATCGGCGAGCATCACTTTCGATTCTCACCGATTTTGACTCGGGCGTTTTTCTGGATCTTCCTGAACCGGATTCTGCCGCTGTCAATGTTCTGGACCGGTTTTCGGGATTTTTCTTGTGGGTCCCACAACGGTCAAATTAGTAGTATCTACAGTATATATACGGGTATTTTGAACTGTAGACACACAGAGAGAAAGAAGCCGAGCAGAGCAAACCCTAAAATCGCGAAATCGCTCCGCCGCATCCGTCGCCGCTCGCGCTAGTCAGCCGCCGCTGTTGATCGTGTTTCTTCCCGATCTCCGGCAACAGAAGCTTAGCAAAGCTTGAGTCTCACGCGTCTATCCAGAGATCCCTTGTCTCTCGATTTGTTGATCGGGAAAAACTTCCCATCCGAATCGATCGAGACGACCGATCCTCGTGTGACCGTTGGTAGACCTAGCTTGCTTCGCTACGAAGATTGGATCTCTATTTTCAGCAGTCGCTCATCATCATAGCCGCCGATCCCGAAGCTAGCCGCCGCTCGTGTTGCCGCCGCCGGTTCCGGGAGATCCTCTCCAAGAGAGACCAAGGTTGTAGACTCTTCGTTGACTTCACGAACACGTCGTCGAACGAAGAGGAACACCGTAGTCTCCAAATGAAGTTTGTATCTCGTGTACATTCTATATTTACTTTTGTTGTAAAGGAACGTTTGTTCCGTGTTGTAAGGGTTGGGTGCAACCCGTTTTGTGGGAGTGTTGACTCTCACGTGTGGAAGGGTTCCTTCCGATAGGGCAGGGATTGGATTTCAATCCTGTTGGAGAAGAGACCGAGTCGTCCCTTGTTGGGAGATAGGTCGAAGGGGGAAAGTGGATGTACCCAAGTCGGGGAACCACTATAAATTGCCTGTGTATTCTGTGTGCTGCTGCTTTTTATTTTTATTGTGCAGGTACATTCGTAAATTCTGCAAAAGCGCTACACGTCACCTATTCCCCCCCCCCATAGGTGCACATAGTTGACACTAGGTGGACTTTCAAATAGTTGCTGAGGCTGAGACAGATAATTCAGAAAGCAAGATTTCTTATAGCAGTGAAAGTGATGAAGACTTTGCTGCTTTTACAAGACATTTTCAAAAGTTTCTGAAGAAGAAGCAGTGGAGGTCTAATCCATCCACTTCACAGACAAAAGATGACTACTATCAGAACAGGAAGTCATCAAGGAATGACAGAAGAAAGTCCAAGCCTAGCAAAGCTATATCTTCAAAGATTGTTTGCTATTGCTGCAATAGATAAGGACATGTAGTGACTGACTGTCCTGAAAGGAGGAAGGAGTCAACTGACAGAAAGAAGACACAGTTTAAGGGCAAAAAGGAAAAGTCCTTTGTTGCCAAGAAAGACAAAAGTTTGACTAATCAGTCATCTTCAGAAACAGATTCAGAAGCTGAAGCCTATATTGGGCTGTTTGTTGAAGAGGAGGAAGATGAGTTCAAGCAGTTAATGAACTCAATTTATGAGCATGAGGACATTTAGTGCAAGGGACTGATGGCCTTATCTGAAGGGGACAAAATCCAGGATCAGCCTGGACTAAGTAAGGTACAAAGTTGTTCTTACAGTTCAATTTCTAGTACTGAGTCAGAATTAGATACATCTGCATCAAGTGATGTGGGTGGGTCTGAATCTGAAGGAGATATTCATCAGTTAATTGATGAATATAGGGACTTGTTGCAGGCCTTGAAGAAAAGCAAAACCTTAGCCAAAACTCAGGCAAAGGAGATTGCTAGTCTTAAATTGGCTGCTGCTGATTCGGACAAGTTATTTGATCAAAAACTGAATGAAATAGCCAGGCTGAAGAACATTACTGTTATTCAGATGGGTACTATTATATTTAAGAATGATCAAATTAGAAATCTAGAGGCTAGACTTCTGAAGGAGAGAGAGATTGTAGCAAGTTTTTCTAAACCAAAATCTGTTTTACCTTTGATGAATGAGTTTGTACCTCATAAGGGTAAAACTGGATTGGGGTTTACAAAACCTGCCTGGACAGAAAAGTCCAAATCTAAGGGCAAAGCCCCAGCACTAAACAAGAAGGCTGTAGTGGAAAATCCAGCCAGGGTTGTACCTAAACAAAGGTACAACAGGTTTGAGTGCTGGTGTTGTGGCAAGATAGGCCACTTTGCCTTAGATTGTTGGCACAATTCAAGTGTCAAGGAGAGTAGCAAACTACCTGCTAGAATAGCTATAGGTAGTTTTGTTAAAAGTCAAACTAACCTGCACCAAGGACCCAAGAATTATTTGGGTTCTAAGGTTAAGTAATCTGTTTTGCAGGTAAGTCCAAGTGGCCATGCCCCTATATGGTACTTGGACAGTGGATGTTCCAGGCACATGACTGGAACTAGGGGATTGCTGAAGGACTATACATCAATAAAGGATGGTCCTCAAGTTACGTTTGGTGGTTCAGAGAAAGGAATCATCAAAGGCTTTGGTAACATTACTAGTAACCAAATTACAATTACTCAAGTGGCTTATGTAAAGGGTTTGAAACATAACCTCATTAGCATAAGTCAGCTGAGTGACTTAGAATATGACATCTCATTTGTCAAGGATGGTTGTCATATCAAAAGGTCAAGTGATCAAAAGATCATTCTGACAGGATATAGGAAGAGAAATGTCTATTGTCTAGACATTATGTGTGAGAACATTGTTTCTCCTATTTGTCTTGTAGCTGATGAGAAAGTATCACATTGTGTTAAATGGCACAAGAGGCTGGCTCATCTTTAACTATAAGACAATAGGCCAACTCTTTAGCAAAGAGTTAGTGAGGAATGGTCCTAAAGTTAAGTGTATAAAGGATGATATATGCTCAGCTTGTCAAAAAGGCAAGCAGACCAAATCCACCTTTCATAGCCTTGAGAACAAAGATGTTGTGAGGTGTCTATACCTCTTGCATATGGATCTTTTTGGTCCTATGCCAGTTTACAGCCTAGGTAGGAAGGTCTACACATTTATGGTTGTAGATGACTATTCAAGGTATTCCTGGGTGTTCTTTCTTAGACAAAAATCTGAAACCCCAAGTATCTTATATAATTTTGTTAAACAAATTCATAATGAATTAGACAGTACAGTGGTCAAAATCAGAAGTGACCATGGTACTGAATTTCAGTCTGAAAGTATGACAAAACTGTGTGAAGAATTTGGAATTTTTCAGGAATTTTCCTCACCAAGAACACCTCAGCAAAATGGTATTGTTGAAAGGAAAAATAGAACCTTGATAGAGGTTGGTAGAACCCTATTGAGTGACACATCTCTCCCATAATATTTCTGGGCTGAGGCAGTAAACACTGCTTGTCATGTGTCAATAGGACTACTATCACCAAGAGCCACAAGAAGACCCCCTATGAGATTGTGAATGGCAGAAAACCAAATTTATCCTATTTCAGGATCTTTGGTTGCAGGTGTTATTTCCTTAACAATGGTAAGTCTTATCTAACCAAGTTTGCTACCAAATCTCAAGAGGGGATCTTTGTTGGGTACAACAATAATAGTAAGGCTTATAGGGTCTACAACTTGATTACTCAAGTTGTAGAAGAGTCTGTTCATGTAGTTTTTGATGAAGTTAGACTCATTAACAATGAATTGCCAAGAAGTGTTTGCAGCTCTACAGGTGTAACTGAGAAGATGGACAAGCTTACCTTAACAGAAGGTTCTTCTACAAGTTAGCAAGTGGAAGATGGTGGCTGTTGTCTAGGGGAGTACAAGATACTCCTGATGCTGAAGAAGACCAAGAGGTGCAGCTAAATGAAGAGACTGATGGTGTACAACCTGAAGACAGGCTGCCTCCAGCAAATAGGCACTTAAAGGATCATCCAGCAAATCAAATAATTGGAGATCTTAGATAAGGGGTGCAAACAAGGAGCAGGAATTTAAATACAGTTCTTTACTCTAGTTTTCTATCCCAAGTAGAGCCAAAGAAGTTTGAAGAAGCAATCCTAGACCCTCATTGGATTGAGGTCATGCAAGAGGAGCTGAATCAATTCAAAAGATGCAAGGTCTGGGATCTAGTTCTTAAACCCAAGGACCACAATATTATTGGAACTAAGTGGATCTTTAGGAACAAGTTGGATGAAAATGGAATCATCATAAAGTATAAAGCTAGACTTGTTGCAAAGGGATATAGGCAAGAAGAAGCTATTGATTTTGATCAAACCTTTGCTCCAGTAGCAAGACTGGAAGCAATAAGGATGTTCCTTGCCTATGCAACATATGAAGGATTTAAGGTATATCAAATGGATGTTAAGTCAGCTTTTCTGAATGGAAACCTGAAGGAAGAAGTCTATGTAGAGCAGCCATCAGGTTTTGTCGATTCTCTTAAACCTGATTATGTATATAGACTTAGGAAGGCTTTGTATGGGTTAAAACAAGCCCCAAGGGCTTGGTATGAAACCCTGTCTAGTTTCCTCATTGAGAATAAATTCTCAAGGGGGAAAATAGACAAGACTCTATTCCTTAGGGAATCCAGAGGCAAGATTATCTTAGTCCAAATATATGTAGATGACATAATATTTGGGTCTACAGAAAGTAGTCTTTGCAGGAAGTTTGCAAAACTCATGCAAAAACAATTTGAAATGAGCAGTATGGGGGAACTTAAGTTCTTCTTGGGTCTCCAAGTTAGACAGACTAAGGATGGTTTATCCATATGCCAGTCTAAGTTCACCCTAAAATTGATAAAGAAGTATGGTATGGAATCTTCCACTACAATGAAAACTCCTATGGGGTCAAGCATGTCTCTAAGCAAAGATGATACAGGGAAACCTGTAAATGAAACTTTGTATAGAGGGATAGTTGGCTCCCTACTGTATTTGTCTGCTAGTAGACCAGATATCATGTATGCTACATGTGTCTGTGCTAGGTACCAAGCTTGCCCTAAAGAATCTCTTTTGACAGCAGTCAAAAGAATTTTGAGATATCTTAAGGTCACACCTTATCTAGGCCTTTGGTACCCTAGGAATGGAGATTTTGAACTGACAGGTTATTCAGATGCAAATTTTGCAGTCTGCAAGGAAGATAGAAAGAGTACCACAGGATCCTGTCAATTTTTAGGTGGAAGGCTAGTGTCATGGAGTAGCAAGCAGCAGGCCAGTGTGGCTATCTCCACAGTAGAATCAGAGTATGTTGTTGCAGGAAGCTGCTGTGCACAACTACTATGGATACAACACCAGCTAGAAGATTATGGTATTCAAGTAAGTAGAACACCTTTATTTTATGATTCTACTAGTGCCATTTCTATTGCAAATAATCCTGTCTCTATAGTAGGACTAAGCACATAGAAATTAAGTACCATTTTCTAAGAGAACATGTGGAAATAGAAGACAGTTCCCTAGAGTATGTTAAGACAGATAATCAGTTAGCTGATATGTTTACTAAGCCCTTAGATGAAACCAAATTCACTAAATTTAAAATTGAATTAGGAATGATAAACTTAGGATAGTTTACAAAAATTGGCTAAGTAAAATAGGGTCGACACACAGAGTTGTCTGTGTCGACACATAGAAGTGGTGTCGACATTTCAGAGAAATGGTGTCGACACATCTAGAAAGTCTTTATCGACACTTCAGAGAATTTGTGTCGACACATGCAATGTAGGTGTCGACACATCCAGGGTGGTGTCGACACTTAGGATTTATACAGATTTAGTCTAGTAGAGTCTCGACTAAGTGTCGAGCTGAGATATATAAGTGTCGACACATATATTCTGTCGACTATATTTGTGTCGACATATAGTTGTCGAGACATTAGAAGTAAGTGTCAACACTTTTCCATAGTGTCGACACAATTCAAGTATTTTAACGCGCCTTTTCACCTTCAATTCTAGAAAGGTATAAATAGGTTTTCCCCATTGTTTTTTGACACGCTCACCTTAGTTTTGAGACCAAACTTGTGTGTCGACATCTCTCTTCTCTAAATTCAAAATTTCTTCAAACCCTAATGACGCCCAAGCTAGAAGAGAACATCAATGAAGGATATGAGCTCGTGCGACACGCCTTTGATGACGCGGAACCCGAAATCTAAGGTGTGGTAACCCAAATTGCAGAAACTAGATTAGAGTATCTTGTATCAGAACCTATCAAGATCTGGAAGAAGGAAGTCCTCGAATTCTTGAGTGCAGCAACTCTTGATGAATCTAGACTCAAGATTAAGTCCAAAGTTCATGGGGCAAAGGTGAAGGTCACTCATAAGACTCTAAGAAAAGTTCTACATCTCCCTAGAACTAAAGAAGAGGAAGATGTATCTGCTTCAAAAACAAGGGAGGCACTGACATGGTGTGGACTGGATTGAAGCTTGAAGATTTGTTCAGTATTTAATAGGAAAGGAATGAATATACAAGGAAAGTTCTTATCTGAGATAGTTGGGAAGGTGATACTGAGCAAGCCTGGTGGGCATGATAGAATATCTGCTCACATGTTCAGTTTGATGATAAGGATAATATTCAAACTTAAAACTGATTGGTCAGCAGTGATGTTTGACAAGATAAAAGAAAGTCTGAAGAAGCCCAATCTGGGTAGAATTATGAGCTTATACTTAGCTGGAAGTATACCTGAAGTGATGAATCAAGCTGCTGGTTCAAAGATAAACCACATAAGGAGAATGGATGTAAGAATTTTCTCAAGGTGGGATAGAGTGCTGACAAAGGAACTGCCAACTCCAGAAAAGGAAACACCTCAAAAGAAGAAGAAGACAGCCATTGTGGCTCAAGAATCCTCAAATAGCTCAGAGGAGCAAGTGGTTTTTCAGTTCTGATGATGGAGGAGATGAAAATGCTGGACAGTCACTAGCAAGATAAGAAGATGCTCAGAGGCAGGGGGAGCTACCCTCAATAGCCCAATTCACCTGGATCCACTCCAGGGGGAGCCTCAACATGTGGATGAGCCAACTCAATTAGAGAGTGAAAGGGCTACCCACACCATTCTAGAGGTACTCACTGAAGTTAATCAATTAGATTTCACTACTGAGGATGAAGTTTTGACTGATTCATTACCTGATGTTAATCAGCAAACACAGATACATAGTCAACCCCATGATGTGGTCATAGAGGACACATCAGTTGCTGATAGAGAGGTATTAGATGCTCCTGAGCACAGAGATTCACCAGTCCATCCTCAACAGGAGTATACACTAGAAGAGCTGTTCCCTGATCTTTTACAGACTGACTTTGAGGGAGAAAAAGCAGCTGTTGAGGGGGAGAAGGTCAATATTGAGGGGGAGCATGTGGAGCATGTAGAGGAAACTGCAAGAAAAGAGACTGTGGAGCCAAAGGATGCTGAGGAAATACAAAGGACTGAGAAGGAGTTACCTCCTAGTCCTAAGGATAGAGTAGATATTGCTAGTACTTCTACTTCAGAGGATGAAGAGGCTGCTAGAGCCAAGAAAAGGAAGTTCCAGGTCTTCAAGAGAAGAAGCCAGACCTACAAGAAAGCACTACAGACAATTGCTAAACAGCCTGCCCCAACTACTGATTGTAGTTCTCTGATGGTGGCATTGCAAATCAAGATGGATGAGCAAAGAAAAGCTTTAGAAAGGTATATGGATGAAGGGCATAAATCCCTGCAATTTGATCTGGCACAAGACATCAAATCTATCAGATTTGAAGTTAATCACCATAAAAAGGAAATGATTGATTGTTTCCATAAAGGAGGAAATGCAGTGGTCTATCTGGCTACTCATCAAGAGAACATTAAGAAACAGGTTGATGACATGGCAGTCAAACAAGGATATGTCCTGGAAAATCAGCTTAGAATGAATGACAATCTGACTGCTTCTCATAATGCCATTGTCACTGAAATAAAAAATATAGCTACTGCCCAGGCTGCTGTAATTGCTACTGCCAAAGAAGCCTTTGATAAGCACCTACAAGAGAGCCTAACAGCTGTTAAAACTGCCATTGAAGATTCTCAGAAGCAATTACTGAAAAACTCCAAAGGCTAAAACCCTTTTATAAGGATGGAGTTAACTATTTGAATGCACAGATAAGATTCCAAAAGGATGATCTTAGGGATCATATAGAACGAGAAGTCATAAAGGGGGAGAGGGTGTTAGTCAAAGCAAGCTCTGATCATGCAAAATAGATTTCAAATTCCATCAGAGCCACCCTTGGATATCCACCTTTATGTGATGATGATAATGTTGTAAAGTCTGGCATAAATCCTGCATACTTTGGAGGAGAGCAAGCTGAAGTGGCTCAAGTGATATACCCTCCTGCAGATTTTGACATGATACATCAGGAGGTACAGTCTATGTATAGTCCTCCTGAGGGTAATCAGAATATTATTCTTGAGAAAGTTGTACAGCCTGTGCCAGAGGCAGTCCTAAAAGAACAAGAGGCTCAATTATCTAAGAAAAGGTTCAGAGAGCAAGCTGAATTAAGGCCAGATTTTGAGCAATGGAGCCCAACCTCTAGGAATATCATATTAACTGCTTGTAAGGCTGCTAAAGATAATTTCCTGGAGAGGGGTAAATGGTATTCTGACCAGTAATGGAAAAAGCATGAAGCTAGGCAAGAGGCCATAGTTCAATATAAAAGAAAGGCTAAATTAGGGAAGCTACCTCCCAATGCATAGGAGCCTAACAAGTATTTCCCTAAGCCTTATCACGATTTTGAAAGACAGAAGATAAGGGCTGAAGAACAGAAAAAAAAGATCTTAAGGGAAAGAAGCCTGTTGATGACAATGAAGCTCCTGTTCAAGCAAAGATTCAATCTGGAAAGGGCATTGTTATCAAGGAACCTGAGCAGCCATAGGATAGAAACCTTCTTAAGTTTACAATTTGTAATCATTTGCATTTAACTCTATGTAAAGTTTTGATTAATGAAAATGTTTGAAGTTGTAAGAACAATGTTATATGTTCAATCTATTACATTATTGTTCTGAGATAATTGTTTATACATGTTCTGTTTATACATGTTTAAGTATTTACCCGATCATATAATACTATTTTACATCATACTGAGAATTTGTTATGTATGGTGTATATCATTGACTAAGGGTTATGACTTCTCCAAATAGGGGGAGATTATTGGGTACATTGGAATATATGTACCAGATTTGAAGAAGCCTCACACTACTCAATGATATACATCAAGGTGTATTTGATGTGCTTTGAGTTTATTTGTGCAGGTTAAGTAACTGCAGGATTGGAGGAAAAGTTTCTAAGTCCATGTGTCGACACCTAGAGGTGAAGTGTCAACACTTAAGAAGGTTTGTGTCGACACCTAGAGAAACTGTGTCGACACTTGGAGTCATTGTGTCGACACCAGGAAGGCAGAGTCGACACAAGAAGGAAAGTGTCGACACATACAAACTGTGTCGACACACTGTGAAGAATTGTCAACATTATCAATGTCGACACTTAGAGGCAGTGTCGACACCCAGAGAAACTTTGTCGACAGCAAAAGTGTCGATACTTAGAGACTGTGTCGACACTCAGCAAACTTCAACAAAGTTAAAGTACATGTGTCTACACAAAGGAGATGTGTCGACACTCTGCAAAGTTTCAACACATGAAGGCATGTGTCGACATAAAGGAGATGTGTCGACACTCAACAAAGTTTCCACACATGAAGGCATGTGTCGACACAAAGGAGATGTGTCGACACTCAGCAAAGTTTCAACACATGAAGGCATGTGTCGACACAAAGGAGATGTGTCGACACTCAACAAAGTTTCAACACAAGAGGCATGTGTCTACATAAAGGAGTTGTGTCGACACACAGTGGGAATCAACTAAGTATTGAAGAAGAAGTATTTGTGTCGACACACTCAACCAGTGTCGACACATTCAACAGAAGGCTTGTGTCGACACTCAGGATATGTGTCGACACATTCTAAAGAAGCAGTGTCGAGAAATTGTTACAACAACACAAGGAGTTGTGTCGACACCATGGAGGCTAGTGTCGACACTCTGTCTACTTGTGTCGACACTTAGTCTATTTGTGTCGACACATAAAGACTATCTGTCTCGACACTTTCAGACAGTGACAGAGATTTCAAGAAGTGACTGGATGACTTGACAGCTGCCATTTCAACTGGTCAACTGCAACTGTCAGAGCTGTCAGAAGGTTGTTAGAAACCGGATCAGCCGGTTACCTTGGAGGAAGACTATTTAAAGACCTTTATCCTTCAACAGAAATGATAATTAAGGAAGTGAAAAACAACACAATAAAGAAGAAGACCTTGAAGAGAAGATCTAAGAAGTTGGAGAGAGGGAGAGCTCCTTCTAAGAAGAACAGCTGTTGAACCAGGATGCTAAGTTAGATTCAGATTGAAATCTGAATCTCAAGACAGCAGTTGATTGAAGATCATCTGCACAGAAGATTCAACCCTACTGTGTTCTAATTCAAGAAGCTTTGAAGAAAGCCAAGGGTGGTTGATCTCTGCCTAGTTCTTCCAAGAACTCATCAAGAAGCCAGTCAACTCATCTCTCTCTTTCAGAGTTATGGTTATATATTTTGTAAACTTTTTTTTCTGTAGGATCTTGTATAGATCTTAGTTGTAAGCCTAAACTATAAAGGCTGAGGTAGGGCTTTTGTGCCTGAGTGTGGGAGAATCTATTCTCTGAGTGTAGGCCTTGATTGAAGGCTGAGGTAGGGCTGTTTAGCCTAAGTGTAGGTCTTGGTGAAGACTGAGTGGTAAGGCTTTGTGCCTGAGTTGTAGGAGTGGGGACACTCTGAGTTGTAGGAACCTGTTTGGGGTTCTGAGTTGTAAGATCTAAGGATCTGAGAAGAAGTGGAGAAGTTAGGCCGAATCTAGTACACTACTAGATAGGCGAAAGGGGAAAGTGGATGTACCCAGACCTTGGGGAACCACTATAAATCCTGTGTGCACTCTGTGTATGTATGATTGTATGGTTGCTGTGTTGTGATACATGTAGAATTGCATTTACAGTACTGTATTTCTGCCTTTAAAGCAAAAAAGAATAAGGACACCTATTCAACCCCCCCCCCCTCTAGGTGGTTATGCACTAGTTCTTTCAGAGTTGTAACGCCTCGAAACTCAAAAGAGCGACGAGAGGCGTTTTGCGTCAAGTTTGGAATTTGGCTGGGGTGACACGGCCTGGGACACGGGCGTGTCATAGGCCATGTCCTTGGCGGGTTGAGGTGTGTTTGATACAGTCTGCTGTGTCGACACAGAGTCTACTATGTCGACACAGGGCCTTCTGTGTCGACACAGGGCCTGCTGTGTCGACACAGGTCCTGCTGTGTCGACACAGGGCCTGCTGTGTCGACACAGGGCCTGCTGTGTCGACACAGGGCCTGCTGTGTCGACACAGGGCCTGCTGTGTCGACACAGGGCCTGCTGTGTCGACACAGGGCCTGCTGTGTCGACACAGGGTGCGATGTGTTGACACAGAGTGTCGACATAGAGTGTCGACAAAGAGTGTCGACACAGAGTCTCAACATAGAGTGTCGACACAGAGTCTCGATACAGAGTGTCGACACAGAGTGTCGACACAGGATGTGTTGTGTCGACACAGAGTGTCGACATAGAGTGTCGACACAGAGTGTCGACATAGAGTGTCGACACAGAGTGTCGACATAGAGTGTCGACACAGAGTGTCGACACAGGGGTCTTGGCAGGGTCTCGAATAAATGTCCCGACACAGTTTGAGTTTGTCGCAGACGTGTCCTGCTCCGGTTTGTGAACAGTACAGTGTTCGGCCCAGTTTTTTCAGGTCAGACCCGGATCGTAGCCGTTTATTTCTTTATGTTGTGATCCGACGGCTGGAGGTTATTCCTATAGGGATATACCAGAGTGTAGGGTTTCAAAACCCTCATCTTTTATTCGCTGGTTCTCTGTCTAAGTTCTAGAGAGAGGGGAGAGCAACGAGGAAGAAGTAGTCTAGATCCGGTCGCCGTCGGAGATTCGAAGCTCCAAATCGCGAAACAACTTCGAATCTACGGAGGCAAGGAGAGTGCGGTGCTTTTCATCCGCGTACATTTTCATGGCGCCAAGGAAAAATGCTAGGGTAACGATTCTCTACTTGAGCATGGGAAGCTCTACTTCTTTTGCATAGGGAGGCCCGCTCTCGCGAGTTTGCGGTGAGTTTGAGGCGTTCCTTTGGGTAGACATGAATAGTCCCTGTTGTGTACATGTAGAGTCCGTAATCGAGAATGGATATAGGCATGATGTGTGAAGCCTCCCCGGACAAGTTGGGCTGGATCGGTGATGTTGCATTGCATAAATGGCCGGAGAAGACTATGTGCGAATGTTTGTTTTTAGGGTTTTCTACGTGGTAGATTGCAAAAGGACCCTTGGGGATTAACCCCAAGGTGCACTCGGAAAACTGGGCAGATGCGTGATTCTGCCAACTTGGTGGCCTGGGAGCCAACTTGAACATAACCGGGTTATGTGAAGTGTGTAACGGAAACGGTACTCGGGAGAAGTTTGACTTGCGCATATGGCTTAAATTGTCGTTGCGATGTGAGCACGGGTTAGACAGAACTATACACGCTCTATGTCGTTCGGTGTGAGCCGTTGGCATAGATGAGAGTCTTCGGCGGTCTAAGGCTTAAATTGACGTGACCCATGCCGGGAAGACAAAATGCTCATAGTTTGGCCGTCAAAGTGGCAGTGGTGAGACCGGGGTGTCTATGGCTTAAATTGACGTGACATTGACAAGTTCACCGAGAATGTGCCCTGAGTGCACGGTGCGTGTGGCCATGCATGCCAACGCATGTGATGCAATGCATATATATACTGCTTGGTTTATGCTAATAAAGTGCAGGGAAGGAGCATCGCCGCCCCAAATTGGGGGTGAGATCGTTATAATTTTGTCAACATAGCTGACCGTTGCTTTTGTTCGCCACCGTGCGGTGGATTGTTGCTTATAGGTGCTGCAGAGCCGAGCGGTAAATAGCGGGCTAAAGCCCAAGTTGCTGAGCCGGCCCTCGAAGTCCTAATTCAGAGTGTTTTCTTTTATTCATGTATGGCCGGCCTGCGTGCCGAGGTTTGAAAAACATGTAATTTGAGGAAAATGATTGTAAGGCCATAAGGCCAGTACTTGTGTATTTGTAGTTCATTCCTGTTGGCTTTGTAGTGGACATTCATACTGGTGTTGGGTTCTTTATTAATGCAACAATTTTAATTGCTTCCACTAGAATGCCCTGTGTAGGACGTTCATATTAGTTGGATGGTTTCCATTGAGTAACCACCAGGTCTGTCTATGGTATATGGCATCGGGCCCCAGGCGGACCTACTGCTATATGCTATGTGACGGATAGGGGGTGTTACACCATGCTAACCACTCGATGAATGTCGAACGGTTTATCGTCAAGCGCTAAAGTGTTATCGCGGGGAGTTTGCTCTGATAGCAGTGTCGACTCGTCAAAGCGGTTACCCCCTATGTTACCGTACGGAGGTAGTAGTTACCGCACGAAGGTAGTAGTTACCGCATGATGGTATCTTTTGTATAATGTTGAGATTATAGTAGCCAGCAGGACACGTGTGTGTGGGACCGCATGTTTGGGCTTTCCCCATCGCGTTCCAGGTTTGGGTGTTGACCCCGGTGGGCCCCCTTGTGTGGCGGAATATCCCCGCGGTCCTGTGGTTGGGGTTAATCCCACATCGCCCGCAGACTTCTCCACTTTGTGTTCATGTACCCTGCCACCCTTCATCTCAACACCTGGGTTTTGAGATGAACTAATGGGTTGGCGGGTTCTAACTTGGTATCAAAGCAGGTTGTCCTGCTGCGGGGGTGTGTTGAGATTATATTAGCCAGCAGGACACGTGTGTGTGGGACCGCATGTTTGGGCTTTCCCCATCGCGTTCCAGGTCTGGGTGTTGACCCCGGTGAGCCCCCTTGTGTGGCGGAATATCCCCGCGGTCCTGTGGTTGGGGTTAATCCCACATCGCCCGCAGACTTCTCCACTTTGTGTTCATGTACCCTGCCACCCTTCATCTCAACACCTGGGTTTTGAGATGAACTAATGGGTTGGCGGGTTCTAACTTATAAGGATGGACTTGAGAATTTATTCTCAACTTCTCATATGCTATCTTTGTTGGGAAGGAAGAGGAGGAACATGCATGAGCGTGTGTGAAGATTGATCCAAGGTTTGCTTGTGATTGGAATCGCGAGTCGGCGCTAGATCCACAGAGAGGAAGTTGTGGCAATAAATTCCATCTGGATCATAGATCACGGTCATGGCTCCGAAGAGATCTTCTATAACGCCCTGAAACTCAAAAGAGGGACGGGCGGCGTTTAGAGCCAAGTTTGGTGCTTGGTAGGGGTCACAAGGCCTGGGACATGGGCGTGTCCAGGGACGTGTCGTGCTTGGGTTCGACTAACTTCACAAGTGGTCGATAAAATGCACTCGAGACAGTGAACACGACCTGAGACACAGGGGTGTCCTGGGTCATGTCCTGCTCGGGCTGTTAGCCGGGCGGTGTCGGGGGAGGAACACGTCCTGGAGCCTAGGCGTGTTCTGTTTGACACGGGCATGTAAAAATAGACACGGGCGTGTCGAGAACCCGTGTCCTCTTCGGGTTGTTTTTAGTCCTGTGACAATAGAGGAACGCGCCCCGCAACACGGGCATATACTGATTTACACGGGCGTGTCAAGTTTGATACGGGTGTGTCAAGAGCTCGTGTCCAGGTCGAGATGCGACGGTTTCTGCGTCGATTGAGGCATACAGCCTTGGACACGGGCATGTCACAAGTTGTGTTTGGCCCAGGAAATTGATTTTAAGTGCGAATCGTGGCCGTCTGTTTCCTTCTTTTGGGATCCCATGGCCCAGGGCCGATCTTGCTGGGTTAAGTCCGGGAATAGGGTTTGAAGCCCTCATTTCTTTTGAGTTTTCTCTTTCTAAAAGCCTTAGAGAGAGGGGAGAGCAAGGAAGAAGGAGAAGGAGAGTTCCGGCCATCGGTGGAGCTTCGGAGCCCCAAATCACAAGCCGAGTTCACATCTATGGAGGCGAGGCCGTTGCGGTGCTTTTTATCCGTCGAGATCTTCATGGCGTGATAGTTTGTTTTGTATTTAAGCTATTAGAGTTTTGTTTAGGTCTTTATTGTGCAAATCTTGTCTTATTAGCTTATATGTCCCCTCCTCTTGTATTTATTTATGCCACTAATATTTTTTGTGTTCTTTTGTAGATTTTCTCAATTTCCAGCCAAAATGACCTGACACGGACACCAACACGGCCGAGTCATGGGGCGTGTCACCTGTTCCAAAAGAATCAACCACCAGAGGAAAGTCCAGAGTTCATCCCGACCAGGACACGACCTCCAACACGGTCGTGTCACTGGTCGTGTCAAGCTGGCCGTGTCAACATGAGCTGTGTCACCAGGAGCCGATGACTTTATAATGAAGGACACGACCACCAACACGGCCGTGTCTCCAGGCGTGTCGCAACCTCATCAACGCATGCACCCCCATCAATGCACCCCCATCAAAGCACCCCCATCAAAGCCCATCAACCGCAGAGGACTCGGCTACCAGCACGGCCATCTCGTCGGCCGTGTCAGCATGGGTGTGTCCACCGATTCGATGTTGCAATGAACATTTCCCGCTAGAACCAAAGCCCGAAGTCAACCAGCATGGGACACGGCCACCAACACGGCTGTGTCGTCGGCCCTGTCTCCTCCTCTTGAATTTCTATAAATTCAGACACCCCCCCTTGAGTCCATATAGTTTTTGTTGAGTGGGGGAGGTGCTGCCCTTTTGGTTTCTGATGTTTTTTATGCTTTCTCTCTCTCTCTCTCTCTCTCTTTCTCTCTCTCTCTCTTTCTCATTTTAGTTTTTCCTAATTCTAGTTTAGTTAAAGCTTTGTAGTAGCCTTTGTAATTGCTTTAGTTGCTAATGTTAGGGCTAGAATAGGATTTTACTTTTCATGCACTTGTAATCTCTTATTTTCAAGTTGTAAGATCCTTGTGTTCATTAATAAAGAAGTGTTGTTTTCTCCTCCCTTTCTACTTTGTTTTCATTATATTCTTCTACCCATCTCTTCTGATGGCGGCAACCCTCAATATGTTAAAGTTGAAGACGGCAATGAAGGCAACCCCCAATGTGTTAAAGTTGAAGACGACGATGGCGGCAACCCCCAACGTGTAAAAGTTGAAGACGGCGATTTCCTACATATTGAAGATGATGACGGCGACCCCAACATGATGGAGACGGTGACCTTGTGGAGCTACATGATGAAGATGAAGACTACCAAATAATATTTAGTTATTTCTATTTGCATTTTATTTTTATCATGTAATGTTTAAACATTTGAGTATTGTTTTATTTTTATTTAGGTGGGATGCAAATAGCCAATGCATGATGTAAAGCCTATATAACGCTAACCTTGTTTCATTTTACTTAGAAATGAAAGAAAGAAATTAAACCCCAAACCCTATCTTGAGAATCTTCTTCTCCTCTTCTTCCTAGCAGCCATCTTCACCGCTCTCTCTCTCTCTCTAGAATTCGGCCTTTCCTCCTCCTTATCCTTGGCCATCGGACACCCTCCTCCTCCCCTTTTCTTCTTGTGCTAGTCTCGACCACCTCTCCTACTCATTCTCCTCTTGCTCGGCCTCTCCCTTTCTTCCTCCTCCTACAACCCGAGCCACCCTTTCCCCAAGTCCAAACCCGACCTCCTCTCATCCCCTACCAAAAAATGACCACCCCCCTTAATAGTGGTGAAGATTTCAGTCAAGAGCAAGACTACTTCCTTGTGAGATTTCACTCCGGCGTGAAGCGACGAAAGCGGACAAATTTCTCTCCATCCGGCGCGGCTCCGGCGGAACCATGGATGAGCGAGCCTCAAGTAAACTGGAATCATCTATTCCGGTTGGGTAACGAGATTTTCTACCATTTGTGTGATTCTTATTCGAGATTTTCACTTGGTGGATTATTATTGTGTTATCTTGGAATTGTTTTCTTGTTCGTGGTTTTTCTTTCCGACTGCATTTGTTGTTTTTTTTCTAGTTGTTTAATTTTCCGTGAGGTTTTGGCGAGCCTCGCTATCATTTTGTTGGGGGCGATCTACCATTTTCGAACCGAACTTTTCGGTAGATCTCCTTTGGTACAACCATCGCTCGTTCGGACCGGTTGGGTACTTTTATCTTGAGAGAACATCGACCTATAGTCTTTTGTTTGATCTTCAAATGGCGTGGCTACCGTAATTTTTCTGCCTAGAAATGCTTTTAATAATTTTTCTGCGGCACATTTTCATCCTCCTGGTTTTGTTTTTCCAAATAGTTATAATCCCGCTTTAGGAAATCACCAGAATTTTTCGGGGAGTAATCCATCGAACGCATTGCGCCCACCATCACAAAATGATTTTTTTTCACCGCCTCCACCTCTTCAGAAATTTCCAAAACCTCCAAGCTTGGAGGAGTTACTTTCTAAATATATCACCACAAATGACGCTACTCTAAGAACCTTAACCGGGTCCATAAAAAGTCTAGAAAATCAAGTAGGACAACTCACAAAACTAATTTCTGAGCGACCCACAGGGTCTCTTCCTTCCAATACCTAGCCTGTTAGAAAGTAGCGAAAAGAAGCGAAAAGTAGAGAACAAGCGGATAAGCTTTTGAATAATTGAAACTTTATTATCCAAAAAAGATATCTATTACAAAGGTATGCCCTCCCTTATATAGAATGAAGGAGAGATGAGAGAATACAAATAAGAGATGTGGGACTAAAAATTACAGGACTAAGCGGACTATACAAGACAAACCGCACAAACCGCGCGGTTAGACAACAGGGCTAACCGCACGGCTACCACCAGAGAGAAAGCGAAGACCGCCAGGGTAGACCGCCAGACCGCCCAGTCTCCAAGCCGGCTGAGACAGACCGCCAGACTGCGCGGTCTCCAACCCGCCAATACAAACCGCCAGGCCGCCCGGTCCCCAACTTCAACACTCCCCCTCAAGCTGGAGCATATATATTGATCATGCCCAGCTTGTCGCAGATGTGGAAAAAGGAAGCGGACACCGGTTTGGTGAAGACATCTGCCAACTCGTTGTCGGACGTGACGAATGGAGTGCAAATCTGTTTCTTCAATATTTCTTCCCGAATAAAATGACAGTCGACTTCTATGTGTTTTGTTCTCTCATGAAAGACCGGATTTTTGGAAATGTGTATCGCGGCCTTATTGTCACAGAACATAGGAAGAGGATAGTTGTAAACCTCTCCTAAGTCAAGCATGAGAGCACTCAACCACTTCAACTCACATGTAGTCGATGCCATGCTACGGTATTCCGCCTCTGCACTAGACCTGGAAACAACAGACTGTTTCTTGCTCTTCCAACTCACAAGATTGCCTCCAACAAATGCAGAAACCTGAAGTCGATTTGCGGTCCCCTTTGTCATCCGCATAGATAGAATCAGAGTAAGCTTCAACCCTTAGGTAACCATTCTTCTGAAATAGGAGTCCTTTCCCTGGAGCAGCTTTAATATACTCTAATATCCTCAGAGCAGATTGTAGATGACACTCCCTCGGAGCTTGCATGAACTGGCTCACCTTGCCAACAACATAAGAGATGTCGGGTCTGGTTACCGTGAGATATATGAGCTTGCCCACCAGACGCCGGTATCTCGTAAGATTAGAGAGAAGAGGTGAGTCATCTGTCCAAGTTTTGTCTTCTCCAGCAGCCATAGGACAACGTGCAGGTTTAACACCAGTGAGTCCTGCCTCCTTTAAAAGATCAAGAGCATACTTCCGTTGTGAAAGGACCATGGAGTTGGGCTTTCTAGAGATTTCAATCCCCAGAAAGTATTTCGGGGAGCCCATATCTTTTGTAACCAGATGTTGACGAAGGTGTTTCTTGGTCATCAATACCCCATCCTGGTCATCGCCAGTAAGAAGAATGTCATCAACATAAACCGCAAGAACAACAAGACCAGAGGCGGTTTTCCGAACAAACAAGGAGTGATCTGCTGAGCTTCGTGTAAAACCATTGGCCGCAACAATGCCACTGAACTTGTCAAGCCAGGCACGAGGACTCTGCTTGAGGCCATAGATAGCCTTCCTTAGCCGGCATACCCGTGTCTCCCCCTGAGCAACATACCCAGGAGGTTGCTCCATGTAAACATCTTCCTGCAGATCACCATAGAGGAAGGCATTCTTAACATCTAGCTGCGAGATGGGCCAATCCCTGTTGACAGCCACAGAGAGAAGAACCCGAATAGTGTTGAGGCGAGCCACGGGAGAGAAAGTGTCAAAGTAATCAATCCCATAAGTTTGGGTAAAACCCTTGGCAACCAGGCGAGCCTTATAACGATCCACACTGCCATCTGGGAGAAACTTCACCACGAAGACCCAGCGACAACCAACAACATCTGTGCCGAAAGGAGGCGGAACAAGGGTCCAGGTACCCCGTTCAGTGAGAGTAGCAATCTCCTCATCCATGGCAACTTTCCAGTGAGGAATAGTAAGGGCCTCCTAGTAGGAACGGGGGGTGGCAGTGGCCGAGATAGCCAGTGCAAAAGCTCGGCGAGCAGGGGTAAGATGATCGTAGGAAACAACTGCAGCAAGCGGATGGTGGGTACAGGCCCGAACCCCTTTGCGAAGAGCAATCGGGAGATCCAGGTCAGCAGGTGCCTCAGTATCCGGAGTATCCGTGGTGGAGAGAGCTGGCCCGGGAGTAGAGAGAGATGGCAGCGAAGTGGAGGGAGAAAGTGGAGTAGAGGGTGGAGATGAGGAGGATGGGGAAGACGGTGGAGTGGGTGGAGAGGGTGGAACATCAGTGGGAGCAGAGGGAATGGATGGGTTGGTAGGAGAAGTAGGAGCAGGAGGAGAAGAAGAGGAAGCGGGAGAGAAGTAAGATGCATTGGCAAAGAAGGTGACATCCGCAGAGACAAATTGCTTGCGGGTAACAGGGTCAAAGCAACAATATCCTTTCTGAGTGGGAGAGTAGCCCAGAAAGACACATTTGGTGGCACGTGGTGAGAGTTTATCACGGGTGGCAGCGGGAGAGTGCACAAAAGCGGTGCACCCAAAGATGTGTAGAGGAAGAGGAAAGGGATCCTTATCCGGATAAAGAATGGAGAAGGGGGTAGCACCGTGGAGAACGGTGGAGGGAAGGCGATTGATGAGATAGCAGGAGAGGAGGACAGCATAGCCCCAATAGGAGCGAGGAACATGCATTTGAGTCATCATAGTGCGAGCGACATCAAGGAGGTGACGGTTTTTGCGTTCCGCCACCCCATTTTGTTGTGAGGTGTAGACACAGCTGGTTTGACGAATAACACCATGGTGAGTACAAAAGGAGGAGAAGTCGTGGCTAAGATACTCCTTAGCATTGTCAGAACGAAGGAGTTTAATAGACGTAGCAAACTGAGTTTTAACCATAGAATAAAAGGAGGTCCAAACAGAGAACAACTCGGAGCGATCTTTGAGAAGATATACCCACGTACATCGAGAGAAATCATCAATGAAGGTGACAAAATAGGAACTACCCCGACCGATGGTGAGGTTAGGAGCGGGACCCCATATGTCAGAGTGAACGAGGTCGAACGGATGGGAAGAGCCCTGACTTTGTGTTGGTGGGAAGGAGGAGCGGTGATGTTTGCCAAGTTGACAGGCATCACAGTTTAGAGGAGGATGATGAGGAGGGAGGTGCGGCAGGAGCTGTCGTAGAATTCGGGGAGGAGCATGTCCAAGGCGAAGATGCCATTGGAGAAGATCTGTAGAGGAGGAGGAGAAGGCGGATAGAGCAGAAACGTTGTCGAGGAAGTAGAGGCCACCACTCTCAGTCCCGGTAGCAATCGTCCGTTGGGAGTCCGGATCCTGAAAAGCACAAGAGGTAGGGGTGAATGTGACAGAACACCGTAGTTGCTTGCATAAAGAAGTAACCGATAATAAATTGCACGGAAACTTGGGCACATAGAGGGTATCAGCCAAGCAGAGAGATGGAGTGACTTGAACCATGCCCGTCCCATGGACCGGGGAGGGAGATCCATCAGCAACAATGACCGGGGGCAACTGAGCCTGTGTGTCAAGAAGAGAGAAACATTGAGGGTTGCCTGTCATATGATTTGTTGCACCAGAGTCGATGAGCCATCGTCCGCGAGTCACAACATGAGCACTACCAGAAGAGGTGACCACGGAGGCGGACAGGCTGGAGGAGAGGAAAGCCATGGAAGCAAGAGAGGAGCAAACCGCGACGAGAGGAACAAGCCGCGAGAAGAGAAAAGAGCACCAAGCCGGGAGACCAGAACACAGGTCGGGCGGCTAGGAAGGCCGCTTCCAAGAAGCCGAGCAAAGCATAGGGAAAGAAGTCGCACGTCCTGAAAAAGTCGGGCGAACAGAGGAGAATAAGTCGCACGGCCAAAGATGAGGCCGGGGCGACTAGCAAGCAGGAGCGGGTAGAAGGCAACAAGAAGTAGAGTACGGTGAATAGAGGAGATCGCGAAAAAGGTCGCGAAAAAGAAGGGGCAAGCCGCGCGGACAGGGCGCGCGGGCAGACGGAGAAGCAAGCGGAGAAAAAAAAGCAGGCAAAGGCCCAGCGGGGAAGAGGTCGCGCGGACTGAGAAGGCCGAGCGAACAGAAGAGAAGAGAAGAGCAGGTGACCGCGACCAAGATGCGGGTGAAAAAGGAACAACCCGCACGGTCAGGCAGATCACAGCAGCAAACCGCGAGAATAGAGACAAGCGGTAATAGGGAAAGCAGAGGCGGACAGGGAGAAGAAGTCCGCAGCGGGTAGAGACAAGGCCGCAACAACTAAGAAGTCGGAGAGGCAAGAAAGAACAAGGAGCGCGGCGACAAGGAAACAGGTCGCTGCGACGAATAGTAGTAGGAGAAGAGAACCAAGAAGAAGCAAGCCGCGCGAACAGGGCAGCGGTCAGAAACAAGCCGCGCGGATAGAAACAAGCCGCGCGGACAGAAGAGAAGACAAGCCGTGAATAAGTCGCAGAACGCGGAAAACAAGCCGCGAATAACAGAGAGCGCACGGAATCAGGAGGAAATGACCGTGTCCTCTGATACCATGTTAGAAAGTAGCGAAAAGAAGCGAAAAGTAGAGAACAAGCGGATAAGCTTTTGAATAATTGAAACTTTATTATCCAAAAAAGATATCTATTACAAAGGTATGCCCTCCCTTATATAGAATGGAGGAGAGATGAGAGAATACAAATAAGAGATGTGGGACTAAAAATTACAGGACTAAGAGGACTATACAAGACAAACCGCACAAACCGCGCGGTTAGACAACAGGGCTAACCGCACGGCTACCACCAGAGAGAAAGCGAAGACCGCCAGGGTAGACCGCCAGACCGCCCAGTCTCCAAGCCGGCTGAGACAGACCGCCAGACCGCGCGGTCTCCAACCCGCCAATACAAACCGCCAGGCCGCCCGGTCACCAACTTCAACATAGCCCAACCCGAGAGAGAAAGCGAATGCTATAACTCTTCGGAGTGGGAAGCAAGTTCCCGGTATGGTAAGTGAAGAGCTCGAGGCAAGCTCCGCTCCCGTTTTAAAAAATCAAAGCTCCGCTCCCGGTTTAAAAATTCCACCCTCTGCTGAAGAAGTTATCACCCCCATTTTAGAAATACATCTCACTCCACCACCCATTTTTAAAAATAATCCAACACCGTCATACCCTTCCGAACTTAAATAAACAACGCCAAGACGATCAATACTCCCGCTTATTAGAAATGTTTAAACAAATCCACATAAATCTGCCCTTCCACGAAGCAATATCCCAAATGCCAAATTACTCTAAGTATCTTAACGACCTCCTGACCAACAAGAAGAAGTTATAAAACATTTTGCATGTGACACCTAACACCGAGTGCTCTGTGGTCTTGACAAACGGTTTGCAGAAGAATTTCAGTGACCCGGGTAGTTTTTCTATTCCATGTGTCTTTGGTAATCATTTTGTCAAGCACGCATTAGCCGACTTAGGTGCGAGTATTAACCTGATTCCCCTCTCATTGTTTAAGAAGTTGGGAATTGGTAACCTCAACCCCACACGCATGAGTATCCAGCTAGATGATAGATCTGTCAAGTACCCGTTAGGAATAGTGGAGGATCTTTTAGTTAATGTCGACAAGTTTATCTTCCCGGTGAACTACACCATATTGGACATCGAAGAAGACGTCGAGGTTCCCCTAATCCTTGGTCGACCCTTCCTTGCCACCTCCCGAGCCATCATTGACGTAAGCAATGGTAAGCTCTTCCTTCGCGTAGGTGACGACAAAGTAACTTTCTATATCACCCCCTCGAGGAAGAACACCCAAGCAAATGATGACTCCTGCTTTTTCGTAGATGCCGTTAGTGATGGATCCTCCTATCGCCTCTCTGAATTTGAAAACGTATTTTCTGATTTTTGTTCTTCCTCTACTCTTCCATCTAAATCGCTACACCTAAGTGAAGAATCCTCCTATAGACTCTCTGAATTTGAAAAAGAATTTTCTGATTTTTGTTTCTCCTCTACTTTTCCAACTTAATAGCTGCAAGAAGCCGCCATGATGACTGGCTCCACCCCTTTTAATTTTACACATAAAAAAGTCTACGAGGACATAGTTTTTGAAAAAGAAAGAATTTCTAAAACCTCGTATGAAGAACCCCCTACCCTAGAATTGAAAGAACTCCCCAAACATCTTAGATATGCTTACTTCGAAAAGGACTTCAAGCTATCAGTAATAGTTTCGGCCTACCTCACAGATTCGCAAAATGATAAACTCCTTTTAGTTTTACGTAAGCATCGTCGAGCTATTGCCTGACAAATTTCTGATATTAAGGGCATAAGCCCATCTTTCTGCGCTCACAAAATCTTAATGGAAGATCACTCGCGTAACTCCATACAATCTCAGCGGCGTATAAACCCGAACATGAAAGAAGTAGTTAAGGGCGAGGTTATGAAATTGTTAGATGTAGGAATTATCTATCCTATATCAGATAGTTAGTGGGTTAGCCTTGTTCAGGTAGTACCGAAGAAGGGAGGGATAACTGTAGTTGAAAATGAAAAAAATGATTTAATCCCGACATGGACGGTGACGTGGTGGCGAATGTGTATAGATTATTATAAGTTAAATGACGCCACCCGCAAGGATCATTTTCCCTTTCCGTTCATCGATCAAATTTTAGAACGATTATCCAGCCATATCTTTTATTGTTTTCTCAATGGCCTCTCGGGGTATTTTCTAATCCCCATCTCTCCCGAGGACCAAGAGAAAACTATGTTCACTTGTCCCTTTTGTACCTTCGCTTACCGAAGAATGTCGTTTGGATTGTGCAATGCGCCAGCTACATTCCAGATATGTATGCTCTCTATCTTTGACAAGTACGTAGATAGCATTATGGAGGTATTCATGGATGATTTCTCCGTGTTCAGTGACGCATTTGATAGTTGTTTAGAAAACCTCGAAAAAGTCTTAGAAAGATGCGAAGAAACTAACCTTGCCCTAAATTGGGAAAAATGTCATTTTATGGTGAGGGAAGGGTTAGTTTTGGGTCATAAAATTTCTGCAAGAGGTATTGAAGTAGACGTTGCTAAGATAGAAGTTATCGAGAAGTTGCCGTCGCCTACGAACATCAAAGCTATACGAAGTTTCCTAGGGCATGCAGGTTTTTACCGTCATTTCATAAACGACTTCTCCAAGATCACAAAACCCCTTACCCATCTCTTAGAAAAAGATGCCCCATTCATTTTTGATGATCTATACCTAGCTGCTTTTAATTTAATAAAAGAAAAATTAA
Source organism: Platanthera guangdongensis (assembly GCA_039583875.1). Classification (NCBI taxonomy): domain Eukaryota; kingdom Viridiplantae; phylum Streptophyta; class Magnoliopsida; order Asparagales; family Orchidaceae; genus Platanthera; species Platanthera guangdongensis. The sequence goes on along the minus strand of CM077150.1, from coordinate 112,438,742 downwards.
TTAATGACCCGATTATGATAGCTCCGGTGTGGGACCTTCCCTTTGACATAATGTGCGATGCGAGTAGTTTTTTGGTGGGAGCCTTATTACGTCAACGCATATCTAAAAACTTCCACCCCATCTATTTTGCAAGTAAGACGCTTACATCTGCACAGGAAAATTACACCACAACCGATAAGGAGTGTAACGTCCCGAATAGCACTAGGCCCCTTGTGCGTTTTTTTAGGCCAGTAGAGCTGACTTGTTCTCAGGGGAGTGCTGACAACTGGGAAGCATGTAAAATCCCAAAGTCTGGGATTGACAAATTTTCGAGTGACACGGCCTGGGACACGAGTGTGTCTTAGGGCGTGTCCTGCTCGGGTGCGTAGCAGTCGCGAGGTCGACGAAAATGGGTTCGATGAAGTGTTCGGGCGAGACACTCCCCGTGTCACGGGCATGTCACGGGCATGTCCCATCCGACATGGGCGTGTCGGACGGCGGGTGTTCCCTCTGGTCGATGACCACCGCTCGACGATCGTCGAGTGTCAAGTATGGGGCACACGGCCTGTGACACGGGCGTGTCACAGGGCGTCTCCCGCTCATCCTCGAGTAGTTCTCGTGTAGGTCTAAATATACTCGAGTAGGTGGAAAAGTACTCGAGTAAGAGGTGGCGACACGGGCGTGTCATCCCTGTGACACGGGCGTGTCCTATCTGGGTACTCGAGTAGTTGGTTTTCCTTCAAGTAAGTCCTCTCGAGTAAGTCTCGAGAGGGTTACACGCCCCATGTCACGGGCGTGACTGGGCTGTCAGGGGCGTGTCCAATCCGTGTACTCGAGTAGTTGGTTTTCTCTCGAGTAAGTCTCGAGTGGGTTACACGCCCCATGTCACGGGCGTGACTGGGCTGTCACGGGCGTGTCCAATCTGTGTACTCAAGTAGTTAGTTTTCTATCGAGTAAGTCCTCTCGAGTAAGTCTCGAGTGGGTTACATGCCCCATATCACGGGCGTGACTGGTCCGACACGGGCGTGTCCCACGCGTGTGTTGTGTTGAGTATTGAACCGACGCGTAAAAACCGTCGTAGCGCTTCCCCTAAGCAGGATACGGGTAAGGACACGGGTGTGTCCCTACCCGTGTCACTTTTATATAAAAGGTTAAATGATAACCCTAGCCGTTTTCACTCCTCATTCCAGCCGTTTTTCTGAGAAGAACTCTTGTTGAGATAAGGAAGTCGCTGGATCTAGTTCTAGAGGAGAAGATCCGCTGCCGCCGTGGAAAAGAGGATGGCGCCGAGAAGAGTCACGAGATCCATGGCTGGAAATGAGGTGAGTTTCCTACCCTCTCCCTTGGTGCTAGATCTTTAGTTATTTTCTTAGGAGAGATATCGACTCAAGAGAGTCTTGATGGAGAGAAGTAGTTTTCTAGGGACGGCCATGCGAGGACATGTGTTCTAGGTTTTAGATCTCTTCAACCTCCCCTTTCTTCTATGTGATGATGGGTGGATGGATTCGTAAAGAATCATGGTCCTTTGAGGGTGAATAAGGGAGGAGGAATTTCTGGAGTGATTTTGGAAGATCGAATTGGAGAGGAAGACGAACCGATGCCGTTCATTCCTCTTTACGAAGCGTGCAGAATCTGTATTCTGCGCGCAGCGATCTTCTTGGCCATTTTAAAGTACGATATGGACAGATCTATGCTTCCGACTAAACACGAAAGTTGTAGCCCCTACAAAATACCTTTCCAACAAGTTGTTGCACGTCTTCATGCAAAGTCTGTAGCCACGGGAAAGTCTGAACGAACATGACGTTCGATAAATCCTGCATGCAGAAATTGTGTTCTGTGCGCAGCGGACTTCAATGCTGATTTCAACTAGGATACACTCAAATCTGGGTTGTGGGTCGAATATGAAAGTTGTAACCGATGGAAAGACCTTTCCATCGAGGGGTTACACGTCTTCACCGGATTCCTGTAGCTTCGGAAATCTCCAGTTGAAGTTGCTGTCCAGATTTATTCTGCACTTAAATTATGGAGTTTATATAATATGAATTAGAATTCGGTGGAATCGATGTTGCTAATTAACTCTAGATTTTGATGAACTATTTTATGATGATCACCGTAGTGCTATGAATGATAAATCTTATTAATCGGATTTCATATAACTGAATTGTGAAGCAAGCTTACTTAAATGAAATGATTAGATACAAATTAGTAGATTATCATTTATGCGCATCATGCTTGTAATATGTTGAAATAATTTGGAATTACAAATAGAAGGATGAACCATGGTCATGAGTATGAATGATGGTTAGAATGAAATGTAGTATTCCAATACTTAGAGCGTAGTCTCCCTACGGGTTGTATTATGGAGGGATGTAAGTGCGGTGTTGGCTGTGACTAGTTGAGTTAATGTTGAAATGAGGTATAGATGGACAGTTGGGCTTGGTCCTCGGTGTCTACATCCCGGGGGTCCTTCTATGCCGAGTGGATGGTTGGGCTGTGCCCTCGTGCTTACTTCCGAGGCCCCTTCCATGCCACGGTGTTGTGGAATTTGCATGTGGTGTGAGTCGACACGCAGTGTCGTAATCCTGGGTTAAGGATAGTGTGGCATGTCTATGGGCTCGCCGATCGTCACACCGACGGGAGTTGACAGTTAGACTTTGGGCGGTTGGGTTGTGTCCTCAGTGTTCACATCCCGAGGCCCCTTCCGTGCCATGTGAACGGTTGGGCTGTGTCCTCGTGCCTTCTTCCGAGGCCCCTTCCGGGTGACAGCAGGCCAGTTCGGGCTATGTTCTCGGTGCACATCTACCCGAGACCCGCTGGGCCATAGTATGCATGGGCTCCATTATTGTGTTCTTAGCGTTGAGCCGTACGGAGGCCTAGGTGAAGTAGTGTAGATACCCGCCTAGTAGTAGGGATGCCCGCTCTACTGTCACTGCCTGGCCACGGCGGCTGATGCCTGAAAGGTTAACTACCTGCTCGAATAGTGGGAACTATAGTCTGTGTCGACATAGCAATTGCATGTGTGTGATCATGGGTGAGTTATTGCATATCATACATACCATTACATATCATTGCACAAATAAGACCCTCATCGTATAAGTTTGTATGGGCACTCTTATACGATGAGTTACTTTTATGTAACCCGATCCTTAACTTATAAGTTTGTATGAGCATTTTTATAGGTTAGTTACTTTCCTGCTGTAGTTACTTGTACTTGTTGATTTACTAATATTGTTATTCAAGTAGAACTGCTAGTTTATAATGTTGTTATTCATGTACTATTAACACCTGCTTGTACCTGCTTTACTACTTGTATTATACTGCTACACTTGTTCCTTTCTCCGCCCAGTGCCGAGGAGTCGCCAAGGGAGCGGATGTGAAGCCACTTTGTCTTTCGACTAACGGTTGCTACGTCTTCTTTTTTAGGAGGTCACCCCGCAGGCAGAGTAGCCGCAGACTTTGCAGCAGGACGGCCAGGCCAAGATGACAGGTCCTGAAGTGACGGTGTCGTCGCTACCGTCGGTTACGGATGTGAGTGTTGTGAGATTCTGTTGTAACCCATTTGGATAAATTTTATAGCTGTACTCTAATATTGTAGAAGCGTATTTTATCTTCTCTTATTTGATGTATTTGGACTCATATGCTTAGTGTGGATTTGACTTCTTCTTGCTTATATTATGGTTGGGTTGGCATGTATATATTGATATTGGTTGTAGCCGGCGGAATAGGCGTCTTGTGGTACAGGTTATCCGTGTGATAATGCTACCGCAAGGCGGCTGTTTCGGGCATAAGACCCCCCATCATGCCGTGTTTTGGTTTCCGAGAGGGGGGGTCTTACAAATGGTATCAGTTTGGCACGATCCTCAACTATAGAGGTCATTCAACAATGGTCCCACCCCCGTTCGATTAGTCAGTCTGCGGACAAACTGACTTAGCGGAAGCAGTGGTCTGCTCATATGTAATTCACATTAAGTTGTCTAACTTTGACCGCAAGATTAGCCAGCCTGACCATACATTTGTGTTTTACGTGTAGGTTTCAGTGCACGTTGAGCCGATGGGGGGCACTCCTGCCCCTTCCATACTCACTCAGTTTCAACAATCCGAGTTGGGGCAGACGCTCACCGCCATCCTGGATGTCTTTAGGGCGCAGCAGCCTCCGGTTCAACAACAGGATCCGGGTTCTAACTGGCTGAGCACCTTTCGAGCACTCTCCCCTCCCACCTACCTCGGGACGGAGTCGACCGTATGCACGAAAGAATGGCTTGACACTGTCCAAGAGCTATTGGCGGGGATCCGTTGCCCGACCAACATGACTGTATCATTGGCGGTGTCTGTCTTGGATCTACATGCTAAGAGGTGGTGGAAGTCCCTCATGGGCTCCACGTTCCAAGGACGAGTGTATACCGAGATAAGTTGGAGCAAGTTCTCGGGTGTCTTCTTGGAGCACTTCATTCCTACATCGGCTCGAGACGAGATCGAGCAGAGGTTTCTACTACTGAAGCAGGGATCAAAATCGGTTACAGAATACCAGCGTGAGTTCCAGCATCTCGCAAGGTTTGTAGACTCATATGACCTCGAAGATAGAGGATATGCCAAGCGTTTCTACAAATGGCTGCGAGGTCCCCTAAGGCAGGCCCTTTTGTTTATAGTGGATGCTAGTTTGGAGGAGATTATCGATATGGCAAAGAGATTGGAGGGGGACCACTTGGGATGTGGCAAGAGACCTGCAGAGGACGTGATGGAAGCTGGTCCATGTAATAGGAGGATGCGGGTCTTCAGAGGAGGGAGAGGACATCAAAGAGGTGGAGGATGTTTCCACCGAGACTTTAGATTGGAGCACCCGGTTCCGCAGCTGCCTGTGTTGCCTCCACCGCCTCAGCCTCAGCAGTTTCAGTAACATGAAGGGCGGTGTGGGCTGGTGTGTTTTGAATGCAACCAGCCGGGCCACATTCGACGTCTCTGCCCGCGGTTGTATGGGAATGTCCCTCCTGCTCTCCCTCTGGCAGCTCCGCGGGGGCGTGGTTATATGCATGGCGCTACTAAGCTCTTTTGGCTGCGTACTCTCTTGACCGAGCTTGGCTCTCCTCCCTCTGGCTCCTCAACACTTGTGTGCGACAACCAGTCCGCTCTCATGCTGGCCTCCGACTCAGTTCTGCACGAGCGCACTAAGCATATTGAGGTTGACATTCGCTTTCTCAGGGAGCACATCCGTTCAGGGACTCTTGAAGCGTCCTATGTTCCCTCCGCAGAGCAAATCTTAGATGCCTTCACCAAGGCGGTTGGGCCTTCCAGACTTCTCTCTACATGTGGCAAGTTGGGCTTGCTTGACCTCTTCGCGACAACTTTAGGGGGAGTATCGACGTGTTATTTCAGTTGTCCGTTATTTTATTTTTTGGTTTATGCGTGTGGGTGGTATTCCTCGTGTATCTCCTATATATATACATATTTCCCCCTAAGAGGAAGAATACAATAATTTTTTTCTCCCATTAAATTCTTATTGCAGAAAGTTAGTTATGGGGGATTATAGGTGAAAATGAGTATTATTGCAGGAATTTAGGCATTTACTACAGGTATTTAGGAAGTTATTGCTGGAATTTGGAAGTCATATATGTGATTTGGTGGTCATATAGGTGATTTGGTGGTTATATAGATGATTTGATGGTTACAATTGAGAAGGTACTTATGAGTAGTTACTCTGGCTTCAGCACCAAGGATCCACAGAATTGACACCATGGGACAATCGCGAAAGCTCGAAAATTTTCTCCAAAGACGGAGGAGGAGCATGTTGAGCACTTGACCTTGGTATTGAAGAAACTAAAAGAGCACGCCTTGTTCACCAATTTCAGCAAGTGCGAATTCTGGCTTAAAGAGGTTGCTTTCTTGGGGCATGTGATCAGTGGAGCAAGACTAGCAGTGGATCCAGCCAAGGTGCATGCCGTGAAGGAGTGGTCGCCTTTGAAGACAGCGGCCGATGTGAGGAGTTTCCTTGGACTTGTCGGGTACTACCGCAAGTTCGTAAAAGGATTTTCAAAGATTGATCTTCCACTTACTTCATTGACGAAGAAAGGTGTGCCATTTGAGTGGACACCCCAATGTGAAGCGACGTTACCGTAGCTGAAGTACAGACTTACCTCTGCCCCCATCCTTGCACTTCCGTTTGGGAAGGAAGGATTTCAAGTTTACACTGAAGCATCATATCAAGGATGGGAGCAGTGTTGATGCTGCGTGGACATGTGATCGCTTATGCTTCAAGACAACTGAAGAAACATGAAATCAATTACCCGGTTCACGATTTGGAGCTTGGAGCAGTGGTGTTCGCCTTGAAGGTTTGGAGGCACTATCTATACGGCGTCCACTGTGAGATTTTCTCAGATCATAAAAACTTGAAGTACGTTCATACTCAGAAGGAGTTGAACTTGACACAATGGCGGTGGTTAGAATTTCTATGTTACTATGAGTTCATCATGAACTATCACCCCGATAAGGCGAACTCGGTGGCCGATGCATTGAGTAGGAAGGTACAAGGCTCTAGCCCATATGCTCGATTGATGAGTATGGAGTTGGCTCGGATGATTGAGGAGATGGATATTACTTTGGTGTTTAAGGCTCCTTCGGCAGAGTATGCGGAGTACTTGGCAAGCATGGGCATAGTTTGTGATATCCGGGACCGAATTAGAGTGGAGCAAGGAGTGGATGCGGCCCTGGCCCCAGCAATCAAGTTAGTCGAAGATGGGACTACGGATGAGTATACGCTAAAAGAAGGCCTCGTTTATTTCCGTGGTCGGCTATACATTCCCAAGGGCGGTAGAATCCGGGAGGATATCTAAAGAGAGGCACATTGCTCTCAGTATTCGGTGCACCCGGGTATTGCCAAGATGTACGCCGGCTTGCGGAAGACCATGTGTTGGGCGAGGATGAAGAAGGATGTCCGATATTTTGTTACACACTGTGAAGCTTGTCAAAGAGTGAAGGCAGAATGCAAGAGCCCTGGTGGTTTGTTACAATCGTTGCCCATCTCCTAATGGAAGTTCGAGGATATCTCCATGGACTTCATCCATGGTTTACCTCGCTCACGCTCCGGGAATCATTCAGTGTGGGTGATAGTTGATCGCCTGACCAAAGTAGCCCAGTTTATCCCAATGAATAAAGAAGCTCATGTGGATGTCTTAGTACGCCTCTTTATGGAACAATTCGTATGGTATCATGGCGTGCCTAAGACGATCGTGTCTGATCATGATGGTCGGTTTACCTCCAAGGATTGGAAAGCGGTACAGGCGTATTTGTGCTCGTGCCATACCTTCAGCACCGTGTTTCATCCTCAGACGGACGGGCAATCTGAAAGGACCATCTAGACATTGGAAGATTTGTTGAGATTATGTGTGTTGGATAGAGGAGAGTCGTGGGAAAGGCTCTTACCATTGGTAGAATTCTAGTACAATAATAGCCATCAGGCTTGCATCGGCATGGCGACTCATGAATCTCTTTACGAAAGGTGGTGTAGAACCCCTTTGTCTTGGGTGCAAGATGAAGACCCGAAGGCTTTGGGCGATGAATATATTGATGACACCGATGCGGCGGTTAGACTGATACGGGATCGCATGTTGGAGGCTCAAAGTCGGCAGGCGAAGTATTATAATACAAAGCACTGGATGATGGAAATTCAAGTGGGTGATAAGGTGTTCCTGAAAATCTGACCGATGCATGGAGTGTCACGTGTGCGTTGTGTGAAAAAGCTCAGCACAAGGTATGTTGGGACTTATACTATATTGGAAAGGATTGGCCCGCTGGCCTATCGGTTGTAGTTACCACCCGAGCTAGGGAACCTCCATGACGTGTTCCATGTGTCGTCGCTTCGGAAGGCGTTGTTGCGGCTCGATCAATACATCCCCACAACTGATGGTGCTGTAGCGTCTGATATGTCTGTGCGACTAGAGCCGGTGCGGATCGTAGATAGCGAGACAAGAAAATTACGCCGCAAAAGTGTTCCCTTGGTGAAGGTGCTATGGTCCAATCATGGGAAGGAGGAATATACATGGGAGCCGATGGATGTGATGCAAAAACACTATCCGGAGTTGTTTGCTCAAGGTAGACTTACTTAAAAGCATATTATATTTCTGTTGTGCTTTTCTAACCGTAGCCTAAGCCTAATTTCGGGGACCAAATCTTTTATTTTGTTTATAGGATTTGTAATGTCCTGAATCGCACTAGGCCCCTTGTGTGCGTTTTTAAGCCAGGAGAGCTGACTTGGGCTCAGGGGAGTTCTGACAACTGGGAAACATGTAACAGCCCAAAGTCTGGGATTGGCAAATTTTCGGGTGACACAGCCTGGGACACGGGCGTGTCCCAGGGCGTGTCATGCTCGGGTGCGTAGTAGTCGCGAGCTCGAAGAAAATGGGTTCGATGAAGTGTTCTGGCAAAACACGCACCGAGTCATGGGCATGTCACGGGAGTGTCCCATCCGACATGGGCGTGTCGGAGGGTGGGTGTTCCCTCTGGTCGATGACTAGCGCTCGACGATCGTCGAGTGTCAAGTATGAGGCACATGGCCTGTGACACGGGCGTGTCACATGGCGTGTCCTGCTCATCCTTGAGTAGTTCTCGTGTAGGTCGAAATATACTCGAGTAGGTGGAAAAGTACTTGAGTAAGAGGGGGTGACACGGGCGTGTCATCCCTGTGACACGGGCATGTCCTATCTGTGTACTCGAGTAGTTGGTTTTCCCTCGAGTAAGTCCTCTCGAGTAAGTCTCAAGAGGGTTACACTCACCATGTCACGAGCGTGACTGGGCTGTCACGGGCGTGTCCAATCCGTGTACTCGAGTAGTTGGTTTTCTCTCGAGTAAGTCCTCTCGAGTAAGTCTCGAGTGGGTTACACGCCCCATGTCACGGGCATGACTGGGTTGTCACAGGCATGTCCAATCCGTGCACTCGAGTAGTTGGTTTTCTCTCGAGTAAGTCCTTTCGAGTAAGTCTCGAGTGGGTTACAAGCCCCATGTCACGGGCGTGACTGGGCTGACACGGTCGTATCCCATGCGTGTGTCATGTTGAGTATTGAACCGACGCGTAAAAACCGTCGTAACGCTTCTCCTAAGCAGGACACAGGTAAGGACACGGGCGTGTCCCTACCCGTGTCACTTTTATATAAAAGGGGAATGATAACCTTAGCCATTTTCACTCCTCATTCCAGCCGTTTTTCTGAGAAGAACTCCTGTTGAGAGACGGAAGTCGCTGGATCTAGTTCTAGAGGAGAAGATCCGCCGCCGCCATGGAAAAGAGGATGCTGCCGAGAAGAGTCACGAGATCCATGGCTAGAAATGAGGTGAGTTTCGTACATGCTCCCTTGGTGCTAGATCTTTAGATATTTTCTTAGGAGAGATATCGACTCAAGAGAGTCTTGATGGAGAGAAGGAGTTTTCTAGGGACGACCATGCTAGGACATGTGTTCTAGGTTTAAGATCTCTTCAACCTCCCCTTTCTTCTATGTGATGATGGGTGGATGGTTTCGTGAGGAATCATGGCCCTTTGAGGGTGAATAATGGAGGAGGAATTTCTGGAGTGATTATGGAAGATCGACTTGGAGGGGAAGATGAACCGATGCCGTTCATTCCTCTTTACGAAGCGTGCAGAATCTGTATTCTGCGCGCAGCGATCTTCTTTGCCATTTTCAAGTAGAATATGGTCAGATCTGGGCTCCGACTAAACCCGGAAGTTGTAGCCCCTGAAAATTCCTTTCCAACGAGTTGTTGCACGTCTTCATGTGAAGTCTGTAGTCACGGGAAAGTCTGAACGAACATGACATTCGATAAATCCTGCATGCAGAAATTGTGTTCTGTACGCAGCGGACTTCAATGCTGATTTCAACTAGGATACACTCAAATTTGTGTTATAAGTCGAATATGAAAGTTGTAACCCATTGAAAGACCTTTCCATCGAGGGATTACACGTCTTCACCGGATTCCTGTAGCTTCGGGAATCTCCGGTTGAATTTGTTGTCCAGATTTATTCTGCACTAAAATTCTGGGGTTTATATAATATGAATTAGAATTCGGTGGAATCGATGTTGCTAATTAACTCTAGATTTTGATGAACTATTTTATGCTGATCACCGTAGTGCTATGAATGATAAATCTTATTAATCATAGCTGAATTTTGAAGCAAGCTTACTTAAATGAAATGACTAGATACAAATTAGTAGATTATCATTTATGCGCATCATGCTTGTAATATGTTGAAATTATTTGGAATGACAAATATAAGGATGAACCATGGTCATGAGTATGAATGATGGTTAGAATGAAATGTAGTAGTCCATTACTTAGAGCGTAGTCTCCCTACGGGTAGTATTGTAGAGGGATGTAAGTGCGGCGTTGGCTGTCACTAGTTGAGTTATTGTTGAAATGAGGTAAAGATGGATGGTTGGGCTTGGTCCTCGGTGTCTAAGTCCTGGGGCTCCTTCCGTGTCGAGTGGATGGTTAGGCTGTGCCCTCATGCTCACTTCCAAGGCCCCTTCCATGCCACGGTGTTGTGGAATTTGCACGTGGTGTGAGTCGACACGCGGTGTCGTAATCCTGGGTTAAGGATAGTGTGGCAGGTCTACGGGCTCGCCGATCGTCACACCGACGGGAGTTGATGGTTAGACTTTGGGCGGTTGGGCTGTGTCCTCGGTGTTCACGTCCCGAGGCCCCTTCCGTGCCAAGTGAATGGTTGGAAATTGTCCTCGTACCTTCTTCTGAGGCCCCTTCCGGGTCACACCAGGCCAGTTCGGGCTGTGTTCTCGGTGCACATCTACCCGAGACCCCGCTGGGCCATAGTACGCATGGACTCCGCTGTTGTGTTCTTAGCGTTAAGGCATACGAAGGCCTAGGTGAAGTAGTGTGGATACCCGCCTAGTAGTAGAGATGCCCGCTCTACTGTCACCGCCTGGCCACGACGGCTGATGGCTGATATAACATCCCATTTACAATTAGACCCCTAAGAGTTCTTTTGGTCATGACTAGGTCATGACAAAACCCTAGGAAGCCAAAAAGGGCCAAGTGATAGAAGGCCAAGGTGAGAATCACCTTGGTCTGCCTATGGCACAACCTCATCACAAAACCTAGGGTTTGACCTTAGGGCTTCACCATGACCCCATGACCTCACCATAACATCAGAGCCTATCAGAGGGTCCATTAGAGACTTAAGGGTCTATTGGAGTCCACCCAAAGTGACCAATTTGATCTAGGACAACAATAGGCCTAAATTGGGCAAGGTGCCCTAACAAAGGGCAGTTGGCCTCTAATGTGCCCAACCAACCTTGCCCAGGTATTCCTAGACCTAAAGTGAGGTCAATGGGTCACTAAGGACACATTGGGGTCAGCCACAGAGGCCAAGTTTACCCAAGTCAACTCAAGCCCCTAATCTGGTCAAAGTACCCTTACTAAGGGCAGGTGACCTCTGAAGCGCAAGGTAACACTACATAAGTCTTCCTAGACCTTAGGGGAGGCCAATGGGTCACCAAGGACCCATTGGGGTCAACCGAAGATTCAAGTTGACCCAAGTCAACTCAAGCCCCTAATCTGGTCAAAGTACCCTAACTAAGGGCAGGTGACCTCCAAAGTGCAAGGTAACCCTACATAAGTCTTCCTAGACATTAGGGGAGGCCAATGGGTCACCAAGGACCCATTGGGGTCAACCCAAGAGTCAAGCTGACCCAAGTCAACTCAAGCCCCTAATCTGGTCAAGGTACCCTTACTAAGGGCAGGTTGTCACAACCCGCATTTCCTCAACGAGTACATCGTATCAGAGCAAGAGGGACTACGGGTTATGATGCCACGTTGTGCAGGGGATAACTGCACACGCTCAGGCAACCCTTGACGCTTACTTTATGAGTTGAAATCCATCAGTTAAATGCAAGAAAACCTTTGAGTTTAATGGTCGTATCCCTTGGCCTTAGGCATTAAAATGTGTGTTTGTACGCGGCGGAAATACTTTGTTTATTGATGACGATCTCCTATATGCAGTCTATATTTATAATAATATCAGAAATCATCTTTGTTTACGTTCTTTGGAAAATACTTGTTCGGTGACCAAAACATGTTATGCATGTTATACAATAATAGGTTTTGTTTAGCTTAAAAATACCTAATGCAACCTACCATAAATCCTTCCCAAGAGCAAGTAGACATCATCTTAGCCAAATGAGTCACATTAGCAGTTTAGCATTCATACTCACTAACCCGTGTCTCGACATCTTGTCGACTCAAAATGTCGACACTCGACAAAGCTGGACACGCCCTATGACACGCCCGTGTCACAGGCCGTGTCCCCTCTCTCGACACCCGACACTCGACACTCGACACTCGACACTCGACATTCGACATAGCGGGACACGGCCCGTGACACGCCCGTGTCACGGGGCGTGTACCCCATTCGTCGAGCTCAACTCGACGCAAAAAACTTCGTCGAGTCAAGGCGGTCACGCCCAGGTCACGCCCTGGGTCACGCCCCGACACGCCCGTGTCGGGGGGCGTGTCACGCACAAAAACGACAATTTTTCCTTGTTTTGAAAAATGTTTCTGTGTCATCCTAGACCATTTTTTCCTTAAGGACTTTTTACCCTATTTTGTTTGCTGAATCATCAACCCGTTTTGAGCAACATTACCCGGGCTCGAAAAAAAAGTGCAAGCATTCCCTAAGAGGCCTCACCGAGTCTCCAAATTGGACTCCGGCTTGCTGGGGAATCATGCAACTAGGCTACCAAAACAGCCACTCGAAAGCCTACGGGAAACCCATGCTCGAACAACGGTCAAAGCCAACATAACGCCCATCATTCAACGAAAAAAAATACGGGGCGTTACACAGGTGACCTACAAAGTGCAAGGTAACCCTACATAACCCTTCCTATACCTCAGGGGAAGCCATGGGGTCACCAAGGACCCCTTGGGGTCAACCCAAATGGTCATGTTGACCCAAGTCAACTCTAGCCCTAAAGTGGACAAAGTGCCCTTAGCAAGGGACAAGTGACCTCCAAGATGTCAAGTCAACCCTATCCAATCCTACCTATACCTTTGGGGAGATCAATGGGTCACCAGGGACTCTTTAGGGGCAACCAAAAAGGTCAAAAAGACCAAGGTCAACCCAAGCCTACCTTGGGTCAACCTAGCCCAAATAGGCTAGCCCAAGTTCAAGCCTCCTCATGTGGCTTCCTCAGGAGATGATGTGTATGGATGGGCTGCCAATAGACATCCAGATTGACCAAGTCAACTTGGTGACTAGGAGAGAGAGCTTCATTTCCATGGTTATGGAGGAGAGAGAAAAATGAAAAAAAAGGGGGGGAAGGAAGGGGCTCGGCCAAGGGGAGGCCAAAGGCCACCTTTAATGGCTGAATTCAACTCCCCTAGGGAAGGGGAGAGGTTTCCAGCCGCTTCCCTGGCCACCAAGGGCCTGGTTCAGCACCCTCTACCATGGCAGAATGTAGCCATTAATGGCCTTAATGGCCATTGATGATCCAGCCTCTCCCCTCCCCAACTGAGCCTTTAAACACCTTCAGTGGGCCGATAGGAGGATTTCCCAGTCCTTACATGAAGAAATCGAGCCGCCCCGCTGTGTAGTTGCAGAAACCGAGAGGCTCCGCCTTCAAAGATGGCTTTCCGGCGATATTCTCGATTCATCCCGCCGGCAAGGTCCTCCTCCACTCCTTCTTTCATCGGTAGATCTTAGGAATCTCCAGGGCCAAGGTTCAGGCTCAATTGAGCCCGATCCAAAGGGAGCTTTTCCTGGTTTTTTCTGCAAAAATACAACCATCACAATCACCGGAATAGGGCTCTCCGGCGGCTGTGACGCCGCCTAGCGATAGCCACCACCTCAACGGAGGTGATGGAGGCGGCGGCCGGCCGGGGAGGCGGCCGGATGGCCGGCGGTAGCCTCTTGAAACTAGCCGAGGAAGAATAAATCTTGGTCGTCGGCTCAAGGTAGAAGATGAACGGATCCCGTCCATCTTGCGCCAAGATTCGTACCATATCAGATTCTAAACTATAGTATATAAATTCCTGGTTATTTAATTCTATCACAGATTTGGCATTTAATATTTTTAATTTTTAAAAATACTTAGAGGCTAGAACAGAAAACGTGGTCAACATAGAAAATGAAGCCCTTGATGTCTAGTTTAATTTACAATTGATTTCCCGCAATTTGGAGTCCTGGTTAGACCACAAAGCCCATTTTGGTGGGCCTTATACCTAGGGCTATCCTGAGATGCAAATGGATGCCCACCCTTCATCCCTTGTCCAAATGATCTGAGATTTTGTCAGGAAGTCTACCCTAGCTATACCTAAGGCCTGACCAAAATTCATAATGTTTGGAGAAAAGTTTTCTATAGTTTTTAGGAAAATGTAATAATCCATGAATAACTTAATTAGGTGTCCTAAACACCTCAAACTCCCCCCAAATTCGGGTGGGAGGTCTTAGAGGGCATGTTAGGGCGCTGGTAAATGTATCATCTCATTTGGAGATGTTGTGGTTTGGTATTGATCCAACCCTAGGTTGGCCCCTTTTAGGGTAAAATAGGTCAAGCATCCACTTTGGGTTTTGAGTGGTCAAATCACCTCAACAGAGGTTGATATTTTGGCCACTGTCTTTTTATAGTATGAATCACCCTCCAATGGAATTTGGGGTGGTTAAGTGTAGGGTATCCCTAGAACCCTAGGGTTGGTACCCTGATGGGGTTTTAGGGTTTGAAGATCATAGTATTAAAAGACCTTGGATTGACTTGAAAATTTGAGGGGAGGACCATAGGATTAGTATAGTTCTCTGGTTAAAATTTTAGGGAATTTGGAAACCTTAAACTCCCTCAAAACCCTAACCCTATCTTAGTGTACAAAAATTATAGGGATAGAAAATGTCACAAAAACTCTTTGAAAAGTGATGAGATTTGGGTTGAGTAGTTTATGGGGTTAGTACAAGCTCTGGAGATTTTATTATAAATTTAGGATTATTATCTTGGATACTTCATTAACAAATTTGTAATTTGTATTATTTACTTAGAAATTTATTAGGAAGAAACTACTTATTGGAAATTGATGACATTTAGCCAGAGTAACTTTTATTATGTTTTCAAGCTCTGTGAATTTTTATAGAATTTTTTGATGAATATTTTTAAGGGTTGCTTCATTAAGTATGGTTTCTCATGAAACTTTAATTTAATTTATTTTGGAGTCTAAAAAGCCTCTAAAATTATGATATTTGTACAATGATCTTTTCTGAACCATATTAAGATTCTTTAATTTTTATATAATTTTCTGATAAATAATTTTGATACTTCCTTCTTTACATATGATTGAGGGAAATATAGTGGATAAATTAATTAGAGGTCAAATATTTTCTGCAAAATTATGGAAATTTGTATCCAGTAATATATCTCTGTTAATTTTGTAATCAAAATTTTTGGGTGGCCATTACTTGAGTAGATCATATAGTTCATGTTCAAAATTGCACATGACAAAATATTTGGGAAAATTCAATAAATATAAAATTAAAAAGAAAAATTATGAATCTCTGATTTTAGACTAAATTTGTTATGATAGACCTCTGGTAAATTTTATAGGAGATTTGGAAGAAAATCCGGAGTACCTCCTTTATACACCTCATATAGTATAGGGTGGTCTGCATATAGTAACTGCGGAAACTGAACTAGAGTGGGAAATGAATTTTCAAGAGTTGAAATCCTCAGTAGGTTGCTGGTTTGGCTAAATATAGAAATTCATCACGGGAAGATAGGATTTGTAGAGTGAGAGGTTGACTAGTGTTAGGTGGTGTCGGGATCGGCGAAAGATCGTCCTTCCCGTAGGGAGAAGAGTTTAATGCAATAGGGCTAGATTCAATAAATTAATTATGGCTAGGGAAATCGGGTAGCAACCAATAATAGTAAGTTTCTTGCGAAAGGGAGCTTTGGGCGTAATCCCATTGTAGTTCCTAGTGCCTTCGAGAGCACTTCACGGGGTATACTTTGGGCAGTCCTGGGCTAACGTAAACTGTAGGAGTGATAAATCTTAAAGAGCAACTAGAATAATTAGGGGTTCACTTGCACACACCCCGGTGTCTCAGGAAGTTGGTTGACTCGGTTGATTTTTGTGAGGGGAAGGATGGCCCGGCGAGCTTTGTCTCGGTTGATGTTTGCGACGGACGGGATGGTCCCGGGAGCCGTGGCTCGGTGCTGATACATAAGGTTGCATTTGCGTAAAGTAACGGTGGTGGGTCTTCGGTATTGTAGTGTTGATGCACCAACGCCAATACGTTTACTCGGCAAGTGTGGCTAGCACTTCACCAACAGAAGTCCAGTGCGCCAGCCGGCAAGAGTACGTAGGAGCTCC
Source organism: Platanthera guangdongensis (assembly GCA_039583875.1). Classification (NCBI taxonomy): domain Eukaryota; kingdom Viridiplantae; phylum Streptophyta; class Magnoliopsida; order Asparagales; family Orchidaceae; genus Platanthera; species Platanthera guangdongensis. Next base: position 112,422,422 of record CM077150.1, on the reverse strand, counting down.
GCTTAGTGCACCAGCGTTGAGGCGTACGATAGGTCTGACCGGTAGAGCTTTACTGGTTTAGAGGTGGGCGAGGCCCAACCCACCGCTTCTGTATGCCACTACGGAGGTATCCTTGGTGGTTCGGCTCCAGAAAAATTGAACTAAAGGTTTGTGTGCACAGAGTCGGGTGGGTGAGTTGCACTTGCATGATCGCATCATAACCCACTTGCATGTCATAGCCTAATCATAGCATAAAACCCCTGTCACCTATTGTATAAGTGATATGGGACGCTTATACAATAGGCCCTTCAAAATGACCCCTTGGTCTATAAGCTTGTGTGGGCAAGTTTATAAATTAATATTAAAATTCTTTACATATATATTGCTGATAATAACCGACACCCCAACGTATAAATTGGTATGAGACTCTTTATACGATGGGAGCCCTATAAGAGATCCCTTGCTTATATGCTTCCGTATAAGTTAAGGTTACTTTTCAAACTTTACTTTACTGCCACATCTACTATAAAAAAATTGCTAGTATAGGTCCGCTGCCATCCGTTTCTTGATTACTCTCCACCTTCAAGTCCTCCCATTTCTTCCTCTCCGCTCGGTGCCTAGGGGCCATGGGGAAAGGGTGGGGTATGATAGGGCTTAGTCTTATAGACTAAGAGTTTTCGAACCACATCATTTAGGGGATCGTGGAGCCCAGCATGGAGGAGCAGCCCCGCATGTCGGCATGATTGGAGATGGGGCAGTCTAGCATCGGAGTTCAGACGATAGGGACTGCGAGCCCCTAACCTTAGTAGTGTTTTATTTTGCTTCCATTTGAGTGACTATGTAGTGAGGATTTGATGTAGCGGGCTTAAGCACTTATTTTCAGTACATTATATTTTGTGGACTCTCCCTTCGTGGAGATTATTTTACTCTGATTTGATTATATTATTGTGGACATCTGATTAGAGTTTTTACCTCACTTATGTTTACTCTAATGTTGTTTCTTTTCTGTGATCGAATCGGCCGACAGAATCGGCAATTTGCAGGATGACCCTTCAGGGCGTGAAGGTGTCACCGCAAAGCGGCGGTTTTGGGCATAAGACCCCGGTGTTTAAAAAGAAAAAAGGGGAGGGGTCTTACAAGTGGTATCAGAGTAACCTCGATCGAAAAGTCACAGTCCACAAGCCCTGGGTGACCTCGGCGTGAGTTTAGTTTGGGGAAAAACTAAGCAGCGGAAGCAGTGGTGTAACCATATGAGCGATCATATGTAAATTGTCCACTTTAGTTAGATTGAGTCGATTGCCTACTAATGAAGTTTATTTTGCAGCCCGCAGCTCAGCCCACTCCACAAGCCGGAGCTCAGCAGACTCCAGACGTTGTACCACCTCCCCCGGTTCCTACTTCATTCCCACAGTCAGAGATGGCACAGAATCTGACAGCCATCCTGGAAGCTTTTAGGGCCCAACAGGTTCCGGCTCCGTAGCCAAACCCGGGGGCCAACTGGCTGAGCATTTTCCGGGGACTTGCACCCACATCCTACTTGTGGACTGAGTCGGCCGTTCGGACAGAGGAGTGGCTGGATATTATGTACGAGATGCTGACCGGGATATGATTCCCTTGGGAGGAGAGGGTGCCCTTGGTGATCTCCTGCCTGGAGTCGCATGCAAAGAGATGGTGGAAGACCTCGCTGGACACGACTTTTGTGGACAGGGAAGTAACAGAGATTTCTTTGGAGGATTTCAGGGGCACACTGTTGGAACACTTTGTTCCACTATCGGCCAGGGACGAGCTGGAGGATAGGTTTTTGCAGTTGAGATAGGGGAACAAGACGGTGGTGGAGTACCACCGAGAGTTCAACCATCTAGCCCGGTTTGCAGACTCTTACCAGTTAGACGAGGCAGGATATACCAAAAGGTTCTACAAGGGCCTGCGAGAGGAGCTTAGGGAGACTCTACTGTTTGTATCCGACGGGCCCATTTCCCGGATAATAGAGATGGCAAAAAGGATAGAGGCTGATTGGGAACCTACTCGGGGCGGGAAACGACCGACGGAGGATCAGGGTCGAGGAGCAAGGAACGATCAGAGACAAGCCCGTATCACGAAAGGGAGGAGGGTCGAGGAGCAGCCTTGTCAGGAGGCAAGATAGTAGACAAGGGAGCCAATGGTGGTGGCTCCAACACCTCTTCAGACACGGGAGGGACAGAGACCCGGGGGAATGGCATATCACCCGCCAGAATGCTTCAATTTCCATCAGGTGGGCACATCAGGAGGAACTGCCCCATAAGGGGGGCACCCCCACTAGCACCACTGGTTGCCCAGACATCGCAATATTTTGGAGGCTGAGGTCGTGGCCGAGGACGTGGATACCAGGGAGGGGATCATAGACAAGAAAGGGAGCAGGTGTATTCTTTGGACCTGGCGCAGCCTCGGAACCCAGAGCAGGTCATAGCAGGTACGCCAAGATGTTTAATTGTTTAAATAGAATCCCCTTTCTTAGTTGTCAAATTTGTAGAACTACACTAGGTAGAATAAATAGGAAGGAAAACTTGCTATAGAAAACTAAGACATTTAATCCCCCCAGATATAGTCTTCATCAGCAGCAAGCCCGCCTATACACTATTCCACACAGGTGCTTCGCACTCATTCGTATAGGAGGCCTTTGTGGAAGGGTTGGAAGGAGTGGAGCAGTTCACAGGCCTTATGAGGAGGGTGCGTCTACCCGACGGATCACAACTAATCACCTCTGCCCACTGCAACATGGAGTCGGAGATTGGCGGAAAGTCATTCGAAGTATCGACGACGATCCTAAGGATGCCAGTCTTCGAGCTGATCCTGGGCATGACATGGTTGTACTGGAACAATGCCCAGATTGATTGCCAAGCAAAGAGGATCACCGTGAGGCACGGGAACTCTATCATTATCATCGAAGGTATAAGACATGCCTATCGTATACTCTTATCTTCAGTATAGGCCGTTAAGGCCCATCTGCAGGGAGACGAGGTTTATCAGATTCTATTTGAGATGGCGGAGGCCAAGGGGTCTGCGGCAGACATCCCGGTGGTGCGAGATTTTGCTGACGCCTTTCAAGAGAAACTGCCAGGACTACCTCCGCACCGAGAGCAGGACTTCCAGATACAGCTTATGCCGGGGGCCAAGCCGGCATCTAGGGCCCCTTACCGGATGGCCCCGAAAGAGATGACAGTATTCTGAAGTTAGTTGCAGGAACTAGTAGAGGCAGGGTTTGTCCGGCCAAGCTCTTTGTCGTGGGGAGCCCCGGTGCTATTTGTCAAGAAGAAGGACGGAAGTCTCCGCTTGTGTATTTATTATCGAGCGCTGAACAGACTGACGGTCCGGAATACATACCCGCTGCCACGGATTGACGAGTTGTTCGATCAACTGAAAGGAGCGCATTTCTTCTCAAAACTTGACTTGAGGTCAGGTTATTACCAGCTATAGATTCGAGAGGACATTCCGAAGACCGCCTTCAGCAGTAGGTACGGACTGTTTAAGTTTACAGTGATGCCATTCGGGCTCACAAACGCGCCGTCAGCATTTACAAGCCTCATGTACAGGGTATTCGAGGAGTATTTGGATGTATTCGTCATCGTATTTATTGACGACATCCTCATCTACTCAAGGACGGAGGAGGAGCATACACGACACCTGACTTTGACTCTAGAGATGCTACGGGAACAACAGCTGTATGCAAAGTTTAGCAAATGCCAGTTTTGGCAAAAGGAGGTGGCCTTCTTAGGTCATATCTTCAGCGGTGCAGGGTTGGCAGTAGACCCAGCCAAGATTCGGGCAGTTCAGGATTGGCCACCGTTGAAGACAGCCACGGATATACGGAGCTTCTTGGGACTTGCCAGCTCTTATCGGAAGTTCGTCGAAGGATTCTCCCAGAGTGCACTCCCTCTTACATCCCTGACGAAGAAGGAATCCTCGTTCATTTGGACGCTATAGTGAGAGGCGGCCTTTATGGAGTTGAAAGGTCGGCTTACCTCGGCTCTCATTCTCACTCTTCCATCGGAAAGGGAGGTATTCCAGGTGTACACTGATGCCTCCTACCAGGGGATGGGTGTTGTTCTGATGCAGAACGGGCACGTAATAGCCTACGCCTCCTGACAGCTGAAGACAGATGAAAAGAACTATCCGGTGCATGATCTGGAGATGGGTGCAGTGATCGTTGCTCTGAAGATTTGGCGACACTACCTCTACGGGGTTCACTATGACATCTTCTCCGATCACAAGAATTTGAGATATGTGGACACACAGAAGGAACTCAACATCAGACAGAGATGTTGGGTGGAGTTCCTGCCAGATTACCAGTACACCATGCACTACCATCCCGGCAAGGCGAACGTGGTGGCAGATGCTCTGAGCTGGAGAGGAGATACCTCAGGGAAGGGACCACAACTGATGTCCATGGAGCTACTATGGTGTTTCAGAGATATGTAGATATCCCTAGTATCCGAGAATGATCCAGAGCTGTACATGGAGTACCTAGCATCGATGGTTGCCATAGATGATATTCGGGACCGCATCCGGGAAGGACAGAAGACAGATGCATGGGCAGAGCCGATATTCCAATCCTTGAAGGAGGGTTCGACGAGAGATTATTCACTGAGAGATGGATTGCTATATTTCAAAGGCAGGGTCTATATACCCGCAGGAGGTCAAACTCGGGAGGACATCATGGAGGAAGCACATTGTAGCAGATATTCTATACACCCGGGGATCACCAAGATGACGGCAGACTTGAAGAGGACGATATTCTAGCCGGGGATGAAGAGGGACATTACATACTTCATGACTCATTGCGAGGTATGCCAGCTAGTGAAGGCAGAGTGCAAAAACCCCGCGGGATTATTACAGCCACTTTCGGTGCCGGAGTGGAAATTTGAGGACATCGCGATGGATTTCATTCATGGCCTTCCCCAATCACGGACGGGAAACGATTCGATTTGGGTCATCGTCGATCGGCTGACGAAGGTGGCCAGATTCATTCCAATCAGAAAAGATGACTCGGTTGGGGTACTAGTGCGGAGATTCATAGAGCAGTTCATTCGTTACCACGGGGTGCCCAGGACGATCGTGTCAGATCGGGATGGTCGGTTCACATCCAGGGAGTGGAGATCCGTGAAGGCTTACTTAGGCACGCGGCTGACCTTCAGCACAGCATTTCATCCCCAGACGGATGGGCAGACAGAGCGCACCAATCGGACATTGGAGTACCTCCTAAGGCTATGCATTCTGGATCGAAACGAACCTTGGGAGAAGCTTTTACCACTGGTCGAGTTCTCCTATAACAACAGCTACCAGTCCAGCATAGGGATGGCTCCTTATGAAGCCTTGTACGGAAGTATATGTAGGAATCCACTTTCATGGATTCAGGATGACGATCTGAAGGCATTGGGATCGGATTTTGTTGAAGAAACTGAAGCTCAGGTGAGACTGATACGGGACAGTATGCTGGAAGCACAGAGCCGACAAGCTAAGTACTACGACGCCCGACACCGTCAGGTAGAGTTTCAGGTGGGAGACCGGGTTTTCCTGAAGATCTGGCCCATGCACGGAGTTTCACGGGTGCATGGTCGGAAGAAGAAGCTCAACCCTAGGTATATGGACCCTTATATGATCCTGGAGCGGATCGGGACCCTAGCGTATAGGCTGGAGTTGCCACCGAAACTGACAGGTTTACACAACATTTTCTATATTTCTTAATTTAGGAGGGCTCTACTATACCCGGAGCAGCAGATTTCGACAACAGATGGTCTGATAGCTTCAGACCGGTCAGTTCACTTGGAGCCGGTTCAGATCGATGGCCGACGAGTGCGGATATTGCGTCGCAGGAATGTTCCGTTAGTCAAAGTTCTGTGGAGAAACCACTGCCAGGAGGAGCATACCTAGGAACCGCAGGACCTGATGCGACAAAAGTATCCAGAGCTGTTCAGTCAGGTATACCTCACAACCTCTCAAGATGTTCGATTTACTTTCCTGTTTTAAATTAGTAGGGCTGCTCTAGGAAGAGTAGAGACTAATCTTTTGTTTATTGGGATCTTAGCTTTGCCAACTGGGCGAATTGGTCATAGATTTAGGTTTCCCTTTAAACCCCACTTAGCAAACATGGCGTCGAGATGTGATCTTTCACTTCTTTTGGGATGTTACAAGCTTCCTTTTTCTTCGATAGAAATTCTCGTAGGCTTAACCTTGATTTCGGGGACGAATTCTTTGTTTTGTTTTTTGGGATTTGTAACATCCCATTTCCAACTAGACCCCTAAGAGTGGTTTTGGTCATGACTAGGTCATGACAAAACCCTAGGAAGCTAAAAAGGGCCAAGTGATAGAAGGCTAAGGTGAGAATCACCTTGGTCTGCCTGTGGCACAACCTCATCACAAAACCTAGGGTTTGATCTTAGGGCTTCACCATGACTCCATGACCCCACCACAACATCACTAACCTATTAGAGGATCCACTAGAGCCTTAAGGGTCCATTGGAGTCAACCCAAAGTGACCAATTTGATCTAGGGCCACCGTACGCCTAAATTGGGCAAGGTTCCCTAACAAAGGGCAGTTGGCCTCTAATGTACCCAACCAACCATGCCCAGGTCTTCCTAGACCTAAAGTGAGGTCAATGGGTCACTAAGGACACATTGGGGTGAGCCCTAGAGGCCAAGTTGACCCAAGTTAACTCAAGCCCCTAATCTGGTCAAAGTACCCTTACTAAGGGCAGGTGACCTCCAAAGTGCAAGGCAACACTACATAAGTCTTCCTAGACCTTAGGGGAGGCCAATGGGTCACCAGGGACCCTTTGGGGTCAACCCAAGAGTCAAGTTGACCCAAGTCAACTCAAGCCCCTAATCTGGTCAAAGTACCATTACTAAGGGCAGGTGACCTCCAAAGTGCAAGGTAACCCTACATAAGTCTTCCTAGACCTTAGGAGAGTCCAATGGGTCACCAAGGACCCATTGGGGTCACCCAAGAGTCAAGTTGACCCAAGTCAACTCAAGCCCCTAATCTGGTCAAAGTACCCTTACTAAGGGCAGGTGACCTCCAAAGTGCAAGGTAACCCTACATAACCGTTCCTAGATCTCAGGGCAAACCATGGGGTCACCAAGGACCCCTTGGGGTCAACCCAAATGGTCATGTTGACCCATGTCAACTCTAGCCCTAAAGTGGTCAAAGTGCCCTTACCAAGGAACAAGTGACCTCCAAGATGCCAAGTAAACCCTATCTAACCCTACCTAGACCTTATGGGAGATCAATGGGTCACCAGGGACTCTTTAGGGGCAACCAAAAAGGTCAAAAAGACTAAGGTCAACCCAAGCCTACCTTGGGTCAACCTAGCCCAAATAGGCTAGCCCAAGTTCAAGCCTCCTCATATGGCTTCCTTAGGAGATGATGTGTATGGATGGGCTGCCAATAGACCTCCAGATTGACCAAGTTAACTTGGTGAACAGGAGAGAGAGAGAGAGCTTCATTTCCATGGTTATGGAGGAGAGAGAAAAATGAAAAAAGGGGGAAGGGAGGAGCTCAGTAAAGGGGAGGCCAAAGGCCACCTTTAATGGCTGAATTCAACTCCCCTAGGGAAGGGGAGAAGTTTGCAGCCGCTTCCCTGGCCACCAAAGGCCTGGTTCAGCCCCCTCTACCATGGCCGAATGTAGCCATTAATGGCCTTAATGGTCATTGATGATCCAGCCTCTCCCCTCCCCAACTGAGCCTTTAAACACCTTCAGTGGGCCGAGAGGAGGATTTCCCAGTCCTTACCTGAAGAAAACGAGCCTCCCCACTTTGTATTTGCAGAAACCGAGTGGCGGCGCCTTCAAAGATGGCTTTCCGGCGATCTTCTCGACTTCAGGCCGCCGGCAAGGTCCTCCTCCACTCCCTCTTTCATGGGTAGACGTTAGGAATCTCTAGGGCCAAGGTTCGGGCTCAATTGAGCCTGATCGAAAGGGAGCTTTTCCTGGTTTTTTCTGCAAAAATACAACCATCGAGATCACCGGAATAGGGCTCTCCGGCGGCTATGACGCCGCCTGGCGACAGCCACCACCTCAATGGAGGTGATGGTGCCGGTGGCCGGCCGGGGAGGCGGTCGGATCGCCGGCGGCAGCCGCTTGAAACTGGCCCAGGAAGAATAAATCCTGGCTGTCGGGTCAAGGTAGAAGATGAACGGATCCCGTCCATCTTGCGCCAAGATTCGTTCCATATCAGATTCTAAACTATAGTATACAAATTCCTGGTTATTTAATTCAGTCATAGATTTGGCATTTAATATTTTTAATTTTTAAAACTACTTTTCCCTCAATTTGCAGTCCTGGTTAGACCACAGCACCCAGTTTGGTGGGCCCTATACCTAGGGCTATCCGGAGATTCAAATGGATGCCCACCCTTCATCCCTTGTCCAAATGATCTGAGATTTGGGCAGGGAGTCTACCCTAGCTATACCTAGGGGCTATCCAAAATTAAGAATTTTTGGAGAATCTTTTTCTATAGTTTTTAGGAAATTTTAATAATCTATGAATAAATTAATTAGGTGTCCTAAACACCTCAAAATCCCCCCAAATTTGGGTCGTAGGTCTTAGAGGGAATGTTAGGGCTCTGGTAAAAGTTTCATCTCATTTGAAAATGTTTTGGTTAGGTATTGATCCAACCCTAGGTTGGCCCCTTTTAGGGTTAAATAGGTCAAGCATCCCCTTTGGGTTTTGAGTGGTCAAATCACCTCAACAGAGGTTGATATTTTGGCCACTGACTTTTTATAGTATGACTCACCCTACAATGGAATTTAGGGTGGTTAAGTGTAGGGTAACCCTAGAAACCTAGGGTAGGTACCCTAATGGGGTTTTTAGGGTTTGAAGATTATAGGGTCAAAAGAACTTGGATTGACTTTAAAATTTGAGGTGAGGACCATAGGATTAGTATAGTTCTCTGGTTAAAATTTTAGGGAATTTGGAAGCTTTAACCCCCTCAAAACCCTAACCCTATCTTAGGGCACAAACATTGTATGGATAGAAAATGTCACAAAAACTCTTTGAAAAGTGATGAGATTTGGGTTGAGAAGTTTATGGGGTTAATACAAGCTCTGGAGATTTTATCATAATTTAAGATTATTATATTGGATACTTCATTAACATATTGGTAATTTGTATTCTTTACTTAGAAATTTATTAGGAAGAAACTACTTGCTGGAAATTGATGAAATTTAGCCAGAGGAACTTTTATTATGTTTTGAAGCTCTGTGAATTTTTATAGAATTTTGGATGATTATTTTTAAGGGTTGCTTCATTATGTATAGTTTCCCATGAAAATTTAATTTTATTTATTTTGGAGTCTACCAAGCCTCTAAAATTATGATTTTTGTACAATGATCTTTTATGAACTATATTAAGATTTTGTAAATTTTTACATAATTTTCTGATGAATAATTTTGGTACTTCCTTCTTTACATATGATTAAGAGAAATATTTTGGATAAATTAATTAGATGTCAAATATTTTCTGAAAAATTATGGAAATTTGTATCCTGTCATATATCTCTGTTAATTTAGTGATCAAAATTTTTCGGTGGCCATTACTTGAGTAGATCATATAGTTCATGTTCAAAATTGCCCATGGACAAATATTTGAGAAAATTCAATAAATATCAAATTAAATGGAAAAATTATAAATCTATGATTTTAGACTAAATTTGTTACGATAGACCTCCGATAAATTTTATAGGAGATTTGGAAGATAATCTGGAGTACCTCCTTTATACACCTCATATAGTATAGGGTGGTATGCATATAATAACTGCGGAAACTGAACTAGAGTGAGAAATGAATTTTGAAGAGTTGAAATCCTCAGTAGGTTGCTGGTTTGGGTAAATATAGAAGTTCATCATGGGAAGACAGGATTTGTAGAGTGAGAGGTTGACTAGTGTTAGGTTGTGTCGGGATCGGCGAAAGATCGTCCTTCCCGTAGGGAGAAGAGTTTATTGCACTATGGATAGATTCAGTAAATTAATTATGGGTAGGGAAATCAGGTAGCAACCAATAATAGTAAGTGCCTTCCGAAAGGGAGCTTTGGGAGTAATACCATCGTAGTTCCTAGTGCCTTCGAGAGCCCTTCACGGGGTATACCTTGGGCAGTCCTAGGCTAACGTAAAGTGTAGGAGTGATAAATCTTAAAGAGCAACTAGAATAATTAGGGGTTCACTTGCACACACCCCGGTGTCTTGGGAAGTTGGTTGACTCGGTTGATATTTATGAGGGGCAGGATGGCCAGGCGAGCTTTTGCTCGGTTGATGTTTGCGACGAACGGGATGGTCCGGGGAGCTGTGGCTCGGTGCTGATATATAAGGTTGCATGTGCATAAAGTAATGGTGGTGGGTCTTCGGTATTGGAGTGTCGATGCACCGACACCAATACGTTTACTCGGCAAGTGTGGCTAGCACTTCGCCCAAAGAAGTCCGGTGCGCCAGCCGGCAAGAGTACGCAGGAACTCCGCTTAGTGCACCAGCGTTGAGGCATACGATAGGTCTGACCGTTAGTGCTTTATTGGTTTAGAGGTGGGAGAGGCCCAACCCACCGCTTCTGTCTGCCACTACGGAGGTATCCTGGGAGGTTCGGCTCCAGAAAGAGGGAACTAAAGGTCTGTGTGCACAGAGTCGGGTGGGTGAGTTGCACTTGCATGATCGCATCATAACCAACTTGCATGTCATAGCATAATCATAACATAAAACCCCGGTCACCTATTGTATATGTGGTATGGGACACTTATACAATAGGCCCTGCAAAACGACCCCTTGATCTCTAAGCTTATGTGGGCAAGTTTATAAATTAAGGTTAAAATTCTTTACATATATGTTGCTGATAATAACCGACACCCCAACATATAAATTGGTATGGGAATCTTTATACGATGGGAGCCCTGTAAAAGATCCCTTTCTTATATGCTTTCGTATAAGTTAAGGTTACTTTTCATACATTACTTTACTGGCACATGTACTATAAAAAAATTGCTAGTATAGGTCCGCTGCCATCCGTTTCTTAATTACTCTCCACCTTCAAGTCCTCCCCTTTCTTCCTCTCGGCTCGGTGCGTAGGGGCCATGGGGAAGGGGTGGGGGATGATAGGGCTTAATCATGTAGACTAACGGTTTTCGAACCACATCATTTAGGGGATCGTAGAGCCCAGCATGGAGGAGCAGCCCCGCAGGTCGACACGCTTGGAGATGGGGAAGTCTAGCACCGGAGTTCAAACGACAGGGACTGTGAGCCCCTTACCTTAGTAGTGTTTGTTTTGCTTCTGTTTGAGTGACTATGTAGTGAGGATTTGATGTAGCGGGCTTAAGCCCTTATTTTCAGTACATTATATTTTGTGGACTCTCCCTTCATGGATATTATATTACTCTGATGTGATTATATTATTGTGGAGATCTGATTAGAGTTTTTACCTCACCTGTGCTTACTCTAATGTTGTTGCTTTTCTGTGATCAAATCGGCCGGCAGAATCGGAGATTTGCGGTGATGACCCTTTAGGGCGTGAAGGTGTCACCGAAAAGCGGCGGTTCTAGGCCTAAGACCCCGGTGTTTAAAAAGAAAAAAGGGGGGGGGGTCTTACACCTGAGAGGTTAGCTACCTGCTCGAATAGTGAGAACTATAGTCTGTGTCGACATAGCAATTGCATGTGTGTGATCATGGGTGAGTCGTTGCATAGCATACATACCATTACATATCATTGCACAAATAAGACCCTCATCGTATAAGTTTGTATGGGCACTCTTATACGATGAGTTACTTTTATGTAACCCGATCCTTAACTTATAAGTTTGTATGGGCATTCTTATAAGTTAAGTTACTTTTCTGCTGTAGTTACTTGTACTTGTTGATTTACTAATATTGTTATTCAAGTACAACTGCTAGTTTATAATGTTATTATTCATGTACTATTACCACCTGCTTGTACCTGCTTTACTACTTGTATTATACTTGTACCCTTGTTTCTTTCTCCGCCCGGTGCCGAGGAGTCGCCGGGGGAGCGGATGTGAAGCCACTTAGTCTTTCGACTAACGGTTGCTACGTCTTCCTTTTTAGGAGGTCACACCGTAGGTAGAGCAGCCGCAGACTTTGCAGCAGGACAGCTAGGTCAGGACGACAGGGTCTGAAGTGATGGTGTCGTCGCTACCGTCGGTTACGGATGTGAGTGTTGTGAGATTCTATTGTAGCCCGTTTGGGCAAATTTTATAGTTGTACTCTGATATTGTAGAAGCGTGTTTTAGCTTCTCTTATTTGATGTATTTGGACTCATATGCTTAGTGTGGATTTGAGTTCTTCTTGCTTATATTATGGTTGGGTTGGCATGTATATATTGATATTGGTTGTAGCCGGCGGAATAAGCGTCTTGTGGTACAGGTTAGCCGTGCGCTAATGCTACCGCAAGGCGGCTGTTTCGGGCATAAGACCCTCCCTTTGTGTCGTGTTTTGGTTTCCGGGAGGGGGGGTCTTAGAAGGAGCTCCTAGCTGTAGTATTTGCTTTTGATAAATTCCGCCCTTATATTACACTTTCAAAAATTATCGTTTTTACGGACCACTAGCCCTCGAATATCTTCTTGCCAACACGGATGCAAAACTGTGCCTCATTCGCTGGGTCTTACTCCTCCAGGAGTTTGACTTAGAAATCCGTGATAAGCGAGGAGCCGAGAATTTGGCCGCCGACCACCTCTCGCGCCTAGATAATCCGTTTATTGAAAATATAGATGAAAAATCTTTTAATGATTATTTTCCTGATGAGAACCTGCTTTCAATTAGCACTTCTCCTTCTCCTTGGTTTGCACACATTGCCAACTACTTAGTGGCTCGTGTGCTCCCAAAAGAGTTCTCCTCTCAACAAAAGAAGAATTTCTTTTCTGAGTTGAAGAACTATTTTTGGGAGGACCCACATCTTTTCAGAGTCTGTGCGGATCAAGTGATAAGGAGATGTGTTTCTTATGAAGAAGGATTAGATATTTTAAAACACTTACACGAAGGTCCGACTGGTGGGCACTATCAAGCTGCTCGCACCACTAACAAGGTGCTTTGCGCGGATTTTTACTGGCCTAGTCTGTTTAAAGACGCACAAGCCTTTGTGAGTAGGTGTGATAGTTGGCAACGGTCGGGCAACATTTCTAAAAAAAAATGAAATGCCACAAAATTATTTCCTTGAGTGGGAAATTTTCGACCTCTGGGGAATTGATTTTGTTGGCCCTCTTCCTTCTAGCTTCGGAAATAAGTTTATTTTAGTTGCCGTTGATTAAGTTTCGCGATGGGCTAAAACCCAAGCTCTTCCTACAAACGACGCCCGAGTCGTGGTTACATTTTTTTAAAAAAATATTTTCTCGATTCGGTACGTCATGTGCCATCGTTAGTGACAGGGGTTCCAAATTCTATAACGCACAGTTTTCTAAATTCCTTACTAAATACGGCGTTACACATAAGCTTTTAACCGCCTAGCACCCCCAAACTAATGGACAAGTCGAAGTAGTTAATAGAGAAATAAAAAGAATTTTAGAAAAGACTGTTTCAACTTTGAGGAAAGAATTGTCAACCAAATTAGAGGATGTTCTACGGGCCTACCAAACAGCATACAAAACCACCCTCAGATGTACACAGTATCGGTTGGTTTATGGAAAATCATGCAATTTACCCGTAGAATTAGAACACCACCCTTTTTGGGCCTTGCGATTCTTAAACTTCAATCCCCACTCTGTCGGCGACCTTAGAAAATTTCAACTCAACGAACTCGACGAGTGGCGCTCTTACGCATACGAAAATAACAAACTTTATAAAGAGCGGACGAAACGTTTTCACGATAAACACTTAAGGCACCCAAAAACCTTTAAGCCGGGCAACCAGGTTCTTCTTTATAATTCTCGTTTGCATTTTTTTCCTGGAAAATTAAAATCACATTGGTCTGGGCCCTTTACTATTTTAGAAGTTTTCCTTATGGTATTGTTTTGATTTCCCACCCTGATAAGGGTAATTTCAAAGTGAATGGTCAGCATCTTAAACTGTATTTCTGTGATAATGTCAGTCCTAACTTTGTTAACTATATCCTTCATGATCTAACTTTTGATTAGTTCGGAACTTTGCTTTATTAAAACGTTGAACTATTTCTTTGAACTTTATTTTAGATAATATTCTTGGACAATATTATTTTGTTGCGTCGAGCTCAAACGATGTTTCAAACAAAGGGCGCTCTTGGGAGGCAACCCAAGTTATCTTTTTCTATTTTCTTTATTTTACAATTTTTGCCCCGGACGGCTTCGACAAGCTGAAGCTCCTGTGATCACCTGCTCCAACGCTGCTGAATCCACCACGAAGTCCAAAGAAGGCATTTCATGAAGATCCAAAGCGCAAGCATGGTTGAGCAGCATTAATCAACTTTCGCAGCAAATAAATCCGGGGAAATACCTATTTTTCAAACCCATTTTTCAATTCTGTACTTTAATTTTCTCTCTCTCTCTCTAACCTCCTTCTCCATTGAGGACAATGCCCATTTTAAGCAAGGTGTAGGACTTCCTCCTTTTTGCTTTTTGTGAATATTTTTCATGCTTTCTGTGAATATTTTTCAAAAATCCAAAAAAATTGAATATCTTAAAATTCCAAAAAAAAAATATTTCCAAAATACAAAAAAAGAGAATATTTCAAAATTTAAAAAATTATGATTTTTGTTTTTTTAATAGTTTAGACATTTTGATATACCCCTTGTTTTTGTTTTGTTTTTCTCAAAATTCCTTATAAACAACTTAGCTAATTATAATTTCTCTAATCCTACTTTTTAATTATATTTCACAAGTAAAATGTTGGTCATGCTGTGTTTCTAATTCACGGTAACATGTTAAGGTGAAATATTTTCCTAAAACTCACATTTCTATTATGGTTATTCGTTTTTTATTTTCTTTACTTTCTCAAAAATTCATCATCCACTATTTTTCAATTCGTTTTTAGATAATTTTTGAAAGGTCAACGTTTGAATAGCATAGTAGATGTGAACGATCCAAGTCACATATTATTTCTATTTTCAAGATAATTCCATCAATCCTCTTTTATTATCTAGGACTTGCTTTTTAAAAATTTTCAAATCTATGTTTTAAATAAATTTAAAAGCTTGAAAATGATTTAGGTCGTTTTTGTTTTCGTTTGAGCTTTCCTACCAACCTAAAAACTTTCACCACTAGTTAGCCACTTTTGAACCTTTTTTCCAATTTCATTTGATAGCTCCTCTTTTTATATCATTTTCACCAAGGCCAAAATTTCCAATCTATCTAATCACACTAGCCTTTTTGAGTTTCATAAAGAATTTTCATGATTATGATAGGTTATTTTGTGATATTTTTGGAGAAGTTTTTAAAAAAAGTATGCTCAAAAGAAATGTGTGTTTTTGTTTGGCCAATTCAAAATGAAAATGAAAATATTTATGGCATTTGTTTTGGAAAAAAATGGAAAAGAAAACGAAAGAAAAATATTTTGTTCAAAATGAAAATTTTTGAAACTCTTTGTTTTGGTTTAGTGTGATTTTAAGCCTCCCTGTTTATCTTTGAATTCCACTCCTAATCATAATACTAAACAAACGCTTTGGTCCTATTTAAGTCCTTTTGATTCACGCCTTTTTTGGATTTTATTTAATAACTAAGAAAAGAAGAAAAGTAAATCAGTATTAGTTTTGGATGTAAACTTAGATTTTTGTTATTTATTTGATATAATTATAATGCGTTGCTTGGATCTAGTAACAACTCAATTCGTTTTTTTCATTTTCGTTGCTTTGCTTAAATCTATTTAAAGAATTTCCTCAAAATTTTGGATGATTTATTTTCGTTAAGTAAAGTTTATAAAAGTTAAAGCAGACCTAAATAAATGTTTTAGATTCGCGTTTCACCTTTTCCCTACTTAGAATTTCGCATAGTACTTGTGTAGACATAATTAGAACTTTTTTATTAGTCCTATTTTATGGTTATCAAGTTTTATATTTTTGCTTGGGGACAAGCAAAGTTTAAGCTTGGGGGAATTTGATATTTTGTTTTGTATTTAAGCTATTAGAGTTTTGTTTAGGTCTTTATTGTGCAAATCTTGTCTTATTAGCTTATATATCCCCTCCTCTTGTATTTATTTATGCCACTAATATTTTTTGTGCTCTTTTGCAGGTTTTCTCAATTTTCAGCCAAAATGACCTGACACAGCCACCAACACGGCCGTGTCAAGGGGCGTGTCACCTGTTCCCAAAGGATCAACCATCAGAGGAAAGTCCAGAGTTCATCCCGACCAGGACACAGCCTCCAACACGGCCATGTCGCTGGCAGTGTCAAGCTGGCCCTGTCAATATGAGCCATGTCACTAGGAGCCGATGACTTTCCAGGGAAGGACACGGCCACCAACACGACCGCGTCTCCAGGCGTGTCGCCACGTAATCAATGCATGCAGCCTGCCATTAATGCACCCCCATCAAAGCCCATCAACTACAGAGGACACGGCTACCAACACGGCCGTGTTGTCAGCCGTGTTAGCATGGGCGTGTCCCCCGATTCGACGTTACAATGATCATTTCCCGCCAGAACCAGAGCCCGAAGTCAACCAGCACGGGACACGGCCACCAACACGGCCGTGTCGCCGTCCATGTCACCTCCTCTTGAATTTCTATAAATTCAGACCCCCCCTTGAGTCCCTATAGTTTTTGTTGAGTGGGGGAGGTGCTGCTCTTTTGGTTTTTGAAGTGTTTCATGCTTCTCTCTCTCTCTCTCTCTCTCTCTCTCTCTCTCCCCCTCTCATTTTAATTTTTCCTAATTCTAGTTTAGTTTAAGCTTTGTAGTAGACTTTGTAACTGCTTTAGTTGCTAATGGTAGGGCTAGATAGGATTTTACTTTTTATGCACTTGTAATCTCTTATTTTCAAGTTGTAAGATCCTTGTGTTCATTAATAAAGAAGTGTTGTTTTCTCCTCCCTTTCTACATTATTTTCATTATGTTCTTCTACCCATCTCTTGTCCTCTACTTCACCATGAGTAACTAATCCTCCTTGTACTAGATCTAGATGATCTGAGGTTCGAGTGATTAAGTTATGATGCTTTGAACTTACCTTTTCTTTTTAGGGTTTAGCCTTGAAATACTCTTGATTTATCATGGATGGGAGATATATCATCGATATATATTCTCCACCTTTGCTTTCATTCTTGGCTAGCCGAGAGGCCGATAGTTTGAAGTGAGCGCTCAAGAGTAAAGGGAGTTGTATGCACCCCTCGAGAGAGGCAGACATACAAATCTCCTGGATTGTAGTAAAATCCAATTGTTGGGTTCACCGCGTAAAGCGAGCTTTAGGCCTCCGATTTAGACGAGAGTCGGTCGGACCTTCCTAAACTCAGTTGGGCACGACTTCGAGAGAAGCGTGTTCAAGCTTTAGGAACCTCCACGGTCAAGGACCTTTACCCTATTAAGCTTAGGTTTATTTATCGTGTTTTTTAATCGACTCTTGCCGAGGTGATTCTTGATCGAGTGCATTTCTATTTCATCGTTCCAACCCTTCAATGTAATCGTTTCTTTTATGCTCTCTTTATTTTTAGTATAATCAGCTCTCTTTTTATTTCCTTTCTTTAAGCGCGTTTAATTTTCCCTTAACCCTAAGATTTTCGTCGATAAAATAATAGCTTTAGTGTGAGTATGCTTACTCAACAGTTCCCGGATTTAAATACAACACTTGTGTCCCTTTGCTACAGTTCGATATGTATACTTACCTAGTTGGATTGCTAGTTCGGCTGCTCTCTTTTCTTAAGCGAAAGGCAGGCACACCATGGTGCCAAAGAGAAATGTAAGGTAACGATTCTCTTCTTGGACATGTGAAGTCCTAATTCCTTTTTGCATAGGATGCCCGCTCTCGCGAGTATGCGGTGAGTGTGAGATATTCCTCCAGGTACACATGAATAGTCCCCATTGTTTTGCATGTAGAGTCCGGAATCGAAGTACGGACATAGGCATGGTGTGTGAAGCCTACCCGGACAAGTTGGTCTGGATCGGTGATGTTTCATTGTATGAATGGTCGGAGAAGACTCCGCACCGATGGTTGTTTTCGTGTTTTCTACGAAGTAGATTGCAACAGGGAACCTTGGGTACTAACTCTAAGGTGCACCCGGAAAACTGGGCAGAAGCGTGATTCTACGATCTTGGTGGCCTGGGAGCCAACTTGCACATAACTGTGTTATGTAAAGTGTGTGATCGATTTGGGACTCGGGGAAGCTTGACCCGCGCATATGGCTTCAATTGACGTTGCGGTATGAGCAATGGGTTAGGCGGAACCGTACCCACTCTACGTCATTCGGTTAAAGCGACCTAAAGTATGTGGTACTTGCCGTCCGAGGGGCAGTGGTGAGACCGCGGATTTGGCCGGGTTCACCGAGAATGTGCCCTGAGAGAATAGGGTGTGTCGTCGTGTGTTCCTACTCTTGTGATGATGTATAATATCTCTACTATTTGGCTATGCTAATAAAGTGCAGGGAAGGAGCATCGCCATCCCGAGTTAAGGGGCGGGGTCGTTATAATTTGGTCAGCTTTAGCTGACCGTTGCTTTTGTTTGCCACCGCTACGGTGTATTGTTGTTTACAGGTACTGCGGAGCCTAGTGGCAAATAGCGGGTAAAATCCCTTGTTGCTGAGCTGGCACTTGAAGGCCTATCCTAATGTTTAATTTTATTCTCATGTGTGACCGGCCTGCGTGCTGATGTTTGGAAGACACTATTTTTATAAGTAAACTCTTATAAGGCCAAGTACTTTGTGTATTTTGTACGTTCATTCCTTTTGGGTTATTTTTTAGTGGACATTCATGTTGTGGCTGGGTTCTTACTTTGCAACATTAAAATACTTCCGCTAGAATGTGCTCTGTGTAGGACGTTTGTTATTGGAAGTATGGTTTTATTTCTTAACCCTTCGGTCTGTCTATGGTATATGGCGTCGGGCCCCGGCCAGACCTACTGCTATATGCTATGTGACGGATAGGGGGTGTTACAATTTGGTATCAGACTACCGGTTCCGGTCATGCTTAAATGAATTCATAGATGAATTCTTTTAAGGGGTGGTGAGCACATGTGTATGTGTCATCGTTATAACATAAAAGTACACATGAATGTCCACTTAAGAATGAAAATACACATGTTTGAGGAACATGCGTGTTCCTATAATTGCTTTTTACAATATTGTTCGGTCACTTAATGGTGTTTTGTACGAATATAGGTGACCAGGAGTGGTGCAGGGCTGTCAAAATGACCGGTTTCTGAGGTAAGTAGGGCACCGAATGATGTGTATGCAACACCTCCCTCGGTAGAAACCATAAGATTGGTGGCTGAAGCGGAGTTTGCTATGATAAATACCCAGCCTGCAAGACAAATGCAGTAGCCTGCCCCTATAGTGGAGCAGGTACCGCTTCAGGCGCAGAACCGAGAAGGGTTGAGCAAGTGGTGGTGGAGCCATTGGTACCTAGGAGAGCAACTGAAAAGCAGCTCAAGCAAGTTATGTGCTTCAATCCTCCGGTGTTCTCGGGACAGGAACCACATCCCAAGATGAGGATTGGCTCTCCCGAGTAAAGAGTGTCTTGATAGCTACAGAAACGGGGGAGTGGCAGAAGACTACCATAGCCACTTTCTTGTTGGACGGAGACGCAAGGTTGTGGTGGGAAGGTCTAGAGCTACATCACCTTAGGGGAAGGCAACTCACGGATGTCTCGATGGAAGAATTTTCGAGACTATTCTTGGCAAGGTACCTTCCCTCGGCTTAGAGGATGGCAATGGAGAATGAATTCTAGAAGTTGACGTAAGGAGAGAGTAGCGTGGATGAGTATCTCCATGAATTTACACGATTGGGTCGGTACCATAGCTCTACATTTGCTGATGAGGAGCATAAGACAAACTGTTTCAATGAGGGTCTGAGGGATGACCTAAGGCTACTGCTCTCGGGCCTATGACGCAAGGCTTCTTGACCCTGGTCAATACGGCCTGATCTTTATGGAAGGATCTGAGGAATGTGCAAGCTAAGAAAGACTCTAGTGCTAAGAAGACAGTGTTCAAGTTGCCGACTACCTCAAAGTCTAGGTTTCGTAAGTTCCATAAGAAGGCTAGGACTTCGGCTCCAACCCCTTCCTCTGTTGCATCTAGGGCGACTAAAGGCCAAACCCTGGGCGCATGTTATAACTGTGGAAAGTCGGGACACTTTGCCCGGTACTGTTAGAGCGGACGTCCAAAGTCCGAGAGGAAGCCGGGAACAACCTAAGTGGAGAAGGGAAAGGTGGTGGAGTCAACTGCATCCTACTATGCTCCAGCACAGCCTAGAGTCTATAACCTTGGCCAGCAGGAGGCCATAAAGCAAGCTGATTTGGTGACAGGTACGGTTTAAATTTAAAGAAAGTTAGCTTTAAATACTTGTTACCTTGCGCGTGTTAGCTTATTACTGTTTGTATTAGGCTTTGTTTTGATTTGTGATAATCCGGCGAGAGCACTCTTTAATACATGAGCTTCGCACTCGTTTTTGTTCAAAGGATTTATATCGCGCATCGGAGTACCTTCTTCGATGGCAAAGGACAAACTGGATGTGTTGTTTCCAAATGGGTGTTCAATGCGCGCGAATAGAGTCTGTGGCGTAAAGATACGAATGGGAGTCAGGAGTTCGACTTGCAAGCATCGTTACTGCCGCTAGTGGAGTTCGACGTAAGTTTTGGTATGGACTAGCTCTCGGAGCAGCAGGCATACATTGATTGCAATCGCAAGGAGGTCAAATTGGGAAATGGTCATGAGACGACATTTGCAGGCTTGAAATGGTCGAGCAAGACTTTGATGTATGCTCTTCAGGTGGTTAAGGCAGTTCGTGCTGGTGTAGAGCTGTTCTTAACGCTAGTGGAGGCTTCGAAGCCTAAGACTACTTTGGACAGCATCCCAGTGGTATCCTAGCACCCTGACATGTTCCCTGGCAATCTCCATGGAGCCCCACCTCAGCGGGAGATAGACTTCACTATTGAGCTAGTGCTAGGTGACAAACCTATGTCACGCTCTCCGTATCGGTTAGCGCCTAAGGAGATGGCGGAACTGAAGGTTCAACTTCAAGAGCTGTTGGAACAGGGTTATGTGCGTTCAAGTTCGTTGCCTTGGAGCACACCAGTCCTTTTTGTTAAGAAGAAGGACTGAAGCTTGCGACTCTGTATCGATTATCGAGAGCTGAACAAGTTAACGGAGAAGAACAATTACCTGATCTCAAGGATTGATGATCTGTTCGATTAGTTAGTTGGGTCATCGGTGTACACGAAATTGGATCTTAAATCCGGATATTATCAGCTGAGGATAAGAGAAAGTGATATCCCCAAGACAGCTTTCAGCACAAGGTACGAGCATTATGAGTTTACCGTCATGCCGTTTGGGCTGGCTAATACGCCATCCGTGTTCATGGATCTGATGAACAGAACTTTCAGAGAATACCTGGACCACTTCATGATCGTCTTTATCGACAATATATTGGTGTACTCGCAGTGTGAGGAGGATCACTTTAAGCATCTGCATTTGGTGTTCGAGAGGCTGAGGATGAACCAACTGTACGCCAAGTTCTCCAAATACGAGTTTTGGTTGTCCTCAGTAACTTTCCTTGGTCACATAGTTAGTGGAGAGGGAATTGCGGTGGATTCGGCGAAGATAGTTGCTATAGTGGAGTGGCCTGTGTTGTCTTCGGTAGTGGAAGTTCGGAGTTTTCTGGGGTTTACCGACTATTACAGGCACTTCGTGGAGAACTTATCACAGATAGCGTTACCCCTCACAACTCTGATGAGAAAAGAGCAGAAGTTTGTTTGGATGCCTGAATACGCATAAGCTTTCGAAGAGTTGAAAAGTCGGTTGACCATGTCGCATGTTCTAAGTTCGCCGAGTGGGACCGAAGGCTTTGATATCTACAGTGATGCTTCGGGCAGTGGATTGGGTTGTGTTCTACTGCAGCATGGAAGTGTAATAGCTTATGGATCGCATCAGCTGAAGGTACATGAGAGAAATTATCTGATCCATGACTTGGAGTTAGCGGCCATGATATTTGCCCTGAAGCTGTTGAGGCATTACTTGTACGGTATAAAGGTCAATATCTATACTGACCATAAGATCCTGAAGCACTTGTTGGATCAAAAGGATCTAAACATGCGACAATGGAGATGGATGGTGTTCCTGGGAGACTACACATTCAAGATTCATTATGTGCCTGGGAAAGGCAATGCGGTTGCGGATGCGTTGAGTCACAGGGCCCCTGCCCAAGCCAACTGATTGTCGGTTCATGACGAGTGTTTGGTTCGGGAGTTGGAGGCATTGGAGATTTCTTGTGTTGACAAGCAGACTAGTGTCGAAGCACAATTGAACTCGACAGAAGTTCAGTCTGACCTGGCTGATCGAATTCGACAGGCTCTGGATTTGGATAACAACATGAAGCAAATCATGGTTGAGGCTTTGGATGGGTCAAATTCCCAATTTGATGTTGTGGATGGATTGTTATGGAAGGACAGTCGTATGTCCATCCCAAATATGGGTAAACTGCGGGTGGAATTGATGTACGAGGCTCATCATACCAAGTACTCGATTCACCCGGGAAGCACGAAGATGTACCGTGATATGAAGAAGCTATTCTGGTGTCCAGGGCTTAAGAAGGACGTGACACTTTATGTGGTGAAGTGTCAAACGTTCTCCTTCGTGAAGGCGGAGTGCCAGAAGCCTGGAGGTTTCTTGAAGTCCTTTCCTACCCGGAGTGGAAGTTTGACGATATTACTATGGACTTTGTGAATGGGTTGCCAAGGTCGCAGAAGGGAAATGACGCCATCTGGGTGATAGTAGATTGATTGACGAAAGTGTCTCCCTTCATTCTGAATAGGAAGGATGATTCGGTGGAGAAATCGGCAAAACTCTATGTGGATAACATTGTTCGGCTTCACGGTGTGCCCCGCAGCATCGTGAGTGACCGAGATGGGCGGTGTAACACCCCCTATCCGTCGCATAGCATATAGCAGTAGGTCTGGTCGGGGCCCGATGCCATATACCACAGACTGAACGAAGGGTAACGCAATGGAACCATCCTGCCAATAACCAACGTCCTACACAGAGTACAATCTAGCGGAAGCATTTTAAAAGTTGCAAATTAAGATCCCAGCCCACAGTATGAATGTCCACTACAAAAACCCAAAATGAATGAACGTACAAATACACAAGTACTTGGCATTATGACCTTATAGGAGTTTACTTATACAAATAATGTCTTCCAAACATCGACATGCAGGCCGGTCATACATGAGAATAAAATAAACATTCATATAAAGGCCTTCGAGGGACGACACAGCAACAAGGTCTTTTGCCCACTATTTGCCACTAGGCTCCGCAGCACCTGCAAACAACAATCCACTGAAGCGGTGGCAAACAAAAGCAACGATCAGCTAAAGCTGACCAAACTATAATGACCTCGCCCCTAAACTCGGTGCGGCGATGTTCATTCGCTGCACTTTATTAGCATAGCTTAACAGTAGTGAAATTACACATCATCATAGGCATAGGCTCGCACGGCCGCACACCCCATGCTCTCAAGGCACATTGTCGGTGAACCCGGTCAAAATCTGCGGTCTCACGACCGCCCCTAGGATGGCAAATCTCATGAGCATTATGGTCTTTCTGGCCTAAGCCTAAGACCCTCCATCTATGCCAACGGCGAGTACCACGTACCTTAGGTCTCTCTAACCGAATGACACAGAGCGGGTATAGTTCCTCCTAACCCGTTGCTCACACCGTAATGTCAATTTAGGCCGTCTGCGCGGGTCAAGCTTCCCCGAGTCCTAATTCAATCACACACTTTACATAACCCAGTTATGTGCAAGCTGGCTCCTAGGCCACCAAGATGGCTGTATCATGCTTCTGCCAAGTTTTTCGGGTGCACCTTGGAGTTAGTCCCCAAGGTTCCCTGTTGCAATCTACAGCGTAGAAAACCCGAAAAACAACCATCGGCGCTGAGTCTTCTCCGGCCATTCATGCAATGCAACATCACCGATCCAGACCAACTTGTCTGAGTAGACACACACCATGCCTATGTCTGTTTCTCGATTGCGGACTCTGCATGCAAAACAATGAGGACTATTCATGTCTACCCGATGGAACACCGCATACTCGCAAGAGCGGGCTTCCTATGCAAAAGGAAAGAGGACTTCACATGTCCAAGATGAGAATCATTACCCTAGCATTTCTCTTTGGCTCCATGAAGATCTCGACGAATGAAAAGTACCGCAACGTCCTCGCCTCTGTAGATGCGAACTCGGCTTGCAATTTGGGGCTCCGAAGCTCCACCGGCTGCCGGAAATCTCCTCCTCCTTCTTCCTTGCTCTCCCCTCTCTCTAAGACTTTTAGAAAGAGAAATCTCAAAAGAAATGAGGATTTCCAAGCCCTATTCGCGGCTTTAACCTAACATGGACCAGCCTGAGCCCTTATATCCCAAAAGATGGAAACGGACGGCCACGATTCGTACTTAAAATCAGATTCCTGTGATGAATACGGCATGTGACACGCCCGTGTCGAAGGTCGTGTGCCTCAATTGACGCCAAAACTATCGCGTCCAGACCAGGGCACGGGCTCTCGACACGCCCGTGTCGCACCTGACATGCCCTTGTCATTCAGTACATGCCCGTGTTGCAAGGCGTGTTCCTGCATAGACATAGGACCAAACACAACCCGAGGAGAACACGAGTACTCGACACGCCCGTGTCACATTTGACGCGCCCGTGTCCAACCCAAACACGCCTGGGCTCCAGGCCGTGTTCCTCCCCCGACACAGCTCGGATAACTACCCGAGCAGGATACGGCCTGGACACGCCCGTGTCTCAGGCCGTGTTCACTGTCTCGACGATCATCGACTGCATTTTCGTCGACCACACAGCCAGATCGTCGAACCCGTGCACGACACGGCCCAGGACACGCCCGTGTCCCAGGCCGTGTGACCCCTACCAAGTCCCAAACTTGGCTCAAAATGCCACCCGTCCCTCTTTTTAGTTTTGGGGCGTTACAACCCTCTCCCTTTTAAAAGAATTTCGTCCCGAAATTTACATAAAGGAAAAGATATAAACAAAACTTAAACGGTACTTGAGTGGAATAACGCTGGGTACTCCTCAAGTATGGTCTGCTCTCGTTCTCACGAGAGCTCTTCCCGACTGCAGTTGTCCCAATGGACCTTGACCATCCTGATGACTTTGTTACACAGTCGCTTGACTTCCGATTCCTCAATGCGAACGGGCTTTACCATCGTCGTCAACCCATTATCAACTGGTACTTGATCGACCGCAACACTTGCGAAGGATCTTGCACCGCCTAATGCAACACTGATATGTGGAATGTATCGTGTAGACCACCCAGCTCCACTGATAGCCTTAATTGGTAAGCTGCTTCGCCAATCCGATCTAGAACCTCAAACGATCCAAGGTACCTCGGGCTTAGCTTCTTCAAGCGTCGTACTCGTGAGACACCCTTGAACGGCTTAATCTTCAAATATACCCAATTGCCAGCAGTGAACTCCAGGTTCCTATGCTTGGCATTATAGTACTTAGTTTGCCGATCCTGAGCGATTAGCAATCGTTCTCGAATGGTTCGTACCAACATGGTTGCATCTTCCACTTCTTGTCGCTTATACAGATTTGACTCACACGTTTCCAACCATGACAACGACGTGCGACATCTCCTACCATAAATGGCCTCAAAGGGCGCCATTTGAATGCTCGATTGGTAGCTGTTGTTATAAGCGAATTCCACCAAGTACATGTGATCTTCCCACTGCTTTCCGAAATCCAAGACACACATGCGAATCATGTCTTCCATCATCCTGTTAACTCTCTCAGTCTGACCATCCGTCTGCGGATGAAAGGTCATGTTGAAACTCAGCTTGGTTCCCAACATGTACTGCACCAACCTCCAGTCATTTGAAGTGAACCGCCCATCTCAGGCACTCATGATGTTGTTGGGCACACCGTGAAGCCGCACAATGTTATCCACATACAGTTTTGCCAATTTCTCCACAGAATCATCCTTCCTATGAGGAATGAAGTGCGACACTTTCGTCAAACGATCTATGACCACCCAGATGGCATCATTTCCCTTCTGCGACCTTGGCAACCAATGCACAAAGTCCATAGTAATATCGTCTAACTTCCACTCCGGAATAGCCAAGGACTTCAAGAAACATCCAGGCTTCTGGCACTCGGCCTTAACTAAAGCGCATGTTTGACACTTCGCCACATATAGTGCAACATCCTTCTTAAGTCCTGGCCAGCAGAACAATTTCTTCATATCATGGTACATCGTCGTCCTCCCTGGGTGAATCGAGTACTTGGTATGATGAGCCTCGTACATCAATTCCGCCCGCAGTTTACCCATATTCGGGACGCACAGATGACTGTCCTTCCATAACAATCCATCCACAACGTCAAATTTTGAATTTGACCCATCCAAATCCTTGACCATGATTTGCTTCATGTGGTCATCCAAATCCAGAGCTTGTCGAATCCGATCAGCCAGGTCAAACTGAACTTATGTCTAGTTCAATAGCGCTTCGGCACTAGTGTGCTTGTCAACACAAGAGATCTCCAACGCCTCCACTCCCGAACCAAACGCTCGTCATAAACCGACAAAAAGTTGGCTTGTGCTGGAGCCCTGCGACTCAACACATCCACAACTGCATTGCCTTTCCCAGGCACATAATGAATCTTGAATTTGTAGTCCCCAGGAACTCCATCCATCTCCGTTATCGCATGTTTAGATCCTTCTGATCCAACAAGTACTTCAGGATCTTGTGGTCGGTATAGATATCGACCTTCACCCCTTACAAGTAATGCCTCCATCGCTTTAGGGTAAATATCACGGCCGCTAACTCCAAGTCATGGACCGGATAATTCCTCTCATGTACCTTCAACTGACACGAGCCATAAGCTATCACACTTCCATGCTACAGTAGAACATAACCCAGTCCACTGCCCGAAGCATCGTTGTAGATCTCAAAGCCTTCGGTCCCACTCGGCCAACTTAGAGCAGGCGTCATGGTCAACCGACTTTTCAACTCCTCGAAAGCTCTTGCGCACTCAGGCATCCAAACAAACGTCTGCTCTTTCCTAGTCAGAGTCATGAGGGGTAACACTATCCGCGAGAAGTTCTCCACGAACCGCTTGTAATAGCCGGCATGCCCCAGAAAACTCCGGACTTCCGCTACGATAGACAGTACAGGCCACTCTCGTATAGCAACAATCTTCACCGGATCCACCGTAATTCCCTCTCCACTAACTATGTGACCAAGGAACACTACTCAGAATAACCAAAACTTGCATTTGGAGAACTAGGAGTACAGTTGATTCCTCCTCATCGTCTCTAACACCAAATGCAGATGCTTAAAGTGATCCTCCTCACTCTTCGTGTACACCAATATATCGTCGATGAAGACGATCACAAAGTGGTCAAGGTACACTCTGAAAGTTCTATTCATCAGATCCATGAACACTGACGGCGTATTAGTCAGCCCAAACGGCATGATCGTAAACTAATAATGTCCGTATCTCGTACTAAAAGTTGTCTTGGGGATATGACTTTCTCTTATCCTCAGTTGATAATACCCGGACTTAAGATCCAATTTCGAGTACACCGATGACCCAACTAACAGATCGAACAGATCATCAATTCTTGGGATCGGGTACTTGTTCTGCTCCGTTAACATGTTCAGCTCTCGATATTCAATATATAGTCGCAAACTTCTGTCCCTTTTCTTCACAAAAAGGACCAGTGCGCTCCAAGGTGACGAACTTGGATGCACATAACCCTTTTCCAACAGCTCTTGAAGTTGAACCTTCAGTTCTGCCATCTCCTTAGTCGCTAGCTGATATGGAGAGCCTGACATAGGTTTGGCCCCTGACACTAGCTCAATAATGAAGTCTATCTCCCACTGAGGTGGGGCACCAGGGAGATCACCAGGGACACATAAGGGTATTCAGATACCACTGGGATGCTGTCCAAAGCAGGCTTAGGGTTCGAAGTCTCCATTAGCGTGAAGAACAACTCTACACCAGCACGAACTGCCTTAACCACCTGAAGAGCAGAAATCAAAGTCTTGCTCGAACCTTTCAAGCCCGCAAATGTCGTCTCACGACCCGTTCCCAACTTTACCTTCTTGCGATTGCAGTCAATATATGCATGCTGCTCCGAGAGCTAGTCCATACCAAATATCACGTCGAACTCCACCAGTGGTAGTAATGATGCTTACAAGTCGAACTCCTTACTCCCAATACGAATCTTTACACCACAGACTCTATCGGCGCGCATCGAACACCCATTCGACAACAACACATCCAGTTTGTCCTTTGTCATCGAAGAAGGTACTCCGATGCGTGATATATATCCTTCGGACAAAAAGGAGTGTGATGCTCCCGTATCAAAGAGTACTCTCGGTGGACTATCACAAATCAAAATAAAGAATATACAAACAGTAATAAGCTAACATGCACAAGGTAACAAGTATTTAAAGCTAACTTACTATAAATTTAAACTGTAACTGTCACCACATCTGCTTGCTTGATGACCTCCTGCTGGCCAAGGTTATAGACTCTAGGTTGAGCCAGAGCATAGTGGGATGCGGTTGACTCCACCTCCTTGCCCTTCTCCTCATAGGTTGCTCCCGGCTTCCTCTCGGACATTGGGCATCTGCTCCAACCATCTCGGGCAAAGTGTCCTGGCTTCCCACAATTATAGCATGCACCCGGGGTTCGACTTGTAGTTTCCCCCGAAGCACTGGAAGAAGGGGCTGTACATGTAGTCCTAGTCTTCTTATGGAACTTACGATACCCAGACTTTGAGTTAGTCGGCACCTTCAACTCTGCCTTCTTAGTAACAGAGTCTCCCTTTGCTTGCACATTCCTCAGATCCTTTTCCAATGACCGGGTCGTATTGACCATGGTCAAGAAGCCCTGCATCATAAGCCCCGAAACAGTAGCCTTAGGTCATCCCTCAGACTATCATAGAATCGGTTTGTCTAACGTTCCTCATCAGGAAATGTAGAGCTAGCGTACCGACACAATCGTGTAAATTCGTGGAGATACTCGTCAACGCTACTCTCTCCTTGCATCAACTTCTGGAATTCATTCTCCATCGCGATCCTCTGAGCTGAGGGAAGTTACCTTGCTAAGAAGAGTCTCGAAAATTCTTCCTTCGAGATGTCTGTGAGTTGTCTTCCCCTCTGGTGATGTAGCTCTAAACCTTCCCACCATAGCCTTGCATCTCCGTCCAACAGGAACGTAGCTATGGTGGTCATCTGCCACTCTTCCGTTTCAGTAGCTGCCAAAACTTTCCTTACTTGGGAGAGCCAATCTTCAGCTTGGGATGGGGTTCCCTTCCCCGAGAACACCGGAGGATTAAAGCCCATAACATGCTTGAGCTGACTTTCAGTTGCTCTCCTATGTACCAATGGTTCCACCACTACTTGCTCCACTCTTCTCGGTTCAGCTACTTGAAGTGGTACCTACTCCACCGCAGGGGCAGGCTGCTGAATTTGCCTTGCAAGCTACACATTTATTGAAAGTCCACTTAGTGTCAACTACCTTCACCTATGGGGGGGGGGGGAATAGGTGTCTTGCAGCGTTTTTGTGGAATTAAAGTCGTACCTGCACAAGAAAACAAAACAACACAGCACAGAAAGGACACAAGCAAATTATAGTGGTTCCCCGATTTGGGTACGTCCACTTTCCCCCTTCGACCTATCTCCCAACCAGGGACGACTCGGTCACTTCACCAACAGGATTGAAATCCAATCCTTGCACTAACGGAAGGAACCCTTCCACACGTAGGAGTCACCACTCCCACAACACGGGTTGCACCCAACCCTTACAACTAGGGACCAATCGGTCCGTTACAAAGAGATTGAAAATAGATTGTATAAGAAATACAAACAACTTATGGAGACTAAGGTGTCCCTCTTCGTTCGATGACGTGCTCTTGAAGTCAACGAAGAGTCCACAACCCTAGATCTCAGTTGGAGAGAATCTCCCCAAAACCGGCGGCGGCAAGAAGGGCGGCGGCTTGGTTCTCGGGATCGGCGGCAACAACGGCGTGCTGCGGCTGTTCTTTGGAGATTCAATCTTCGTAGCAAAGCTAGCAAGATCTTCCAACGGTCACACTAGGATCGATCGTCTCGATCGATTCGGAAGGGGAAGGTTTTCCCGATCAACAAATAAGAGACAAAGGATCTCTGGTTAGACGCGTGAGACGCTGTGCTTGGCTGAGCTTCTGTCGCCGGGAGATCTGTAAGAAACCATGATCAAAGTCGGCGATCAACTGGCACGAGCGACGACGGCGGCGGAGCAAGTTTCACGATCTAGGTCACGTCGGCGGCTCGGCTTCTTCTTTTCAAATTTCTTGATCGACTGTTCAAAAATACGCGAGTATTTATACAGTAGAATACTTCTTTATGACCGTTGTGTGTCCCACCAGAAGAAACCCTAAAACCGGTTCAAAACAGCGCCTTAACATTTGATCCGGTCCAGCGTGCTTCAGAAATTCGCCTAAGGCAAAATCGGCGAGAATCAGCCAGTGATTCGCGATGATTCGGCGAGAATCGAAGGTCATTCTCGTCGAAGGAATTATGCCAATTGAGCTCGACGATCATCAATCAAAGATTCGGCGAGAATCAGCCAGTGATTCTCGACGATTAGACTTAGCGACAGATTTGCACGCTCTGATTTAGCCGGATAGAGACGGCGAGAATCAGCCAGTGATTCTCGACGATTCGGCGAGAATCACTTCTCGCCGAATCGGCGAGAATCACTTGGTGATTCTCGTCGATTATTACTTGGACGATTTTTCGTCTTTCCACCCATGAGCTGCTCTTTGACCCATCCTTGCTCCTTGTCTGCTCTTGCATTATCACAGCCCTGTACTTGAAAATAAGTACACTCCAATATAGAGAGTACACATAGGCCAACACACTGATCTGCTCAACGAGGGATTACGTCGCGCAGACCCGTGTATATTGACCTACTACACCCTGACATTGGTGTGTACTTAGCGTGGAATAACTGCAAGCATAACTTAAAAGATTTCATCAAATACATTGTCTATTTACCTTAGCTTGTTCCGGGGCTTCTTCAAATCAGGTATGTTGTGGATACAATACCCTAAACCCTAAACCCTAAACCCTAAACCCTAAACCCTAAACCCTAAACCCCTAAAACCCTAAACCCTAAACCCTAAACCCTAAACCCTAAACCCTAAACCCTAAAAGCTAAGGTGAATAGAGCGTATGGGAATGAAAATCATAAACTTAAAATTGAGTTGAGAGAGATATTCATTACCAATACCAATTTCTTGAGAGTTGAGAGAGATATTCATTACCAATACCAATTTCTTGAGAGTTAACTTGGAGCCACCTTAGCCTTAGCCGAGAGGGTAATCTCCCCCTTTTCGGCTTCTGCAAATCTGGGTCTGTTGCATTTGACCCCTTGCTCCCCCTCAGTTCTTGCACCTGTGCTCACACTTGAGTTCCTGGCAGAGGCTCCCCCTAGATGCACGAGCCTGGAGCTTCCGTAGTCTTCATTCCTCATAGTTTAGTATCCCCAATTCATTTTTGAAAAGACTGGACTTGACTTCGTCTAAGGGCTTTGTGAAAATATCTGCAATCTGCTTGTCCGTGGGAACATAACAGAGAGTGATGTCCTTGTTCTCCACGTGCTCCCGAATGAAGTGGTAGCGCACTTCAATATGCTTCATTCTGCTGTGCAATACCGGATTGTTGGCAATTGCAATTGCACTGGAGGAGTCGCAGTACATTGGCACTTCCTTGAACTGAAGGTCGTAGTCGGCTAACTGATTTCTGATCCATAGGAGTTGTGCGCAATAGCTGCCTGTCGAGATGTACTCAGACTCTGCTGTGGAGGTTGCTACACAATTCTGCTTCTTGCTGTTCCATGAGATAAGCCTTCTTCCAAGGAATTGACACATCCCGGAAGTGCTTTTCCTGTCATCCCTACTCCCTGCAAAATCAGCATCTGAAAAACCTATTAGCTCGACATCATTGTTTCTCGGGTACCACAAGCCAAGATTGGGAGTACCTTTAAGGTATCTTAGAATTCGCTTTGCAGCGACATAGTGAGATTCCTTAGTGTTCACCTGATATCTGGCACAGACACATGTGTAGAACATGATATCCGGTCTACTGGCAGTAAGGTAGAGCAGGGATCCAATGATGCTTCTGTATTTGGTTTCATCGAAAGGTTTACCTTTCTCATTCTTATCCAGAGACATAGTGGATCCCATTGGAGTCCTCATAGAGGTTGCATTCTCCATACCGAATTTCTTGAGGGGTTCATTTGTGAACTTCGTCTGAGAGATGAAGATTCCATCCTCAGACTGTTTCACTTGAAGTCCCAAGAAATACTTTATCTCTCCCATACTGCTCATTTCAAACTTTCCTTGCATAAGTTTAGAAAACGTTTTGCAAAGATTGTTGTCCGTTGAGCCGAATATAATGTCATCGACATAGATTTGCACCAGCAAACTCGTGCCTTTGACTTCCCTGAGAAACAATGTCTTATCTATTTTACCTCTAGAGAACTTGTTCTCAAGAATAAAACTAGATAAAGTCTCATACCAAGCTCGTGGAGCTTGTTTTAAACCATATAGAGCTTTATTAAGAAAATATACATGATTGGGATAAGTAGGATTGACAATCCTGGGGGTTGAGCGATGTATACTCCTCTTTCAGGTCTCCGTTCAAGAATGCTGATTTCACATCCATTTGATAGACTGTGAATCCTTTGTGCGAAGCCTACGCCAGGAACAATCTGATTGTCTCGAGCCTTGCCATTGGTGCAAAGGTCTGGTCGAAGTAAATCCCCTCCTCCTGTCTGTAACCTTGAGCCACCAGCTTGGCCTTATTCTTTATGATGACACCATGTTCATCCAGTTTGTTTCTGAAGATCCACTTGGTGCCAATCACATTCTGCTTTTGTGGTCTGGGAACCAGCGTCCAAACGTTGCATCGTTCGAATTGATGCAGTTCATCTTGCATGGCCAAAATCCATGCCGCATCTTTGTTCGCCTCGTCGAACTTCTTTGGCTCAACCTGTGACAGGAAGCTAAGATGTAAAATCTCGTTAATAGTACCTCTTCGAGTTCTGACACCATCACGAGGATCTCTGATGATCTGATCTCTAGGATGATATCTCACGTGCTGGAGCTCTAGAAGTCTGGCATCTAGAGCTTCGACTACTTCTTGGGCTTCTCCTTCTTCTAAGAGATTTGCTCCATTTTGATCTTCAACATTCCCAGTTGACGTTGAGGTGGAAACTTTGACGTACTTAGGAGTTTCATCTTTAGCGGTCTCATCGAGACTCAGCTGTTCAAGTCGTGCACCTGCATCTTCAAGAATACCGCTGGAAGAATTGTTGTTAAGCAAGCTTCATTCAGCAAATACAACATTAATTGATTCTTCTACCACTAGGTTTTTCTTATTGAATACCCTATATGCCCGACTGTGGGTACTATAGCCCATGAATATGCCTTCGAAGCATTGTTCACCAAATTTAGTACGCGGGTACTTCCCATTATTTAGTACATAACATCTGCAACCAAAGATCCTCAAATGGGACATGATTGGTTTCCTGCCTTTCAGTAGTTCGTAGGGCGTCTTACGATGACTTTTGTTGATCAATGCCCGGTTTTGAACATGACAAGCCGTATTGACCGCCTCAGCGCAGAAGTATTCTGGGAGTGAAGCGTCATTCAACATTGTCGTGCAGGCTTCAATGAGTGTTCTATTTCTCCTCTCCGCGACTCCGTTTTGTTGAGGAGTGCGCGGGGAGGAAAACTCATGAAAGATACCAAGTTCTTCACAGAACTCTGTCATAGCACCAGACTCGAACTCTGTTCCATGGTCACTTCTGATTTTGACCACTGAGCAGTTAAGTTCGTTCTGGATCTGCTTGACAAAGCTGGTGAAGATGTCAAACGTATCAGACTTGCGTTTTAAAAAGAACACCCAGGTAAACCGAGAGTGATCATCTACAATCACGAGCGTATAAGACTTCCCTCCTAAGCTATGAACTTGCATTGGACCAAACAAGTCCATGTGCAGAAGATAAAGACATCTGGAGGAGTCTTTGTCTGAGATGCCCTTAAAGGTAGCCAGAGTCTGTTTGCCCATCTGGCATGCAGGACAGGGACTATCTTTGATACACTTAATAATGGGAGCATCCCTCCCTAAATCTTTGGAAAATAGCATATTAATTGTCTTGTAATTAATATGTGTCAATCTCTTTTGCCATTGTTCACAAAGAGATGCACTGCCTTTTGCTACTAGGCATACGAGGGTAGATGAATCTAAGCTAAAAAAATCTAAGCAGAAGATATTTCTGCTCCTAATGCCTAATAATACCGTCTCAGAAGAGGCACATGATATTATCAGGCATTTATCCTTGCAGAACTTAATGTCATAACCTTTATCACATAACTGATTTACACTGATCAGGTTATGTTTTAACCCTTCAACATAAGCCATGTCGGTGATAGAGATTATACCGTTGGAAATCATACCGTAACCTCTGGTGACTCCTCGATCTGACCCCCCAAAGATGACTTTGGGTCCATTCTCGACTGGAGTGTAATCACGCAGCAGGCTTCTTGTCCCAGTCATATGTCGGGAGCATCCATTGTCCAAGTACCATATTGGAGTTTTGGTGGCCTTTGGACATTCCTGCAAAACAAAATTAATTTCCCTTAGGAACCCAATCGAACTTGGGTCCTAGATTCTTGGTTAGCATACTCCCCCTCGGGTGGTTAACCCTACGAGTGGTCGGCCTCGCATTGCTAACATAAGGAGTCTCGTTATACCTCGGATTAAACCAATAATCCACGGCAAAGTGACCGACTTTGCCACAACACCAACAGTCAAATCTGTTGTACCTCTTCCTAGGCTCCTGCTTTACCCTGAGAATGGTGGGTACATCCGGGCCTTGGATCTGGAGGTGGAGGCATCATAGTGATTGTAGTCACATGACTTCTTCACCTTCTGTTCCTTCAGTATAATAGGCTTGGCTTTTGGTGCCTGCTTTCTATTATGGCCGCTAGAGAATTGACCATAATTTCCCTTGTGGATTTCCTCATAAGGTGCCTTGAAGATACTCTCACCGAAGTTGTGGGGAAAAGTCCAACCATCATATCGGATCTTTGGCTTTGCAACCGAGGGCCGAAAATGATGACCAAAGGTTGACTCAAAGTCATGTTGGTTGTAGGGAAAGCTAGGCTTTCTGAATGCAACAGGACTGAGTGGGGCCTTTCCCTTTTCAGCAGCAGAGGCCTTCTTGGCGGCCTTATTCTTTCTCTGGTTCCTGTTTCTCCTGGATGAGGAACTAGATACCCATACATGCCCCAAGCCAGCTCCTTTGGCCTGAGCAGAGAAGGTATCAACTAATGGAAGAACTGTTTTTGGCATAGAGAAGCTCTTGACGATCTTCCTTTCTGCCGCAAGTTGTTCTTCCAACTTGTCGACTTCCTCCTGCTTAAGATCAAGGAGCTTAAGAGACTCTGAATGCTTTGAAGTCAGGTCTAGGTGCTCCTGTCGGAGAGAGATCAAACCGGTGATCTCTTCCCTTAGGGAGACACTCTCACCCTTAAGGAATTTCACTTCCTTTTTCTCAGCCTTCAATCTCTTACGGCACTCCTCGAAAGTGTTGAGCAGAAGCTCATACTTATCGAGGAGCTCCGCTTCACGGGCCGAAGGGCTATCCTCAGGGTCATCATCCTGAGACTCAGGATCAGATTTAGAGTCGGAGAGAGGGGTGTGAGCTTTTACCTTCCCAATAAATGGGGGGCGTTCTCCTTCTGAGTCGGAGCGACCCACCAGCCCGAAGTAGGCTTCCTCATCATCACTGGATTCTGAGGAATCAGACTCACTCAGTGTCTTTGGCTTTTTGGCGATGTAGCTCCTCTCTTTCTTCTTATCTCTAGAGGACTTGTGCTCCTCTCCCTTCCCCTTTTCTCTCTTGCCTTGGTGGCAGTTGGCCACGACGTGTCCTGGCTTATTGCATCCAAA
This sequence comes from Platanthera guangdongensis, assembly GCA_039583875.1. Taxonomy (NCBI): domain Eukaryota; kingdom Viridiplantae; phylum Streptophyta; class Magnoliopsida; order Asparagales; family Orchidaceae; genus Platanthera; species Platanthera guangdongensis. Next base: position 112,386,360 of record CM077150.1, on the reverse strand, counting down.
ACAAATAATGTCAGAGTAGCGATGTTTGTTCGGTTTAGAAGCATACCTGTCAGAAGAATAATTTTTCTTCTGATGCCTGGAGGAGGAGCCGTCTCTCTTTCTTTGATTCCTCATCTTGAGGAACTTCTTGAATTCTCGGGTGATGAGGGAGAAATCTTCCTCAGATAACTCTGAGCTGGAGGAGCATGGCTCGGAGTCCTCCTCCTCATCCTTTTTCCTGGCACGGTATGAAACCGCACCCTTGCCCTTCCTGGAGTGAATGGCTTTTAGGGCCACAGTCTTTTCCTTGGCTGCAGCCTTCTCTGCTTCTTCTTCTGCTTTCCTGGTGTTCAGTTGAAGCTCATAGGACATCAGCTTCCCAAACAGAATTTGCGGGTCTGTTTTATCAAGTCTGCCAAACTCTCGGATGGCGCAGATCTTTGTGTCCCATTCCTTAGTAAGGGACCTAAGGAATTTATCATTAAGTTCACCATCAGTGAACACTCTTCCATATCCTTTGAGGGCATTGACAATCTTGAGGAAGTTCTCGAAGGTGACTCCGATCTCTTCCTTAGGCCCTTGTCTGAAGGCCTCATATTTCTGGTTCAGGAGGGATCTCCGATCATCCCTCACTTCATCAGTGCCCTCCATTAGGATAATCAGGCAGTGCCAGATCTCCTTTGCTGTCCTGCAGTTGCAAAAGTTCTGCATCATTGAGCCATCGACTGCGCTGACCAGAATGTTCTGCGTCTTCTTGTCAAGTCCCACCAGCACCATCTCGTCCTTGTCCATTTCAGAAATTTTCTTTGGCACTTTCTTGGTAGGATCAATGGTGGAGGCCTTAGTGGGGACATAAGGTCCCTCCTCCACGATCATGAAGAGTCGGGGATCCACCGCTTCCATGTAGAACCTAATCCTTTCCTTCCAAATAGGAAAGTTTAGCCTGGTACACACTGGGTTCTTGCCTGTGTACTTGAGTCCGTCCATAGTAGAAGTCTGCCTTCTTCTTGACACTAGTGGCAGGAACTTACTCAAGGCGTTAACCTATTTGTTGAGTAACCTCCCTCTGATACCACTTGAAAGTCCACTTAGTGTCAACTACCTTCACCTATTGGGGGGGGGGGGGGAATAGGTGTCTTGCAGCATTTTTGCGGAATTAAAGTCGTACCTGCACAAGAAAACAAAACAACACAGCACAGAAAGGACACAAGCAAATTATAGTGGTTCCCCGATTTGGGTACGTCCACTTTCCCCCTTCGACCTATCTCCCAACCAGGGACGACTTGGTCACTTCACCAACAGGATTGAAATCCAATCCTTGCACTAATGGAAGGAACCCTTCCACACGTAGGAGTCACCACTCCCACAACATGGGTTGCACCCAACCCTTACAACTAGGGACCAATCGCTTCGTTACAAAGAGATTGAAAATAGATTGTATAAGAAATACAGACAACTTATGGAGACTAAGGTGTCCCTCTTCGTTCGATGACGTGCTCTTGAAGTCAACGAAGAGTCCACAACCCTAGATCTCACTTGGAGAGAATCTCCCCGAAACCGGCGGCGGCAAGAAGGGCGGCGGCTTGGTTCTCGGGATCGGCGGCGACAACGGCGTGCTGCGGCTGTTCTTTGGAGATTCAATCTTCGTAGCAAAGCTAGCAAGATCTTCCAACGGTCACACTAGGATCGATCGTCTCGATCGATTCGGAAGGGGAAGGATTTCCCGATCAACGAATCAAGAGACAAAGGATCTCTGGTTAGACGCGTGAGACGCTGTGCTTGGCTGAGCTTCTGTCGCCAGGAGATCTGGAAGAAACCACGATCAAGGTCGGCGATCAACTGGCACGAGCGGCGATGGCGGCGGAGCAAGTTTCACGATCTAGGTCACGTCGGCGGCTCGGCTTCTTCTTTTCAAATTTCTTGATCGACTGTTCAAAAATACGCGAGTATTTATACAGTATAATACTTCTTTATGACCGTTGTGGGTCCCACCAGAAGAAACCCTAAAACCGGTTCAAAACAGCGCCTTAACATTTGATCCGGTCCAGCGTGCTTCAGAAATTCGCCTAAGGCAAAATCGGCGAGAATCAGCTAGTGATTCTCGATGATTCGGCGAGAATCGAAGGTCATTCTCGTCGAAGGAATTATGCCAATTGAGCTCGACGATCATCAATCAAAGATTCGGCGAGAATTAGCCAGTGATTCTCGACGATTTTGACTTAGCGACAGATTTGCACGCTCTGATTTAGCCGGATAGAGACGGCGAGAATCAGCCAGTGATTCTCGACGATTCGGCGAGAATCACTAGTGATTCTCGCCGAATCGGCGAGAATCACTTGGTGATTCTCGTCGATTATTACTTGGACGATTTTTCGTCTTTCCACCCATGAGCTGCTCTTTGACCCATCCTTGCTCCTTGTCTGCTCTTGCATTATCACAGCCCTGTACTTGAAAATAAGTACACTCCAATAGAGAGAGTACACGTAGTCCAACACACTGATCTGCTTAGCGAGGGATTACGTCACGCAGACCCGTGTATATTGACCTACTGCACCCTGATATTGGTGTGTACTTAGCGTGGAATAACTGCAAGCACAACTTAAAAGATTTCATCAAATACATTGTCTATTTACCTTAGCTTATTCAGTGGCTTCTTCAAATCAGGTACGTTGTGGATACAATACCCAACATTTATCATAGTGAACACCGCTTTGGCCACCAATCTTATGGTTTCTGCCGAGGGAGGTGTTGCAGGAACATCATTCGGTGAGCTACTTGTCTCAGAAACCGGGCGTACTGACGGCCCTGCACCACTCCTGATCACCTATAGTCGTACAAAACACCGTTAAGCGACCAAACAAAATTGTAAAAAGCAATTATATGAACACGCAGGTTCCTCAAACATGTGTATTTTCATTCCTAAGTGGACATTCATGGGTTCTTTTTATGTTATAACGATGACGCACACACATGTGGTCACGACCCCTTAAAAGAATTCGTCCACGAATTCATTTAAGTTGACCAAAACCAATAGTCTGATACCAAATTGTAACACCCTATATCCGTCGCATAGCATATAACAGTAGGTCCGTCCGGGGCCCGACGCCATATACCACAGACAGACCGAAGGTTTATGCAATGGAAACATCCTGTCAATAACCAATGTCCTACACAGAGTACAGTCTAGCGGATATATTTTAAAAGTTGCAAATTAAGAACCCAGCCAACAACAAGAATGTCCACTACAAAAACCCAAAAGGAATGAACGTACAAATACATAAGTACTTGGACTTATGGCCTTATAGGAGTTTACTTAAACAAATAATGTCTTTCAAACATCGGCACGCAGGCCGGTCATACATGAGAATAAAAGTAAACATTCATATAAAGGCCTTCGAGGGCCGGCTGAGCAACAAGGGCTTTTTCCCGCTATTTGCCACTAAGCTCCGCACCACGTGCAAGCAACAATCCACCGAAGCGGTGGCAAACAAAAGCAACGGTCATCTAAAGCTGACCAAATTATAACAACCCCACCCCTCAACTCGGTGCGGCGATGCTCCTTCCCTGCACTTTATTAGCATAGCTTAACAGTAGTGAAATTACACATCATCACAGGCGTAGGCTCGCATGACCACACACCCCGTGTCTCAGGGCACATTCTCGGTGAACCCGTTAAAATCCGCGGCCTCACCACCGCCCCTAGGACGGCAAATCTCGTGACCATTGTGGTCTTTCTAGCCTAAGCATAAGACCCACCATCTATGCCAACGGCGAGTACCACGTACCTTAGGTCTCTCTAACCGAACGACATAGAGCAGGTACAGTTCCGCCTAACCCAATGCTCACACCGCAACATCAATTTAAGCTATCTACGCGGGTCATACTTCCCCGAGTCCCAATTCGATCACACACTTTACATAACCCAGTTATGTGCAAGCTGGCTTGCAGACCACCAAGATGGCAGTATCATGCTTCTGCCCAGTTTTTCGGGTTCACCTTGGAGTTAGTCCCCAAGGTTCCCTGTTGCAATCTACCACGTAGATTACCCTAAAAACAACCATCGGCGCGGAGACTTCTCCGGCCATTCATGCAATGCAACATCATCGATCCAGACCAACTTGTTCGGGTAGGCTTCACACACCATGCATATGTCCGTTTCTCGATTGCAGAATCTACATGCAAAACAACGGGGACTATTCATATCTACCCGAATTAACACCTCACACTCACCGCATACTCGCGAGGGCGGGCTTCCTATGCAAAAGGAAAGAGGAGTTCACATGTCCAAGATGAGGATCGTTACCCTAGCATTTCTCTTTAGAGCCATGAAGATCTAGACGGATGAAAAGTACTGCAACGTCCTTGCCTCCGTAGATCCGAACTCGGCTTGCGATTTGGGGCTTTGAAGCTCCACCGACGGCCAAAACTCTCATCCTTCTTTCTTGATTTCCCCTCTCTCTAAGACTTTCGAAAGAGAAATCTCAAAAGAAATGAGGATTACAAAGCCATATTCCCGGCCTTAACCTAACATGGACCAGACTGAGCCATTAGATCCCAAAAGAAGGAAACAGACGGCCATGATTCGGACTTAAAATCAGATTCCAGGGCCGAACACGGCTTGTGACACGCCTGTGTCGAAGGCCGTGTACCTCAATCGACGCCTAAAACGTCGAGTACAGACCAGGACACGGGCTCTCGACACGCCCGTGTCGCATGTGACATGCCTGTATCATTCAGTGCATGCCCTTGTTGCGGGGCGTATTCCTCCATCGACACAGGACCAAACACGGCCCGAGGAGAACATGGGTACTCGACACGCCTGTGTCACATTTGATACTCCCATGTCAAACCCGAACACGCCTGGGCTCTAGGCCGTGTTCCTCCCCCACAACGCTCGGCTATCTACACGAGCAGGACACGGCCTAGGACACGCCCGTGTCTCATGCTGTGTTCGCTATCTCGATGATCGTCGACTGCATTTTCGTCTACCACATGGCCCGTGTCCCAGACCATGTGACCCCGACCAAGTCCCAAACTTTGCTCAAAATGCTACCCATTCGTCTTTTAAATTTCGGGGTGTTACAGGCGGTTCACGTCCAATGACTGGATGTTGGTGCAACAAATATTGTGAACAAAGCTGAGTTTCATCACGACCTTTCTTCTTCAGATGGATGGTCAGACCAAGAGAGTCAACAGGATGATGGAAGACATGCTTCGCATGTGCGTCTTGGATTTCGGGAAGTAGTGGGAAGATCACCTGTACTTGGTGGAATTAGCTTATAACAATAGCTATCAAGCGAGCATTCAAATGGAGTCCTACGAGGCCCTTTATGGTAGGAGATGTCGCACTCCGTTGTCATGGTTGGAAACGGGTGAGTCGAAGCTGTACAAGTGGCAATAAGTGGAAGATGGAACCTTATTGCTACGAACTATTCGAGAATGATTGCTAATCGCTCAGGACCGACAGCTAAATACTATAATGCCGAGCATAGGAACGTTGAGTTCGCTTTTGGAGACTGGGTGTATTTCAAGATTAAGCTGTTCAAGGGCGTCTCACGGGTGCGGCACTTGAATAAGCAAAGCCCAATGTACCATGGACCGTTTAAGGTTCTGGAGCGAATTGGCGAATAAGCTTATCGATTAAAGCTATCAACAGAACTGAGTGGTCTACATGACGTATTCCACATATTGGTGTTACGGAAGGAGGTGCGAGAGCCTTCGCAAGTGATTGCGGTCGATCAAGTACCGGTTGATAATGGGTTGACGACGAAGGTCAAGCCCTTTCGCATTGAGGACTCGGAAGTCAAGCGACTGCGTAACAAGGACATCATGATGGTCAACGTCCGATGGGACAACTGCGGTCGGGAGGAGCGCTCGTGGGAGCAAGTGCAGACAATGCTTGAGGAGTACCCAGTGTTATTCCACTCAGGTACCGTTTAAGTTTTGTGTATGTTTACCTTTCTGTAACTTCGGGACGAAATTCTTTTAAGAAGGAGAGAACTGTAACCCCCCGAAACTAAAAAGAGGGACGGGCTGTAACATCCCTTGGGCCGGCCGTGGGCCTCAGCACACTGGTCCTCCGTTAGATCGTTACCGGGCTGCAGCCCAAGCTCCCCAACCCCTCTCCCTCCACATGCGGGTTGTTGGTGGCCACAGCCTCCCTTTGATGAGTAAAATTCTCCCGTTAAGCGGACAGTACGGGGACTTCCCAGGAGGTCACCCATCCCAGGACTTCTCCAGCCCAAGCACACTTAACTATGAAGTTCTTATAATGCCGTGTTGTGTTTATTTATTGCTGGCCTGCACGCCAATGTTTAAATCCATTGTTGTGTACAGTCTTATAAGGACATAAGGCCAGTAACTTTGTATTTGCTAACATTCCTGATTATATATATAAATGTAGAGCTTTTATATGGTGGACATTCAGGGTGGAGTTCAGATTTTGTGTTGTAGGCTTCCGCTAGAATGCATATGTGTTAGGATGCGCTACTCTGGTATCACTCCATAACTTCACCACCTGTTTTGTTGTCTATGCTGTGGGGCCCCGGCTGGAACTTCTAGTATAGACTATGTAAAAGGATGGGGTTGTTACACGGGCAGCGTTTAGAGCCAATTTTGGTGCTTGGTAAGGGTCACATGGCCTGGGACACGGGTGTGTCCAGTGCCGTGTCGTGCTCGGGTTCGAAGAACTTCACGAGTGGTCGACGAAATGCACTCGAGACAGCGAACACGGCCTGAGACACGAGCATGTCCAGGGCCGTGTCCTGATCGGGCTGTTAGTCGGGCGGTGTCTAGGGAGGAAGATGGCATGGAGCCCAAGCATATTCTATTTGACACTGGTGTGACAAAATAGACACTGGTCTGTCGAGAACCCGTGTCCTCTTCGGGTTGTTTTTGGTACTTTGTCGATGGAGGAACATGCCCCGCAACAAGGGCGTGTACTGATTGACACGGGCGTGTCAAGTTTGACACAGGCGTGTCGAGAGCCCGTGTCTTGGTCGGGATGCGACTGTTTCGGCATCGATTGGGCACACGGCCTTGCACACGGGCGTGTCACAAGCCGTATTCGGCCCGGGAAATTGATTTTAAGTGCGAATCGTGGCCGTCCGTTTCCTTCTTTTGGGATCCAATGACCCAGGGCCAATCTTGTTGGGTTAAGTCCGGGAATAGGGTTTGAAACCCTCATTTCTTTTGATTTTTCTCTTTCTAAAAGCCTTAGAGAGAGGGGAGAGCAAGGAAGAAGGAGAAGGAGAGGAGAACATGGGTACTCGACACGCCTGTGTCACATTTGACACTCCCTTGTCAAACCCGAACACGCCTGGGCTCTAGGCCGTGTTCCTCCCCCACAACGCTCGGTTATCTACCCGAGCAGGACACGGCCTAGGACACGCCCGTGTCTCAGGCTGTGTTCGTTATCTCGATGATCGTCGACTGCATTTTCGTCTACCACATGGCCCGTGTCCCAGACCGTGTGACCCCGACCAAGTACCAAACTTTGCTCAAAATGCTACCCATCCATCTTTTAAATTTCGGGGTGTTACAGGCGGTTCACGTCCAATGACTGGATGTTGGTGCAACAAATATTGTGAACAAAGCTGAGTTTCATCACGACCTTTCTTCTTCAGATGGATGGTCAGACCAAGAGAGTCAACAGGATGATGGAAGACATGCTTCACATGTGCGTCTTGGATTTCGGGAAGTAGTGGGAAGATCACCTGTACTTGGTGGAATTAGCTTATAACAATAGCTATCAAGCGAGCATTCAAATGGAGTCCTACGAGGCCCTTTATGGTAGGAGATGTCGCACTCCGTTGTCATGGTTGGAAACGGGTGAGTCGAAGCTGTACAAGTGGCAATAAGTGGAAGATGGAACCTTATTGCTACGAACTATTCGAGAATGATTGCTAATTGCTCAAGACCGACAGCTAAATACTATAATGACGAGCATAGGAACGTTGAGTTCGCTTTTGGAGACTGGGTGTATTTCAAAATTAAGCTGTTCAAGGGCGTCTCACGGGTGCGGCACTTGAATAAGCAAAGCCCAAGGTACCATGGACCGTTTAAGGTTCTGGCAAATAAGCTTATCGATTAAAGCTATCAACAGAACTGAGTGGTCTACATGACGTATTCCACATATTGGTGTTACGGAAGGAGGTGCGAGAGCCTTCGCAAGTGATTGCGGTCGATCAAGTACCGGTTGATAATGGGTTGACGACGAAGGTCAAGCCCTTTCGCATTGAGGACTCGGAAGTCAAGCGACTGCGTAACAAGGACATCATGATGGTCAAGGTCCGATGGGACAACTGCGGTCGGGAGGAGCGCTCGTGGGTGCATGTGCAGACAATGCTTGAGGAGTACCCAGTGTTATTCCACTCAGGTACCGTTTAAGTTTAGTGTATGTTTTCCTTTCTGTAACTTCGGGACGAAATTCTTTTAAGAAGGAGAGAACTGTAACCCCCCGAAACTAAAAAGAGGGACGGGCTGTAACATCCCTTGGGCCGGCCGTGGGCCTCAGCACACTGGGCCTCCGTTAGATCGTTACCGGGCTGCAGCCCAAGCTCCCCAACCCCTCTCCCTTCACATGCGGGTTGTTGGTGGCCACAACCTCCCTTTGATGAGTGAAATTCTCTCGTTAAGCGGACAGTACGGGGACTTCCTAGGAGGTCACCCATCCCAGGACTTCTCCAGCCCAAGCACGCTTAACTATGGAGTTCTTATAATGCCGTGTTGTGTTTATTTATTGCTAGCCTGCACGCCAATGTTTAAATCCATTGTTGTGTACAGTCTTATAAGGACATAAGGCCAGTAACTTTGTATTTGCTAACATTCCTGATTATATATATAAATGTAGAGCTTTTATATGGTGGACATTCAGGGTGGAGTTCAGATTTTGTGTTATAGGCTTCCGCTAGAATGCATATGTGTTAGGATGCGCTACTCTGGTATCACACCATAACTTCACCACCTGTTTTGTTGTCTATGCTGTGGGGCCCCGGCTGGAACTTCTAGTATAGACTATGTAAACGGATGGGGTTGTTACACGGGCAGCGTTTAGAGCCAATTTTGGTGCTTGGTAAGGGTCACATGGCCTGGGACACGGGTGTGTCCAGTGCCGTGTCGTGCTCGGGTTCGAAAAACTTCACGAGTGGTCGACGAAATGCACTCGAGACAGCGAACACGGCCTGAGACACGAGCATGTCCAGGGTCGTGTCCTGATCGGGCTGTTAGCCGGGCGGTGTCTAGGGAGGAAGATGGCATGGAGCCCAGGCATATTCTGTTTGACACTGGTGTGACAAAATAGACACTGGTCTGTCGAGAACCCGTGTCCTCTTCGGGTTGTTTTTGGTACTGTGTCGATGGAGGAACATGCCCCGCAACAAGGGCGTGTACTGATTGACACGGGCGTGTCAAGTTTGACACAAGCGTGTCGAGAGCCCATGTCTTGGTCGGGATGCGACTGTTTCGGCATCGATTGGGCACACGGCCTTGCACACGGGCGTGTCACAAGCCGTATTCGGCCCAGGAAATTGATTTTAAGTGCGAATCGTGGCCGTCCGTTTCCTTCTTTTGGGATCCAATGACCCAGGGCCCATCTTGTTGGGTTAAGTCCGGGAATAGGGTTTGAAACCCTCATTTCTTTTGATTTTTCTCTTTCTAAAAGCCTTAGAGAGAGGGGAGAGCAAGGAAGAAGGAGAAGGAGAGTTCCGGCCGCCGGTGGAGCTTCGGAGCCCCAAATCGCAAGCTGAGTTCAGATCTACGGAGGCGAGGCCGTTGCGGTGCTTTTAATCCTTCTAGATCTTCATGATGCTAAAGAGAACGCAAGGGTAACGATTCTCTTCTCAGACATGTGAAGTCCTCTTTCATTTTTGCATAGGAAGCCCGCTCTCGCGAGTATGTGTTGAGTGTGAGGTATTCCTTTGGGTAGACATGAATAGTCCCCGTTGTTTTGCATGTAGAGTCTGGAATCGAAGTACGGACATAGGCATGGTGTGTGAAGCCTACCTGGACAAGATGGTCTGGATCGGTGATATTTCCTTGCATGAATTGTCGAAGATGACTCCGTGCCGATGGTTGTTTTTCGGGTTTTCTACACGGTAGATTGCAATAGGGAACCTTGGGGACAAACTCCAAGGTGCACCCAGAAAACTGGGAAGAAGAGTGATTCTGCCATCTTGGTGGCATGGGAGCCAACTTGCACATAACTGGGTTATGTAAAGTGTGTGATCGATTTGGGACTCTGGGAAGCTTGACCCGCATATATGGATTAAATTGATGTTGCGGTGTGAGCAACGGGTTAGGAAGAACCGTACCCGCTCTATGTTGTTCGGTTAAAGCGACCTAAAGTACGTGGTACTAGCAGTTGGCATAGATGGAGGGTCTTAGGCTTAGGCCGGAAAGACTAAAATGCTCACTAGAATTATCGTCCAAAGGGTGGTGGTGAGACCGCGGATTTGACCGGCTTCACCGAGAATGTGCCCTGAGAGCACGGGGTGTGTGGCCTTGCGCGCCTACACCTGAGATGATGTGTAATTTCTCTACTATTTGGCTATGCTAATAAAGTGCAGGGAAGGAGCATCGCCGCCCTGAGTTAAGGGGCGGTGTCATTATAATTTGGTTAGCTTTAGCTGACCGTTGCTTTTGTTTTCAACAGCTGCGATTGATTGTTGCTTGTAGGTACTGTGGAGCCTAGTGGCAAATAGCAGGTAAAAGCCCTTGTTGCTGAGCCGGCCCTCGAAGGCCTATGCTAATGTTTACTTTTATTGTCATGTGTGACCGGCTTGCGTGTCGATATTTGCAAGACACTATTTGTATAAGTAAACTCTTGTAAGGCCATAAGGCCAAGTACTTTGTGTATTTTGTACGTTCATTCCTTTTGGGTTATTTTTTTAGTGGACATTCATACTGTGGTTGGGTTCTTACTTTGCAACATTTAAAATGCTTCCGCTAGAATGTGCTCTGTGTAGGACGTTTGTTATTGGAAGGTTTCATTTCGTAACCCTTCGGTCTATCTGTGGTATATGGCGTCGGGCCCCGGCCGGACCTATTGTTATATGCTATGTGACGCATATGGGGTGTTACATATTTAAGCGTAATGATCTTCTTCCTTGGACATGTGAAGTCCTTATTTGGCATATGCATGGATTTCCCCCACCAAAAGGTGGAATATTGAAGGATTTCTGTTGGGTTGATTCTTGATATCCCCAAGAGGTCTTGCACATAGATCCGAAAATGTGTAGTACTGAATAGGAATACTGTGTGAAGCCCATCTAAACAGGTTGATCTGAATTGGTGATGTTTTATTTTGCGCTCCGGAGAAGTCTCCGTGTATAAACAAGTATTTTGTGGAGTTGGTGGGTTGTGCCTGTGAAATGGAGTACCAGGAAGTATTGAAGTGAAATTCCAGGAAAATACTCTTAAAGTGCATGTGTTGTATGCTATGAAAGTCTAGTGTTTCTGGCAATATATGTGGCTGCAGGGATTTCTGCATGGTTGCTCCAGTTATTGTTAGGGCTGGGGACGGAAAGAGAGTTTTGTCGCTAAACGCAGAGCGATAGTGATTGTTGCTGGTGATAGCTCTAAGCTAACCTGTGATTGTGAAGCCAGTCCTTGGGGGACAGTGTGGCTATTATGAGCTATGAGCTCTTAAATGGATTCATGTCAAACGGATAAGGGAGAAGCCAACCCCCGTCTGTTGTGGAGATTTGAGCAATGTATAGGGCTGACCTGTCTCCGCGTTATGGTTGTCAACTTGAGTTGCCCGGGTTATTGGGCATTCGTCGTAACACATAATGAGAGTCTTAGGCATGCGTGCCATTAAGACTAAAGTCTCCGGCTATAGGCTATGGAGCGCAATGCTCAAGGTTGCCGTTAGAAACGGTGGTGGGGCTTGATACGTCGGCACACAGAATATGTGCCCTGAGTGCACGTAACGTTTGGTCACAGAGGCATTCGTTCGCGATATGTTGAACTGTGAGTGAGTGTACATTCTTATGATATATCTTCTTGTGAAATGTTATACCTGCAGGGAAGCAATACCGTTGCCCCAGGTAAGGGATAAGATTGTTATAAATTGGTCAACTGAATGCTGATCGTTGCTTTGTTTGTCACCGTTGCGGTGGATTGTTCCCGTGCAGGTGCAGGAGAGCCGAGCAGAAAATAGTGTGCTGAAACCCTTGTTGTTGTTGCTACTGCTGATGTTATGCTGGCCCTCGAAGGCCAAAGAATGAAATTTTTTGTGATTTTCATGTGTGGCCGGTCTGCGTGCCGATGTATGTAATCCACACATATAAAGAAAACTTGTAAGGACTTAAGGCCAAAAATTTTGTGCATTTTGTAAACATTCCTTGTAGATATATAAATGTGGTTATTTATATGTAGTGCACATTCATGATAGCTGAGTTAAAACTTAACCCCTAATGCTTCCGCTAGAATACTCTGAGTTAGGATGTTTGGTTTGGTCTTCGATATTAACATATAACCTCATCGTCTGTTTGGGGCATATAGTGTCGGGCCCCGGCCGGACCTTCTATTATATGTCATGTAACGGATGGAGGTGTTACAATTTGGTATCAACATGTCTTGATTTTTCTCCTTCGAATTCGTGGTTGAATTCTTTTGAGGGGTGGAGAGCACGTGTGCGTGCGACTCGTTATAACATAAATGAACTCAAGAATGTCCACTAAGGAATGTAAATACACATGTTTGAGTAACCAACGTGTTCCTACATTATTGTTGTTGTTGTCAAGTCACTAAAGTTTGTCTTGTATACGTATAAGTGACCCGAAGTGTGGTTGGGCAGTCTGAGCCGCAGTGTTCTGATGAGAGTACGACACCAGCTTAGGTGCCTCTACACCTCCTCCTTCTACAGAGGCAGTACACTTAGTTGTGGAGGCATTGTTTGCTATGATCGAGGCACAACCTACCGGGCAGGCGCGGCCTGCGGTGGTGCCATAACAGGTGGGTGTGCAGCTTGAACCTTTGGCGGCTGTTGTAGATTCCAGATCAGCAGAACAACAACTGAAGCAATTTATGAGCTCCAATCCTCCTACGTTTATGGGGGCGGGATCACCAACGTAGGCAGAGGATTGGTTGTCGCGCGTGAAGTGAATATTGACGGCGATAAGGACGGAGGAATAATAGAAAGACACCTTAGCCACCTTCTTATTGGAAGGAGAGGCTCGACTATGGTGGGATGAGATAGAGCTGCACCACTTGGCAGGCAGACAACTGACGGAAGTCTCGATTGAGGAGTTTTCGAGACTATTTTTTGCAAAGCATTTGCCATCGGCTCAGTGCATATCTATGGAAAATGAATTCCAGCGTCTAGCTCAGGTAGAAAGTCGTGTTGATACCTACTTACAAGAGTTTACAAGGTTGGGACGTTATGCGAGAACTATCTTTGCTGATGAAAAGCATAAAACCAATAGGTTCTATGAAGGGTTACGGGATGAGCTGAGATTCCTGCTCTCGATTTTGGTGAACAAGGGGTTTCAAGCGTTGGTGGATACGGCTCGTGCGTTGGAGAAAAAATGAAGCGGGTACAGGGCAAGAGGGACTTGGCTGTGACAAAGCCCGAGTTCAAAGCGCCGCACCTGGGAATATCGGGCTACCGCAAGAGATGGGGTAAGAGATCCAAGTCTTTTGGATAGGCTCCTTCTACAGTTGCGTCTGGAGAAACTTCGGGGCAAGGACAACATACTTGTTATACCTGCGGCAAGCCAGGACACTTTGCTTGTGAATGTCGATTTGGTCCTCCAACGGGTACTAAGAAGACATGAGCGTCTTATACGGAAAAGGGAAAGACATTGATGGAATCCTCTACATCCCAGGCACAGCCACGAGTATATAATCTTGGACAATAGGAGGCCATAAAGGAAAGTGACGTCATCACAGGTACGAGTTAAGATACTTTGTTATTACTTTTCATACTTCATACCTTGTATGTAGCTTGTGTATGATGTGTTTGTCTTAAGCATTGTCCTGATTCAAGACTATCCGGCAAGAGCACTATTTGTTATGGGTGCTTTGCATTCGAATCTATCCATGGACTTCATGTCACGGATCGGTGTCTGATTCGTATGGTGGCAGATAGTGGGAAGGTGTTATTAAGGAATGGATGTGTGATGCATGCGGATAGGGTTTGCTTTGTTGAAGCATTGATGCATCAGCAAGTGTACAGATTGTAGTCAAGTAATAAAGTTGAGGAGTTGAATCCCCGGATATCAATCTCTCGAGGAGTGCAAGTAGGGAGTGTGATTTCGCTATTGAAAAAGTGATTGCAAGTGTTAACGTAATCAAAGGGGGTTTTGGTTTGGAGTTTCCTAAGCTTAGCTCTAATAAACATATTGTAGGTCGCCGTCACCGCGTCTATTTGTTGGATTACTCAAGAGAGTAATATGAAAGATGGATGAGCCAGTGAGGGTGGCAATCACCTCTTCGCCGCGCACGCTTCTAGTAATTGCTAGAACCGCACTATCTCAACGAGAACATGGAAAACTGATGCTAAGCAAAACAATCATGATCAAAAATATAACAACATATAGACATGCTGAAATACTTAAAATTAAACCGTGTTCTTAAGCAACAATCACATAATCGCTAGTTCAGGACAAAGTAACTATAAGAGGAGGGGAGAAATACAACCAAACGCATGAAGGCTTTTCGAGATTCGCGGCCAGAGTCAAGGGTTGTCGGGCCTTGTTCAAGCTTGGTCTACGACGTCGCCCGGGGTCAAGAAGGACTATCACCTCCTTCCAATAACCCATCATCTTCGTGAATATGCATTGGGCTAAATCTATCGAAAGAACTCTACGAATTCAGCACCTTATGGGTTTGAAACAGAGCTTGGAGTTTGGAGAAGAGAATGGTGGCCGGAGATTAAGCTATTGTAAGCTTTTGGAAGAAGAATGGTGTTCGGATCAACTCTCCAAGGTGGAGAGAGAAAATAATGGCTGGAGGAAAGTTTCCATGCTCAAAAGTGCAGAAAACGGTGGCTGGGTCGGACTGGATCGGAACTCCTTCCGAACTGTTCTTAGGAAGAAGAAATCTGCGCTTTAAATAGAAGCAGGTCAGAAAAATAGGCACACATGGTTTGGCGTACAACCATGTGCAAACCGTGCGATAATAACTTTCAGGACGGGGCCTGAGGAATGAGAAGCATTGACCTGTGCGTTTTACTCGCACACGGACGTTTCCGCCCGTGCGTGACAGAAATCACACGGGTAGCAATAGAAAGCAGGAAATAAGTACAACACAGTGGAACCGTGCATTTTTCTCGCGCATGGGCGCTTCTGCCCGTGAGTGAACAAAGCACATGATTAACCACAAAAAGGAACAAACAAACACACAAGCAAGAAAGCTACATGAAAACATTGTGTTTCCATCACGCACGGTTCCGAAGAAACCGTGCATTAACTGTGCGTGAAGATCGTCAAACTCGGCTCGATGAAATTCGTCGAGCTTAGCTCGACGATTCTCAAGCTCAATAAAACACACTATCTGGCACAAACCGTGTGTGAAAGAAACGCACGGTCGTGCGTTTTCCATAAATCAGAATTCCTGCCATGGGGAAAATGCACTACCTGCACAGCAATGAAACCAAGCTGGAGCACAAGCTCCCAATACCAAAATGCAGCAAAATAAAACAGAAAGAGCAATGAGGATCACCATGTGCTTTCCCCCAACAACAGAATGCGCAATTGCACGCCCTTTGGCCAAAATAGTGCACAAAATGGTCTATAACCAAACAAATTAAATATAACTGAATTCCAGCTAAAATGTAGTGCACGAGAGAGAAAACAAGCCCAAATGAGTCTGAAAAATCCTATAAATATCGGACTCATCACACCACCAAACTTAAACATTTGTTCGTCCCGAGCAAATCATTTCTCCGTGAACTAGAAAATAGTTAGCTGGCTTAGAAATTTTCAAATAAAGTAAAGCGAGAAATTAAATACTTTCATGGGCATAGAAAATATAATAGATACAATTTGTAATTATGGTACGAAGTTTATATTTTTTGACAGACGTAAATAAGTATTGTAACTACTCAAAAATAGAATCTTGGAGAATCGTTCGGTCACGCGTATGAAGAAAGTAGGCAGGCCACTCAGTTGAGCATTGCCAAAGACCGGGGCTCTTGATCACCTCCTAAGAAATCCATCAATGTCGGGGACCATACGCTTGCCCCTTCACACTATCTCCACTGCGCTAGTATGACTCAAGCGTGAATCCACAAGACTATAGGGTAGAAATGGGGCTTGGGTTTCGGTGAGGTAAACAAAGATAAAAAGAAGGTTACACACCTAACCCAAATGAGCTCAACAATAAGATACCCTCTCGCCAACAATATATGTAGTTGCACCACACCACCAGACTTGAACTTGACAACACGGGTGTGTGCACCGCCTATCCCACAACAATAACACAAAGAGATTCTTCATTTTCACTTTCTTTTTTATACAATCAGCACACACACATATATATATATATATATATATATATATATATATATATATATATATATATATATATATTTTCTTCTCTTTTTCCAGATTTTTATAATACTCTTTCAGCTAAATTTTTGTTAAGAAAACTTCACCGTACAACCACATAACAACATCTCAGCCACAACACCAATGGAAGAATTAACATACTAAATACATTGAGCTTTGGGTGTGCCACTTGGAAAAGCTTTTAGGCTCTGGTGATCGCAAAGTGGGGCAAAATCAACAGGAAGGTTAGGCTCAACATAGGCTAGCAAGGATTATCGTTAGGATGGGTACAAGGCTCAACCGGTCCAAAAAGGCGGCCTACATCATGCTCACGCTAGACCAGCCATGCACCAATGCTTCGAGAGTAGCTTGGGTCAATTTCTTAGCCACCGAGAAAGATAACCCTTCCTACCGACACAAGTAATACGAGGATAGTGACGGCTACACACATTCCTACACAACCGTTTTATTACTCCAGATTCAACACTTTTGAGTAGTACAAACAATTTTTACAAATGAAGAGAAGTTATAAAACTACGAGCATAAAGAAAAAGTAAATCTATACTATTTCTACACACCATGAGCACTCGATTCGGAGTACTGCACGAGTTTTACACTACTCTATCCTAAAATCCTAAGCCAACACCCTATTTTAAAGTTAACACAAAAGAAATAAATTTGACTTCAACCGAGCTCATGCTTAAGATCGCGCTTATGTGGGTGCAGGTGCACGATGCGGACATGATAATATGGAAATAGAAAATGAGAATATGCTTTTGGTATGAAAGTGCTAATAGTGTATGTACATAGGTAACCCACATAAATCACCCGCACCAGACTTAAACTAAACAATCTATCCAAGATTTGCAATACAAAAGAGAGATAAAAGTTGGGGAGAGGTTATCCCATGCTCAGCAAATGAGCATACCAGAAGATTGGCGTTAATTTTAGCAGAAAGTCAACGGCCCAAACGAACTCCACCTGCACAAGAGAATATCTCCAACCACGAATACAATAAGCATATAATTACAGCAGCATAATCGAGCAAATTAAAAGCGGCAAAATTTTGTTGTCTCCCAAAAGACCTTTTCTTTATCGTCCTTAAGGTGGACCAAATAACTGTATTAGCAATTTTATAAATATTATTTAGAGCATAAGTTCACAACGTAATGAAAAAGTCTAAAGATACACACGACATTAAACAATAAATAAAACTAGAAAGATAGGAAAGGCACCCCGTAGGTCCTTCACTCCTCAGCTGAACGCTGTCTTTTAATAGATCGCCCCAGTCACGCAAGGTGAGGGCAAGGCGAAAGCTTTACGGCCCAGGGAGGACGAATCTCCCCTGCCCCTAACCTCTTTCTTCTCACGCCGGCGGGCAAAATTCTGCACCATGCGCATGAGCAGTTCTTTTCTTTTCAGATCCACAGATGGGGATCGCCAGGGTGGTATAACCACACCCACAAACTCAGAAGCACTCCTATCTTTCTCATCTGGGGGCATCCTTTCCTCACCCACGGTGGGTGAAAGATTAGCCCAAGTCACCTGTTCAACAGTCTTGCAAACTTTGTTCGGATAAATTGATGTTTTTAAATTAGTCTCCTGCATGCTTTCTACGTCGTGCTCAGCTCATGTTTCTTCTCCACTGAATCTTTTTTCATGTCAAGTGACTCCGTATCTGTCTCTCCTTCAGCTAACGTCTGCGGTTCTACCACTTTCTTAACACGATCTAGCTCATTCAGTAGATAACCTCTCTCAGCAGTACTAAATAAATCATTAGATAACAAAACATTCAATTTCAGAAGTTCTCCTGGTTCATTTGAAATTTTTGGGGGAAGTGACCGTGGCAAAGGCAAATTGACCTTGGAAGCCAAGGTGACACCGCTTGCATTAAATTGCAATGTTGCTTCACTAGCTTTTAGGAATGGGACTCCTAAGATGGGTTTCGATGTATTTCCCATGGGTCCAAACACCTAAAAGTCAGTGACTACAGCAGCCTCATTCAGAATCACTTCCACATCTTTAATCTCTCCATCAGTCTTTACTACCGATCCATCGACTAGCACTAGTGACTTCTGAACATCAGATTCGATATTTAAATTAAGTTTTTCAACATCTTACGAAGCAAGAATCTTGCACGATGATCCAGAATCGCATAAAGTTATAGTCTCCACTGCATTAATCTCACATTTAACGGCCATTTCATTCTTATCGCACTCCTCTGCATCCCCAACACTCTTCCCTTGCTCACGGGGATTCTTCTACGTATCACTCGGGAGGGTGCCGTGAGTACGCTCAGAGAACACTTAGGCAAGTTGCCCAAGCTGTATCTCTAAGTTCCTGATGGAAGCGATTTGAGTGGGCCATATCCACAAACTTTTCCATCATTTCCTACAGCGCACTCTTACGGGTCCCGTGATCATTCAGATTATAACCCGTATGTGGCGGTCGCGGCTGGCTGCTAGGGGCTTGAGCATCAAATTGATACTGGACACCCTGCCACCTTTGACCAGGAGCACTTTGGTTCCATGAGAAATTATGATGATTTCCCGCGTTGGGGTTATACACATTATTATAAGGAGTAGTGTGATTTTGACTATTTATAAAATTTACATTCTCATCAAAAGTTATACATGACGGCTCAACAAAGGTCTCCCCAGCAGTGCATTCATAAGCATGATGGTCATTGTTTCCACAACCCTGGTAAGAAATGTCTGTAATCCGAGCTGGAGGAGGGGCCGATCTGGTCAACATCATTCTTCCATCCAAAGTATGGTGGCTCGCCTCAGCTTGTTGTACCACAGCATTTACTTCAAACAAATTTCGCGCCCCTCTCGGAGCATTTCTTCCGGTGGTACAGTAGGTGCTATGGGAGGCGGTATCTCGAAGGAGCATTAACGCCTCGTCAGGAGGTAGGTTCATTATAGTGCCACTGGCTGCTGCGTCGATCATAGCCCTGTAATTTGGCTCAATAGCAAAATAGAATATTTCTACTAAATTCCACGGCTCAGAGCCATGCTGGAGGCATCGACGTTGCAGGTCAGCAAACCTTTCCTATGCTTCAGATAAAGTTTCTTGGTCCACCTGTCGGGAGGTAGCAAAATCCCTTCTGGCGTTCACAAGTTTATCCACCGGGTGGAATTTAGCTAAAAACTTAGAAGAAAGAGCCTCCCATGTAGTAGCGGTCCCGGGTGCAATGGTATGGAGCCAGGTTTTGGCCTTGTCCCTCAACGAAAATGGGAATAGCCTCAGTTTTACTACGTCATCAGAAATACCGGCATAGCGGAATGTGCCGCAAATCTCCGAGAACTCCGCCAGATGGAGTTGCGGATCCTCACTCGGCAAGCCCGAGAACTGAGTATTATTTCGTATCATGTTTAGGATGGCGGGTTTAATCATAAAAGTGGTTGTTTACAATGGCTGGTCCAAAGCCAGGGTAAACACTTCCCGCAGTAGTGGTTCTGAAATCACAAATTGTCCTAATGCACAGTTAGACAACCTCTTGGCCCTCAACAACCCGCTCACAGTGTCCATTTCCTCCTTGGCCTAAATCTTCCATCCTTTCTTCAGCAGCAGCAGCATGCACACGATGTAACGTCCTAATTCGCCCTAGGCCCGTCATGCGCACTTTTAAGTCAGGAGAGTTGACTTGGGCTCAGGGAGTGCTGGCAGTTAGGCTTGCACTCGAGTAAGGGAGGAGAAGTTGGTCCAGAGTAGGACATGGGTAGTGACACGGGCGTGTCCATACCCGTGTGGTACTCCGGTGTCTTTGTGTCTTCTTTGTGAGATTTGCAGAGAAGGACAAGGGTAGTGACATGGGCGTGTCCATACCCGTGTGGTTCTCTGGAAACTGCACGCAATATTTTTTTTCCAGAGCAGGACACGAGTAGTGACATGGGCGTGTCCCTACCCATGTGCTGAGCTCGACGATTCATCAAGCTGAGCTCGACGAACATCATTGACCATACCCAAGTAGGACACGGGTAGTGACACGGGCGTGTCCCTACCCATGTGTGACCATGCTAGTGCTCGACGATTTGTCAAGCGGAGCTCGACAAACATCATCATCCAGACCCGAACAGGACATGGATAGTGACACGGGCGTGTCCCTACCCGTGTGTGTCCAAGCAGCAGCTCGATAATTCGTCGAGCTCCGCTCGATGAATCCTCGACCACGTTCCTCCCGAGCAGGACACGGGTAGTGACACGGGCATGTCCCTACCCGTGTAGTTCAATTTCGAGTTTTGGCGAATTTTCCGGACGCGTCGCTTTGAAGGGACTCATTTACTGAGTTGATTGGAGGTCCAATGACAGGCCGACAAGTGGCTAGGCAATTATCTCACTATAAAAAAAAGTGCATGAGAAAACCCTAGCCTTCTTTATCTCTCGGCTGAGTCATTCTCCTGTCGAACCGTCCCTGTAAGAAATTTTTGTAGAGGAAGAAGGTGTTGGAGCCGATTTTCTTCCTGTGAAGGACGAACACCAACCAGCATGAAGAAGATGCCGCCAAGAAGGGTGACAAGATCTATGGTTCGAAATGGTGGAAATGCCGGAAATGAGGTGAGCTTCCTACCCTCTCCCTTGGTGATAGATCTTTAGTTATTTCTAGGAGAGATATCTACTCAAAAGGGTCTTTATTTGTGAGAAGAAGGTTTGTAGGAAAAGGCCATGCTAGGACTTGTGCCCTCAGAATTAGAGTCTTCAACCTTTCGCTCACTTCGAATGCAGTTTGTGGACTGGTGTGGTGAAGAGAAGCGGACTTATGAGGGTGAATAAGCGAGGAGAAATCCTGGATGTTATTTTAAAGGTTGGTTGAAGGAAGAAGACGAACCGACGTCGTCCGATCTGCTTTAAGATGCGGGCAGAAATCTGTTTTCTGCGCGTAGCAGCCTTCGAGGCCATTTTCAGTCATGATGCGGCCAGATCTGGGCTTTGACTAAGCACGAAAGTCGCAGCACTTGGAAATACCTTTCCAATGAGGGGTTAAAAGCCTTCGCCGGATTCCTGTAGCCTCGGGAATCCTCGTTTGAAGTTGTTGTACAGTAATCATTCCTGCACGTGCAATTCTTGTGTTTGTTTTGTTTTGGTAGTGAGATCATAGTATAGTAACATTAATGTTTGTGGAATTTAGACTATAAATGATTGGGTGAAATATGTTAATGATATTTGTTGGTTAGATCCTTAAGGAACAAATGGTGTGGTAAGGTGCAGTCAACCGAGGAGATTTGGTGGAGGTTAGAGAAAGATTTAAATATGTGAAATATTGAGAATGTACTTGACAGTGGTAATATGTTGAATAATGATGAGCTTTGCTTGAACATGTTGTATATAATTGGTAATGACTCTAACGAATAAATGGTCGTGGTCTTAGATGAAGAATGTGTGAAATAGCCTTACACTGATAATGAACCCATAGGTACCTTGGGGCACGGGGTTGTGAAAGGGTGTAAGTGCGGGGGTTTTGACCGCACTGATTTGGTAATGTTGCGAAGAGACGTAAGTGGACGGTTGGGCTTGGTCCTCAGTGTTCTTTCCTGAGCCTCCTTCCGTGCCACGATGATGTGAAATTACATGTGGTGTGAGTCAACAGGCGGTATCATAATCCTGGGTTAAGGATAGTGTGGCAGGTCTACGGGATCGCCAGTCGTCACACCAACGGGAGTTTACAGATAGACTTTGGGCATTTGGGCTTGGTCCTCAGTGCTCATTCCCGGGGCTCCTTCCGTGCCAAGTGGATGGTTAGGCTTGGTCCTTATGCTTTTTTTGAGGCTCCTTCTAGGTCACAACATGGGACAGTTTGGGGATTGGTTCTTAGTGCACATCTACCCGAGACACCCGTTGAGCCATATTATGCATGGGAGCTCCGATGTTTTCTTCTTAGCATTGAGGTGTACGGAGGCCTAGGCTTGGTAGTGTGGATGCCCGCCTAGTAGTGGAGAAGCCCGCTCCACTATCACCGCCTGGCCACGACGGTTGACGCCTAAGAGGTTAGGTACCTGCTCGAAAAGTGGGAAGTAAAAGTCTGTGTCGACATAACAATTGCATGTGCGTGATCATGGGTGTGTCATTGCATTGCATTCATATCATTACATTACATTGCATACACAAGATCCTTATCATATAAGTTTGTATGGGCACTCTTATATGATGATTTACTATTCTGCTAAGCCGAACCTCAACTTATATGTCTGTATGAGCATTCATATAAGTTGAGTTACTTTTTGTTGTAGCTCTATATTTTATACTGTTGTAGATGGTTACTCATTTATTGTGCTGCTTATATACATTGATATTGTTCAATCTATACCACATGTTTGTACTTCTGCTCTACTTATATATATTGTACCCTTATTCCTTTCTCCGCCCGGGGCCGAGGAGTCGTCGGGGGAGCGGATGTGATAGCAACTTAGTGTTTGTGACTAACGGTTGCTACGTCTTCCTTTTAGGAGGAAACCCCGCAGTCAGAGCAGTCGTAGATTTTATAGCATGTAATACTGCCCTCCTGGATCCAAAAACACGGCACGAAGGGGGTCTTATGCCCAGAACTGTCACCTTGAGGTAGAATTAGCACACGGGCTAACCTGTACCACAAGACGCCTATTCTGCCGGCTATAACCAATATCAATATATATAAGCCAACCTAACCAAAATATAAACAAGAAGTCAAATCCACACCAAGCATATATGTCCAAAGTACATCAAAATAGAGAAGCTAAAACATGCTTCTGCAATATCAGAGTACAGCAAATAACGCCCAACGGGTGTACATCAGAGTCGCTCAACACTCACATCAGTAAACGACGGTAGCGACGGTACAGTCCCATCAGGCCATGTCATCCTGGCCTAGCTCTCCTGCTGCATAGTATACGGCTGCTCTACCTGCGGGGTGACCTCCTAAAAAGGAAGATGTAGCAACCGTTAGTCGAAAATACTAAGTGGCTTCACATCCGCTCCCCCGGCGACTCCGCGGCACCGGGCGGAGAAAAGAGCAAGGGTACAAAGTATAATAAATTGTATAAGCAGGTACAAGCAGGTGGTAATAGTACAATAATATTAACAACAGTATAATCTAGCAGTTCTACAAGCAATAATGAACCATCAAGTATAAGTGAGTACAGTAGAAAGTAACTTAACTTATAAGGATGCCCATACAAGCTTATAAGTTAAGGATCGGTTTACATAAAGTAACTCGTCGTATAGGAGTGCCCATACAAACTTATACGATGAGGATCTTGTAGTGCAATATTATGAAATGGTATGTATGCTATGAAATGACTCACCCATGATCACACACATGCAGCCACAATGTCTATATAGACTAGTAGTTCCCACTATTCGAGCAGGTAGCTAACCTCTCAGGCATCATCCACCGTGGCCAGGCGGTGACAGTAGAGCGGGCATCTCTACTACTAAGCGGGTATCCACACTACTTTCCCTAGGCCTCCGTACGCCTCAACGCTAAGAACACTGAAAGTTTATAGTTGCCTACCTAAATAGCCTAGAGGGGGGTGAATAGGTGAGATGTGCGACTTTTTGCAGAATATAAATTTCAAACAAATGCACAGAACTATCTACAAATCAATCACAGACGAGGCAAGATTTATAGTGGTTCCCAACCTTGGGTACATGCAATTTCCCTCACCTATCTAGCAATATACTAGACTTGGCTACTACACTATCTCGGATTGAAAACCAATCCTACGCCTTGGAACAACGTTCCTACAATCTCGATCCACAAAACGGATCTACACTCGGAAGATAAAACTTCCTACAATCTCGGAGACAAAGGCTCCTACCCTCGGAGAAAATTATCCCACAAGATTGAAATAAAATGTGTATAGAAATACAAACAGTAAATCTTTTTCAGATCTGCAAACTGTCGGCCATGATCTTCTTCTTCTAGTCTTCGCGGCTTTATCAGAGAGGTGAAGAAAATCTCGGCAAAATCAGATCTAGATCTTCTTGTCTTCACACGATCAATCAAATAGAAGATGAAGAATGGTGCGGCAATCTCGATCTGTAAAAACTTCTTGATCTGAATCCCCTAAAATCAAAACCCTAGCGTGACGGAAATCAGCGGCGGTGGTTTTCTTTTCATGGAGAGAGAGAGGAAATCAGAGAACTTAAAAAAAATTTGGCTGCAAAACTTCTGATTAATCTCCTTTCTTAGGGTTTGTCGGTTTGACAAGACTTTATATAGGATTGGCAAAGATCACCCATAATTAATTCATAATAACGTACACGGGGACCAATCACGTCAAGGCTCATTAAGAATTCTGTTAATCTGAACTTAACGAAATTTTCAGAAAAAGAAAACTGAAGTAATATACTCGAGTGAAGAAATGACTACTCGAGTACTCTATCAAACTACTCGAGAGAGAAGAAGATAAATACTCGAGTACATAGAGACAACTACTCAAATAAACTTGAAGAAAAAGAAATCAGCTACTCGAGTATCAAGATGACATACTCGAGTACTTAAGTAGTTACACAAGAGGTGGAGAGGTCTACTCGAGTATAAGGAATACTACACGAGTAGATGAGAATGAACTACACGAGTATATGGAAATGACTACTCGAGTAATTCACTTAGAAAAATTTTGAGGAAGGAAGATTCTGGTTACTCGAGTATTAACTCTGGATTACTCGAGTAGTAAATGAACTACTCGAGTACATGACTTAGACTACTCGAGTAAGTAAGAACTACACGAGAGCCAGATTTCAGTTACTCGTGACAGAATATATAAACTACTCGAGTACTATAAAGTACTACTCGAGTAATTTACTTAGAATATATATGAAGAAGAAAAACTGTCATCCCGAGAATAAGAAGCAAACTACTCGAGTAGTTGTCTTAACTACTCGAGAGCCATGATTAGACTACTCGGGATTTAATATTCTTACTCGAGTAATAATAATTTCACTCGAGTATAAACTCAGCTATTCACTCGAGTAGACATAGAAGTACTCGAGTAAAACACTTAGGAAATTTTCTCTGTCAGAATTTTCTCCTTCATTGGAGAGACCAGCATCAAATCTTTTCCAAATAGTCCTAGAGCTTGAATATGAAGTGTATCATAATAGAAAGGCTACACATGAGTCAACACTTTGGATCACACAATGAGGGATTACATTATATGCTCCTGTTTTTGGTGACCCATTGCAGACTGACATTGGTCTACACTTGCCATTGGAGTCCTGCAAACGTACAACTCAAACAAAGCATCAAATATAACTTAATTCATCTTAGTTCAAGGATGACTTCATCAAATTCGGGTTAGTGTGGATACAATACCCAACAATCTCCCCCTATTTGTAGAATTCAGAACCCTTTACACTAAGGTGAATTATGGACATAAAAACTGCTAAGTAGATAAATTAATGTAAGCAAGCATAAGACTATGAACAAGAACTTAGAATTATAAAAATGTGATTGTACAAAAATTTCATGTCTACAACAATCATTTCCACAATCATATGTTCTTATAGCTTAAATTTGATGATGTTGCCTGTCTTGCTTCTCTTGCTGTCTCCACTGGTAGCTGTATGGCTTGGGATAGTACTTAGGTGGTCTTGGAGGAGCAGCAGGGTTATTTCTCCCAAATTCTCTGTCATATAATCTCCTCTTAGTCATGGATTTCTCATGTAACTCCCATTCCTGGGAACTATAATGAATATTCCTGCTCTCATGGTAGTCCATAACCAGTTTGATAGTGTCCAAAATGAGGGACTTGGAGGTAGGAGACCAGATCTCTACAAATTCTGGAGCTTTCTTCTTTTCAGCATCAAAAAC
The DNA here is from genome assembly GCA_039583875.1 of Platanthera guangdongensis. Lineage (NCBI taxonomy): Eukaryota > Viridiplantae > Streptophyta > Magnoliopsida > Asparagales > Orchidaceae > Platanthera > Platanthera guangdongensis. The sequence goes on along the minus strand of CM077150.1, from coordinate 112,360,095 downwards.
AGGAATTGACTTGCTGGCAGAGGGACCTTCACCATACTTTATTTTCTTTCTAGAAGTCTGAATCTCAGGAGGAGCTTGAAAGAAGATATTTGCAGGGTCATCCTCCTATATTTGAGCATAAGAGTCTGGAGGAGGACCTTGCTGGCCTTCAGGTCTTGGAGAAAAAGTAGGTTGCAGAGGAGGAGCAGGAGCAGCAGTAGCTAGAGTGTTGAGATGATGAGGAATGACATTGGGATCAACAACAAACTCAGGCAGGATTTGATTGTGCATCTAGACAGTAGTGTCATATTTATAGAATTTGACACTCTGAATTTGTGCTAGGACATCAACATGAATTTCTGTCATTTTGGCTTTCCAAAACTCTTGCATGACAGCATCTGATTTTTCTAAATATTCTTTCACCAAATTCTCCCCCCTTTTGACTTCTACGGTCAGCTTAGAGATGTCATCATCTTTGAAAGTACCAACTTCTTGATAGATGTTCAACTTTGTAGCTTCAGCTCTTTTGTCCAATTCAATTTGATTACCAGCAAGGGTTACCCCTTGTTCCATAACTTGACCAACACTAGTGATAGTGTGATCTAAGGCTTTCCCACCAATTTGGAAAAGGTGTCTTAGCTGGTTAGTATTATGCTGGATTTCTGCAAAACCTCTGCTCAACTCAGTCTCCAGAGCAGTGACTTTATCAGTAACAGCTTTGAGTGAAGCATCAAGGTAGGATTTCTATTGTTGAAGTAGAAGGACAACTTAAGTCATCAAGTCATTGGATGAAGCAGCAGAGGTAACGGGAGGAGCAGTAGTAGAGGGAACTGGAGGAGGAGGATCTTTCCATGGGGCTATTTCTGTAATGGCGATAGAGCTTTCTACTCTTGTAGTGGTAATCAGGGCATCCCTTTCATCAGTGACTGTGGGTATGGAGAAGTTCAAATTTCAGAGGGGAGCTTCAGCTGGCTCAGGTGATGCCTCATCTGAAATGAAGAAGGTTTTTTCTGCTCTTGGTGTGCATCAGGAGACTTTGCTGGAGATGGAATATGAGCTGGGGATTGAACTGGAGTGGAGTCCTTGGGAATTTCAGCAGAGGTGTCCTTTGGAGAGAGAGGAGGAGGAAGATCATTAGCAGTCAATTCTTCTATCATCTCACTGATAGCAGCTTCTATGGAGAGGAGAGCTTCTTGAAGTTATTGTTCTGATGGAATCTCTTCGGGAGTCTGAGGTGGAGAAGGAGTAGGAATTCTTGCTGGGATAAAAGGAGCAGGCTCCCCCTCAATAGGTGCACCAGAGGAGCTGGGAACCTGAGATGGTGTCCTGTCCTTTATATCATGTACTTCTGAAACCTTTGCATCCTGAGAGGGATTCTTCAGCTTTAACTCCCATCTTTGTACGGAGGATATATAGACTTTCTTCATTTGGTGGAGTATACTCCCTTTAGAGAAACTAAAGATGTCTAGGTTGATCTCATGGAGGATTAGAGAGATGATCCTGGCATAATTAGGGGATTTTATGTTGTCTTTAATTTTCTCCAGGATCAACATGCCAAACTGGAAACTCTTTCTGCAGACGATTGCTTCCATGATGTCAAAGAAGTAAAGAGGAATATCTCTGATAGAGTTTGTTCTGCATAGAAGGACCTTTCCAATGATATCAACTAATAATTTCCCTTCAGCATTCATATCTGACCTCTTGATGTACTGTGCAGCTGTAGGAATACCACCGAACAAGCAAGTTCTAGCTGATTCTTCTTCCCCAAGATCATCATCTTCATATACAGTCGGTAATCGAAGGAGTTGAGAAACTGAAGTTTTTATAAGTTTGATTTTGATACCTTTGACTTTGGATTTGAGAACGGCCCCGTGGCGCCTAACTTTGACATTTCTGAAGAACTCTGCAACTTCGGGGAAGAGGATTCTATAGGGTTCTTGAAGAATAAAAGTGAGTCCGGCAGTTTCGAGCAAGATCATGAGATTATGGAAATCGTCGGAAAGTTCTGCAATCCCGGCGGCAACCAATTCAGAACAAACGCCAATTTTTGAAGGGGCGGCCATGATTCAGAAACCCATGGAAAATTTTGTCGGGGAGAAAGAAAGGCGCGGCTCTGCAACTTCTTGAAGGACGGCGAAGAGACAGTCGGCTACTCGAGAGCAGAAATGATGTCGTGTAGGAAATTTACGGAATTTCTGATTTATATAACCCTAGGTTTATGTCTAATAAAAATAGAAATGATGAAAACATACCTTAGAAGTGGCGGCATAAGCCTCGGGTTACGTATAAGAAAATTTGAATAATGTTCCGGCATATACTCGAGTGAGTTGATATTACTCGAGTAGATGAAATGAGGTACTCGAGTAGATGTGTTTGGAAGTACTCAAGTAGGTATGCTGAAGTACTCGAGTAGGTGAGTTGAGGTACTCGAGTAGGTCATTCTGCTACTCGAGTATGTCAAGTGGACTACTCGAGTAGGCCATACTGCTACTCGAGTATTTCAAGTGGACTACTCGAGTAGGTCATTTTATTACTCGAGTATGTTGCTTCTTACTCGAGTCAAAGAGTTAGAATTCTGTAAAATTCCATCTTTTGACTAATCCTTGAACTTTGAGCCTTCTTGAAAGTCCAGCTTCCCTAATCTTCTTTGTTGATCATTCCAAGATCTGTTTTGAAGAACGAGAACTTGGTCTCGTCCAGCGGCTTCGTGAAAATATCTGCAATCTGCATGTCTATAGAGACAGATTGAAGGTGTATGTCCCCATGCTCCACATGCTCCCGGATGAAGTGATACCTTAGCTCTATATGCTTCGTCCGGCTGTGCAAGACTGAGTTGTTAGCTATTGCAATTGCGCTGGAAGAGTCGCAAAATAATGGAATCTTCTGGAACTTCATGTTATAGTCTTCAAATTGATTCTTTATCCATAGCAGTTGTGCACAGCAACTGCCTGCAGAGATGTACTCTAACTCAGCCGTTGAGATTGCTACATAGTTCCGCTTCTTGCTACTCCGGGAGATAAGCCTTCTTCCAAAGAATTGGCATGTCTCGGAAGTGCTTTTCCTGTCGTCTCTGCTCCTTGCAAAATCTGCATCTGAAAAACCTATTAGTTTGCTATCATTACTTCTTTTGTACCATAAGCCAAGATTTGGCGTACATTTAAGGTATCTCAAAATCCGCTTTGCATCAGCATAGTGAGATTCCTTAGAGTTCACCTGAAATCTAGTACAGTCACATGTTGAGAACATTATGTCAGGTCTACTGGCAGTAAGGTAGGGCAAGGATCCAATTATGCTTTTATACTTGGTTTCATCAAAAGGTTTCCCTTTTTCATCCTTGTCCAGAGACATAGTTGAACCCATTGGAGTCCTCATCGAGGTTGCGTTCTCCATTCCGAATTTCTTGATCAGCTCCTTGGTGAACTTGGTCTACGAGATGAAAATTTCATCTTCAGATTGTTTCACCTGAAGCCCTAAGAAATACTTTGTAACATCCCCCAAACAGCCAGACCCCCGAGAGTAATTTTGTCATGACTAAGTCATGACAAAATCCAGGGAGCTTACAAACCCTTGTAGACCTAGGCAAAAAGGTGACAAAACACCTTGGTCTGCAAATAGTAAACCTTAAATACCCAACTTAGGGCTTGACTTTAGGGCTCCAACTCGACTCCTTAACCCCACCCCAACACCCCTAGGCCATCAATGAGTCCAGAAGACCCATTGGGGCCAGCCAAACAGGCCAAGTTGACCCAAGGTCAACCCTAACCCTAATTAAGGCAAAATGGTCAATTCCCCATCAAATGGCCCAACTGACCATCACATGTGGAAGTAGCTTCACTTTTAGGTCTAACACATCATAAAAGACTAATTAGACCAAAAAGCACCATCCTAGGGTCACCACATGGCAAAATGACCAAAATACCCCTACTAGGTCAAAACGGTGATTTTCCATTAAACACCCCTATTGACCACCACAACTTCAAGTTGACCACACTCATGGGGTCATAACCTCATAAGGGACCCAATGGCACAAAAAGTTCATGGTTCGGTCAACCCTAGGGCCCAGTTTGGCCAAAAGTGAAACTAGGGCTAACTAGGTCATATTACTTGGACCTAGCCCAATCCCTTTGGGCTAGGCCCAATTTGAGTGGTCAACCAGCCTAGTAGGCTGATATTAAACATGGGAGGGAGTGAAAATTCGTTCATGGTGATTAGGAGAGAGAAATGGGGGTTTTCCCCAATTTTGAGGAGAGAGAAAGTGGCCATTCATGGCCATTAAGGTGACACACCCTTTGGCATCCCTCCATTACACTCTCATTCATCTTCTCTGATGAATTTGAGAAGATTCCAGCCATTTCTAGGTGCAATTAGGGCAGGGGGGATGTATAGGGTCGGCCATGGGAGGGGAGGTGAAGAGGCCATTAATGGCATATGTGATTAAAACCACTACCACCCACAATTAACCCCCCTATCACCTTCACAAGCCTCTGAGCAGTGAAACCCCCCCATTTCCCGAGAGTTTGGAGGTCTCCTTGCAAGAAATCGAATGGCACCCAAAGCTTCGAGGAGGAGCAATGGCGGCCGGCGAATGGAGCAAAGGAACGCCCCAAATGAGGTCCGATCCTCTTCCCCTCTCCTAGTGCTAGATCTAGATCGATTTAGGTAGAGAAATCGGGCTCAATTGAGCCTGATTGAGAGCTTGAATTTTCGGATTTTTCATGGAAAATGGTGGTGTTGAGTTCGCTGGAAACCGCCGCCTCCGGCGGCATGGTCGCCGCCAAATGCTAGCCACCACCTCAACGGAGGTGGTGGTGGTGGTGGCCGGCCAGGGAGGTGGTCGGGGTGGCCAGAAAGTGGGCTGGAATGAGCTCCAGGTCGGGATAATCCCGTCCCTTGGCTGGAGCTTGAAGATGAGCAGCAGCCCTTGAATGCTGCTTCAAGATTCGTGCAAAGCTTATTCTATTTATTTTTTTTTTCTGTGATTATAATTGCAGTGTATAGAATTAATTTTTAAAAATACTTATGCTCCACTACAGAAACGTGGTCAACATATACAATGTAGCCCTTGATGTCTATTTTAAATTAAAATTGATTTCACTCAATTTCGAGTCCTGGTTAGACCGCAGCACTCATTTTGGTGAGGTCTACCGAAACGGCTGTCCAGAGCTTAATTTAAGTGCCCACTCCAAACCAGACATCCAAATATTCTGAAATTTGGGGAATGGGCTATTATTAGCTATATCTAGGACATATCCAAAAATCAGAATTTTTGGGAAAAATTTTTCTATAGTTTTTAGAATAATTTAATAAACCAAGTATAAATTAATTAGGTGTCATAAACACCTCAAAATCCCCCGAACTTTTGGCGGGTGGTCTTACAAAGAATGTTAGGGCTCTGATAAAAATTTCATCTCCTTTGAAGATGTTTTGATTAGGTTTTATCCAACCCCAGGTTGACCCTTCTAGGGTTAATTAGGTCAAAGCACCCCTTGGGGTTTTGAGTGGTCAAATCACCTCAACAGAGGCTGATATTTTGTCCACTGACTCTATATGGTATGACACACCCTCCAATGTAGTTTGGGGTGGTTAAGAGTAGGGTAGCCCTAGAACCCTAGGGTAGGTCCCTTAATGGGGATTTTTAGGGTTTGAAGGTCATGGGGTCAAATGACCTTGGAATAACTTAAAATTTGGTGGAGAAGACCATAAGGTTACTATAGTACTCTGGTTAAAATTTTAGGGAATTTGGAAGCCTTAATCCCCCTCAAAACCCTAACCCTAGTTTAGGTCACCAAACCTAATTTGGAGTATTAGGCTACCAAATCACTTTAAAATCACTTGGAATTGGGCAGGGGCAGTTCTCTGGTAGAAATATTCCTAAATTAATTTTGGTGGAATCTTTGGGCCATTAAAATCAGTACTTCCTTTTCAACCATAGATGTGCCCTTAAAATTTACTATGCTGATAGTGAAGTTTTTTTTATTGGAAAATTGCTAAACCTTGGAATAGGACATTATATATAATGATAGAGCCCTCTGTATTTTTGTTTAAATTTTTAGATGTATGTTTCAAGTACTTGCTTCATTAAATTATGATTTGTGGTTTATGATCAAAAATAGAAATAGAGCCACAATATTATCAAAAAAATTATGAAATTAGGTCAGAGAGTGCTTTTGACCATTATTATTGTCCTGTAATTTTTCCATGATTTTTAGATGGATAAAACCAGTACTTACTTCACAAGTCTGTAAATTTGGAAGTTTACATTTAATTAGATTTAGAGCCCTTCATGTGTGATAAAAATTGTAAAACTTGGTTACTGTGGATTTTAGATATTAATACGACTTGTGGAATTTTATTATAATTATTAGATGAGTTTTTACAGTACTTGTTTCATTAACCAAAGATTATGGAATTAATGGTTATAAATTAAATTAGGGGCTACTATTCACTATAAAAATTATGAGACTACTTCTAGGGTGTTTTTAGGCTATGATAGTCCTACTGGAGTTTTATTATAATTTTTAGAATAATATTGCTGGCCTTTTCATCTGTAGATGATATTATTGACCTTAAGTTCTAAATTACGAAAGGTAGGTCTAATCACCTATGAAAATTCTCAAACCTTGGATTTACTGTTTAAATGTCACTTAGTATTTATCATAATTTTGTTGTGATTTGTTCCTGAATTTAGAGAGCACTTCATGTTCAAAGTAGGGCATTTGGAGTCTAGGATTAATTAAATTAAGTGCCCACTTAATTAGGAAAATTATGAGACTCTGGATTTAGTCTTAATAGGTCATGATAGACTCCCAGTAGTTATTATGGATCTACAAGAAGAGTAATTAGGGTACCCCCTAATGAGAGCACCATGTAACTTAGCATAGTTTGCATATAGTGGATAGGTCAGAGATAAGTTAACTCGGAGAGCTCAAACACACTTAGGGTATTCACACTGAAATAAAAGAGAGGTTTGATCAAGGGTAGAAATTAATAACATTAAGTGCCTTGGCAAGAGAACTTTGGGCTTCATCCCATTGTAGTTCCTAGTACCGCTGCGAGCCCCTCACCGGGTAGACTTCGGGAAGTCCAGGGTTAACCTTAAACCTTAGGAGTAATATGGGCAAGAGTAACCCTAATAATAGTTTCACCTTACACTCACACTTGTACACGTAGGGAGATAAATTAGTAGTGAAAGGATAGCGTAGGCCCGTGGCCTAAGGGCTTACTGGTAGAGTTAAATGGGCTCGGTATTTTAATTAGAAACAAACTATCATGGTTGTATGTGCATAACAGTGGTGGGTCCTCGGTATTGGACGATCGAACACACCGTCGTCGGTACGTTGACTCGGGGAGACTAGATGGTTTGCTAGGAATAGTACGGGAACGTACGAGAGGGGTTAGATTGTGTAGTGTGTTTACCAATCTAGGAGTGGAGAGGCCCAACCCACTGTCTCCGTTTTGCCACGGCGGAGGCTCCTGAGAGTTTATCTAACTCCAAAAAGGGGAACTAAAAGTCTGTGCGCATAGAGTCGTGTGTGTGAGTTGCACTCGCATGTGCATACCATAGCATACTTGCACGTCATAGCATAGTCATTTCATTTAACCCCTGACACCTATCGTATAAAATGGTATGAGACATTTTATACGATAGGCCCTGCAAAACGACCCCTTGGTCTATAGGGGTAATTCCTATAAATTAATGGTTATATTTCTTGTTGCTCTTACTTTCACTTCTTACTTCTTTTTTTTGCTACTCCTTTCTGTTTACTTTTGATGCATACTTGTTCACTCATGTTTAATTTTTTGTGATACCCCTGCCATACTTTATTATTTTAATCCTTAGGGTAGATGTCACCTGCTTGATTACGCCTTGCTTTTGGTCCTCCTTTTCACCCTTTTTCGCCCGGTGCCTAGGAGCCACGGGTAGAGGGGTGGGGGATTGTTGACTGAGTCTAGTTTGACTGACGGTCATATGACCACCATATTTTAGGTGCTCCGGATGGGAGACAGGGAACAGACACAGGAGACGCAACACCAGCAGGGTACGGTGCAGATGGAGATGGGCCAGTGTAGCTCGGGTGGACAGGCATCCGGATCCGTGAGTGGAGCCGAGTATTAGTAGTTTTACTTTATGAGTGGATTGTAGTGAGGTTATCATGTACCGGGCTTAAGCCCGTATTTACTTTCTAGTGTTGGTACCTATACTTTCTTCTGGTGTTGACTTGATTTATTGCATGATTTCCTCCTTTATACTATTGTGGACTTGGATGCTTACACTTTCATTCATTATACATTCTGTCGATGGTGATTGAGATGGCCGGCAGGATCGGCGTTTTGTGGTACCGACCATCCCGGTGGATGATGTCACCACGAAAATGGCGGTTCTGGGCCTAAGACCCCGGTGGATGTTGCAAAAAAAATGGGTTCTTACATACTTCATCTCCCCCATACTGCTCATTTCAAACTTCCCTTGCATAAGTTTTGAAAACTTCTTGCAGAGGTTATTGTTAGTAGAGCCAAAGAAAATGTCATCGACATAGATTTGCATTAGTAGAATCTTGTCTTTTATTTCCCTAAGAAATAATGTCTTGTCTATCTTTCCCCTTGTGAACTTATTCTCAAGTAGAAAGCTAGACAGTGTCTCATACCAAGCCCGAAGGGCTTGTTTCAGACCATATAAAGCTTTGTGCAGTAAGTAAACATAATCAGGAAAGTTAGAATCAATGAAACTTGGAGTTTGTTCCACATATACCTCTTCCTTTATGTCACCATTAAGGAAGGCAGACTTCACATCCATCTGATAAACAATGAAGCCTTTTAGAGCAGCATATGCTAGGAATAACCTTATTGCCTCCAGTCTTGCCACTGGAGCGTACGTCTGGTCGAAGTCAATTCCTTCTTCTTGACGATAACCTTTTGCGACGAGTCTGGACTTGTTCTTTACAATTGTCCCATCCTCGTCCATCTTATTCATGTAGACCCATTTTGTCCCAATGACGTTCTTACCTTTGGGTCTTGGAATAAGTTTCCATACTTTGTATTGCTTGAACTGCTTTAGTTCTTCTTCCATCGTCATTATCCACGATGCGTCTGAGTTTGCTTCCTCAAACTTTTTTGGTTCAACCTGCGAGAGAAACCTTAAATATAAATTCTCATTAGTTGTGCCTCTGCGAGTTCTGACACCATCTCGAGGATCTCCTGTGATCTGGTCCATTGGGTGATCCTTCAGATGTCTGAGCTCTAGAGTCCTTGCATTTGGATTATCTTCTATCACCGGAGCGACTTCTTCAACTTGGACTTCTTCTCCATCTTGATCATCAGCCTCTCCAATAGGGGTTGGAGTGGTGATCTTGATGAACTTTTCACCTTTATCTTCGGACTGTCCATCCAAGATAATTTCTTTCAGCTTTGTACCTGCATCTTCAATGAGCACACAAGAAGAGTTGCTTTGCAGCAAGCTCGTCTCATTAAATAAAACATGTATTGATTCTTCTACGACTAGGGTTTTCTATTAAATATCATGTATGCCTTACTATGGCTACTATAACCTACAAAAATACCTTCAAAACTCTTTTCGCTAAACTTGGTAGTATGATACTTGTCATTGTTAAGCACGAAGCATTTATAGCCAAAACTTCTGAAATATGAGACAGTTGGTTTCCTGCCCTTTAGAAGTTCGTAAGGTGTCTTATCGTGGTTTTTGTTTATGAGGGCTCGATTTTGCACGTGACATGCAGTGTTGACGGCTTCAGCCCAAAAATATTCCGGAAGTGAAGCATCACTCAACATGGTCCTGCAGGCCTCTATGAGTGTCCTATTCCTTCTCTCGGCCACTCCGTTCTGTTGTGGAGTACGAGTAGAGGAAAACTCATGAAAGACACCTAAGCTTTCACAAAATTCTGTCTTGGCCCCAGACTTGAACTCTGTTCCATTGTCACTTCTGATTTTGACTGTGGAGCGGTTGTATTCATTCTGCACTTGCCTGACAAAATTAGTATAAATGTCGAAGGTATCTGAGTTGTGTTTCAGAAAGAACACCCACGCAAAGCGCGAGTAGTCATCAACAATTACTATCGTATAATCCTTACCACCCAAACTTCTAATTTGCAGTGGACCGAACAAGTCAATATGCAGTAGATGAAGACATCTATTAGAATCCTTGCCAATAATGCTTTTAAAGGTAGCCCGTGTTTGCTTGCCTTTTACACATGCATGACAAGGTCTATCTTTGACGTACTTGACATTTAGGGCATCACGTACTAAGTTCATTGAAAATAATTTATTTATAGTTTTGTAATTAATATGTGTTAGTCTCTTGTGGCATTGGTCACCAAGCGACGCACTATCTTTTGCTAAAAAACACACTGGTGTAGAAGAGTTTATACAAATGAAATTTAAGCAAAATATGTTTCTGCTTCGAGTGCCAGATAGAATCGTTTCTATATTGTCAAAATATTTTATTAAGCACTTATCAGCGTGAAACTCGACTATGTATACTTTATCGCAGAGTTGGCTTATGCTTATAAGGTTATGTTCCAAACCTTCAACGTAAGACACATCTGAGAATGATACATTACCGTTCGTAATCATATTGTAGCCTTTAGTGATTCCACGGTCGGAACCTCCAAAGATGACCTTTGGTCCGTTCACAACTGGAGAAAAATTCTCAATTAGGCTTCTTGTCCCGGTCATATGCCGAGAGCATCCAATGTCAAAATACCAGATTAGCATTTTGGTGGCCTTTGGACACCCTTGCAATCACAATCAGTTTGCCTTAAGAACCCAAATATGTTTGGTTCCTTGGTCTCGGGTTAGAACACTCCCCTTATGAATATTAGCATTAGGAGTGGTCTTTCTCATATTGACATCATGAGGGGTTGCAGCATTTCTGGGATTAAACCAGCAATCGATGGCAAAGTGACCAGTTCTGCCACAACACCAACAGTCAAATCTATTGTATCTTTACCTTATGTTCTCCTGCTTAACCTTTTGGAATTTTGGTCTACCAGGGGCAGCATTCTTGGAGGAAGAAGCTTCATGATGATGACAATCACAGGTTTTCTTCTCCTTCACTGGCTTTTCTACAAGAAGCTTTGCCTTTGGTGCCTTCTTGAAGTTATGACCATGATTGAAAGGGCCATAGCTCTGAAGAATCACTTCTTCATAAGGTTCCTTGAAGACACTTTCACCAAAGTTTTTGGGGCGAGTCCATCCTTGATAACCGGATTTTGGCTCTAAATAGGTAGGCCTAGCAAAGTGTTCATATAATGAGTCAAGATCAAACTCATTTGAAGGAAATATAACCATTTTGAAAGAAGTCTGATCTTGAGGGGCTTTCCCCTTCTCTTTGGTCAAGGCCTTCTTAGCATCCTTATTATTCCGTTGAGCCTCGTTCCTCCTAGAAGATTTGTTAGAAGCTTCTTCATGGCCTAGTCCACCACCCTTGGCCTTAGCTGAGAATTCAGAAACGAATGGAAGAACAGTCTTAGGCTTCGAGAAACTTTCAACAAGTTTCTTTTCAGTGGCGAGTTGTTCTTCCAACTCTTTGATGATTTTCTCTTTAAGGTCCAGGTGCTCAAGAGCCTTCTTATATTCTTCAATAGTATTATTGAAGTTCTCTTTGATTGAGTTAGTCTTGGAGACTTCCTCTCTCAAGATGCTCTCTTCAGCTTTAAGAGACTTTATCTCTTTAGCCTGAGTTTTCATGACTCGGCGACATTTGTCGTAAGCCATGATCAACTCCTTATACTGGGCCATGAGTTCAGACTCATCGTCAGAAGAGCTATCCACACGATCATGTTCAGAAACTTCAGAATATGAAATAGGCGTGTGAGAGTTTACCTTCCCATTGAACTGGGGCTCGTGTTCGTCATCTGTTTGAGCCATGAGCCAAAAATAGTCTTCTTCTTCTTCACTCGACTCAGATGAGTCAGAGTCACTAAGAGTCTTGCCCTTTTAGCTATTAAGCTCTTCTCTATCCTCTTCTTGTTGTACGACGACTTGTTTTCCTCTCTTCGACCACCCTCCTTCTTCTTGTGAGGGCAGTCAGCAATGACGTATCCTGGCTTGTTACAGCAGTAGCAAATAATATCAGTGGAAAAATGTTTATTCTGTTTAGAAGTATACCTGTCATGGCTGCTTGAGCCTTTTCTTTGACGATCATCATCATGTCGTGATCTTCTATAGGAGTCATCCTTGCCTTTCCAATGCTTCTTCTTATTCAAGAATTTCTTGAACTGTCGTGAGAGTAGTGAGAACTCTCCTTCTAATAGCTCAGAGCCTGAGGTGCTTGGCTCCGAGGTTTCTTCATCACTATCTTCTTGTGCTGGAGTAGGAGGAACAACCTTTGACTGCTTAGAGGTATCTACCTTTAAAGCAACAGACTTCTCTTTGAATGCAGACCTACTCTTCTCTTCTTCAGCCTTTCTGGTATTGAGTTGAAGCTCATATGACATAAGCTTCCCAAAGAGATTCTGTGGGTCTGTTTCAGCCAGTTTTCCAAACTCCCTAATGGCACTGACCTTGTTATCCCATTCCTTAGTTAGGGATCTTAAGAACTTGTCATTTAATTTTCCATTAGTGAAGACTCTACCATATACCCTTAGCCCATTCACTATCTTGAAGAAATTCTCAAATGTGTCAGCAATGCTGTCCTTGTTTCCTTGTCGGAAAGCTTCATACTTCTGATTTAGAAGGGATCTTCTATCATCCCTCACTTCTTCTATACCTTCCATTAAGGTAACTAGTGACTGTCACATCTCCTTTGCAGACTGCCAGTCGATCATATTTTGCAGCATCGAGTCATCGACTGCACTTGCTATAATGTTTTTGGCCTCTTTATCTAACGACACAAGTGTTATCTCGTACTTATCTAGATCCATTAATTTCTTTGGGACTTTCTTAGTTGGATCTATTGAGGAGATTGTCATTGGAATGTAAGGACCTTCTTCAACTATCATGAAGATCCTTGGATCCACTGTTTCCATAAAGAATTTGATTCTCTCATTCCACATGGGAAAATTATTCTTGGTGCACAAAGAAAGCTTGGCAAAATCTTTAGCCTTGTCTATATTTGGTAGATCTCAAAAGACAACTGGAGTAGGATCTGATCAAGGTGTTAACCTTTTAATGATCAACCTCCCTCTCATAAAAATTGAAAGTTTATAGTTGCCTACCTAAATCACCTAGAGGGGGGGCGAATAGGTGAGATGTGCGTCTTTTTACGGAATATAAATTTCAAACCAATGCACAGAACTATCTACCTAAAAATCACAGACGAGGCAAGATTTATAGTGGTTCCCCAACCTTGGGTACATCCACTTTCCCTCACCGATCTAGCAATATACTAGACTCGGCTACTCCACTATCTCGGATTGAAAACCAATCCTACGCCTTGGAACAACGTTCCTACAATCTCGATCCACAAAACAAATCTACACTCAGAAGATAAAACTTTCTACAATCTCGGAGACAAAAGCTCCTACACTCGGAGAAATTTCTCATACAAGAATGATATAAAATGTGTATAGAAATACAAATAGTAAATCATTTTCAGATCTGCAAACTGTCGGCCAGGACTTCTTCTTCTAGGCTTTGCGGGTTTATCAGAGAGGTGAAGAAAATCTCGGCAAAATCAGATCTGGATCTTCTTGGCTTAAAACGATCGATCGAATAGAAGATGAAGAATGGTGCGGCAATCTCGATCTTTAAAACCTTCTTGATCTGAATCCTCTAAAATCGAAACCCTAGCCGGACGGAAATCAGTGGCGGCGATTTTCGTTTCTTGGAGAGAGAGAGAGAGGAAATCAGAAAACTTAAAAATAATTCGGCTACAAAACTTCTGATTAATCTCCTTTCTTAGGGTCTGTCGGTTTGACAAGACTTTATATAGGATTGGCAAAGATCAGCCATAATTAATTCATAATGAGGTACACGTGGACCAATCACGTCAAGGTTCATTAAGAATTCTGTTAATCTTTACTTAATGAAATTTTCAGAAAAAGAAAACTGAAGTAATATACTCGAGTGAAGAAATGACTACTCGAGTACTCTATCAAACTACTCGAGAGAGAAGAAGATAATTACTCGAGTACATAGAGACAACTACTCGAATAAACTTGAAGAAAAAGAAATCAGCTACTCGAGTATCAAGATGACATACTCGAGTACTTGAGTAGATACACGAGAGGTGGAGAGGACTACTCGAGTATAAGGAATACTACTCGAGTAGATGAGAATGAACTACTCGAGTATATGGAAAGGACTACTCGAGTAATTCACTTAGAGAAATTTTGAGGAAGGAAGAATCTGGTTACTCAAGTATTAACTTTGGACTACTCGAGTAGTAAATGAACTACTCGAGTACATGACTTAGACAACTCGAGTAAGTAAGAACTACACGAGAGCCAGATTTCAGTTACTCGGGACAGAATATATAAACTACTCGAGTACTATAAAGTACTACTCGAGTAATTTACTTAGAATATATCTGAAGAAGAAAAACTATCATCCCGAGAATAAGAAGGAAACTACTCGAGCAGTTGTCTTAACTACACGAGAGCCATGAATAGACTACTCGGGATCCAATATTATTACTCGAGTAATAATAATTTCACTCGAGTATAAACTCAGCTATTCACTCGAGTAGACATAGTACTACTCGAGTAAAACACTTAGGAAATTTTACTCTGATAGAATTTTCTCCTTCATTGGAGAGACCAGCATCAAGTCTTTTCCAAATAGTCCTCGAGCTTGAATATGAAGTGTATCCCAATAGAGAGGCTACACATGAGTCAACACTTTGGATCAAACAATGAGGGATTACATTGTATGCTCCTATGTTTGTTGACCCATTACAGACTGACATTGGTCTACACTTGCCATTGGAGTCCTGCAAACACACAACTCAAACAAAGCATCAAATACAACTTAATTCATCTTAGTTCAAGTATGACTTCATCAAATATGGGTTAGTGTGGATACAATACACAACAAACACACCGGCGGAGCCCATGCGTACTATGGCCCAGCGAGGGTCTCGTGTAGATGTGCACCGAGAACTGATAATACTTTTTGCAGTTAAATTTATTAGTGTATTTTTGGATTTTTAAAGCACAAATCATGTCTTGCAAGTGCTTATATTGACCCCCTTTTGAAAATATTATTGTCACTAATGCGTTTTCTGTTTTTTGCAGGTTTGCACGGATTTCAGCATAATTTTGTTGTGAGACGCCCCATAGTCAGGCCCTACCAGGGCGTGTACCTAGGGCGTGTAGCCTAGAGGATGAAGCAACAGGTCCGAAAATGCATTTCTTGGAAAATCAGTGAACACACCCTCTGTCACTCCCGTGTCACGCCCGACACGGGCGTATTCCAGAGGCCTTTCCCCAGGTCCCGAGAAATTGCCGGAAAACACTATTTTTCCTGATCCACTGTCACGCTGAATATGTCATGCCCTACGGACACGCCCTGGTAGGGCGTGACATATGGGTGTATAACTCAACTACGACGCCCGTCACCTCCAGTATTCAATTTCAGCCCAAAAGGTCGCACCGAATGTGTCACGCCCCAGGTACACGCCCGACCCGGGCGTGTCAGTGGGGCGTGACCCAGCCCGAAAAATTCTATAAATTGATCCCTTCTCCTAGGGTTCAGCAGGCAGTTTTGGAGTGAGAGGGGAGGTTCTTCCCCTTAGTTTTCTTGTATTTCTTGTAATTTTCCATGTTTCCAATCTCCTTCCTCATTTCGAGCTTTGTAATCTAGCTTAGTTACTCTTATTTTTTATTAGTTATTGTAACTGCTTAGTAGCTAAGGGCAATGTTCGCATAGATTTTCATTTCCCACACCTGTAATCTTTCATTTTCAAGTTGTAGTTCTCTTTCAGGGCTAATAAAAAGTTTGTCGTTTTCCTCGCTTTCTCAACGCATTTCTATTCATCTCTCTTTCCCCATTTCACCATGAGTAACTAATCCTCCTTGTACTCGATCATGATGATCTGAGGTTTGAGTTGATTAAGTTATGATGTTCTAGTTTTCTTTTTTCTTTGTAAGTCTTATACCTTGATTTACTCTTGATTTGCTTGGAGATATATTATCGATATATATTTTCCATCATTAGCTTTCTTTCTTGGCTAGCCGAGAGGACGATGGTTTGATGTGAGCACTCAAGAGTGAAGAGAGTTGCATGCACCCATCGAGAGAGGTGGAATTTAAATCTCCTGGATTGGAGTGGAATCCAATAACGGGGTTCACAACATAAAGCGGGTTTTAGGCCTCCGATTCGTACGAGAGTTCAGTCAGACCTTCCTAAACTCATATGGGCATGACTTCGAGGGAAGCATGTTCTTGCTTTAAGAACCTCCACGGTCAAGGTCTCTTGCCTTATTAATTTAAAAAGTTTATTATTGCATGTTTTGATCAACTTAAGCCAAGGTGATTCTCGATCGAGTACTATCTCCTAATTATCATTTAGCTTTTCTCTAATTTGCAAGTAAAACATTCTCACTTCTCTAATTTAGTAAGCAACCCCAAAGCAACTTTTATTTGATAAGATAATAGTAACTCCTTGAAGTAGAAGTACTCAAATTGCCCCGGGTAATACGACCTTGATATGAAACTTAATATCCTATACTATATCCGATAAGGTACACTTGCCTTCATCGAATATAGAATCGGAAAACGTCTCACAATCACACATTCACCTTCTCCCTCCTTAACTTTCTCTTCTCCATGTATAACCCCTTCTCCGAAAATTTTTATCAAGTTTTTGGTGCCGTTGCCGGGGATGTTTTGGTTTTGATATTTTGAAAAGAGGATAGCTATTAATTTTATCGTCTCTCTCTCGCTCTCTCTTTAGTTTGTCTCTTTACCTCTCCCCCACCGTTCTTTATTTTAAGTGTATGACCCGAGTAAGCTCTTTGATTATTACTTTTGACCCTGAGATAGAGCGCACTGCTTTGCGTCGCCTCCGTTCTTGTGATCAGGAATCACACTTGGGCATCGAAGAGTCGATCGGGGACACTACCACAGAAACAAGGATCCTAATCCGCCCAACCCAAATGAGGCCTAGCAAAGGACTATGTCCTATTATGCGAGGCCAAACCTGGAGGGTACACAATCAAGTATTGTTCGCCCCACAGTGGCGAACAATAACTTTGAGATCAAGTACAACATCATCCAAATGGTGCAGCAGTCATAACCTTCGATGGTCTCCCTAACGAGGATCCAAAATGTCACATTGCGATTTTTCTCGAAATTTATGATAGTTTTTAAAACAATGGAGTCTCAGATGATGCATTTCCATTACTTATCATCCCTTTCTCTTTGCGGTCAAAGGCCAAGCAGTGGCTGAGCTCTCTTCCTAGAGGGTCCATCACCACATGGGCCGAGATGGCAGGAAAATTTCTTACCAAGTATTTCCCGCCTGCGAAGACCGCCAAATTGCGCACGGATATTGCATCCTTCATGCAAATAGACTCAGAGACTCTATACGATACATGGGAGCACTTCAAGGATCTACTACAATGGTACCCACACCACGCGCTTCCAAATTTGTAACAAGTGCAAATATTTTATAACGGCATAAATTCCTTAACAAGACAAATGATCGACGCGGCCGCTGGGGGAACACTAAATAACAAAACCCCAGAGGCCGCTCAGGAACTTTTTGAGGAAATGGCTATGAATTCGAACCAATGGAATGCGCCCAGCGTGCGGGTGTTGGGTACATTGGAAAATGTGTACCATATCTGAAGAAGCCTCACCTTACTCAATGATATGCATCAATGTGTATTTGATGTTATTTTGAGTTTATATGTGCAAGTTAAGAAAATGCAGAAATGCAGGAAAAAGTTTCTAAGTCCATGAGTCGACACCAGAAGAAGGTGTGTCGACACTTATGAAGGCTTGTGTTGACACTGGAGAAAAGCTGTGTCGACACTTGGAGTTAATTGTGTCGACACTTGAAAATGCTGTGTCGATACCAGAAGAAACTGTGTCAACACACAGAGGTAGTGTCGACTCACAGAGAAGGCTTTGTCAACATCAACTGTGTCGATACACAGAGAAAGTGTCGACACACAGAGAAATCTTAGTCGACATCAACTGTGTCGACACACAGAGGTAGTGTCGACACACAGAAGACTTTGTCGACATCAACCGTGTCGACACACAGGACTTGTGTCGACACATGGCAGAATTTCAACAGAGTCAATTTGTGTGAAGAAAAGAAGTGACTGTGTCGACACCACAGAACTAGTGTCGACACATTCTACAGAAGCTGTGTCGAGAAGCAGTGTCAACACCAAGGGAGCTGTGTCGACACCACCAAAGCTTGTGTCGACACTTAGTCTACTTGTGTCGACACATGATGAAGTTCAGTCTCGATACTTTGCTGATAGAGACAGAGTTTCAAGAAGTGAATGGATGACTTGACATCCGCAATTACCAACCGGATCAGCCGGTTACCATGGAGAAAGTCTATATAAAGACATTCTCTATCAACAGAAGAACAAGTTACACACTAATACTGAATACATGAAAAAGAAGAATTTGGAGAGAGAGAGCTCCATCTATTGAAGAAAAGAAAGGGACTTTTATCAACAAGTCCCTCAAGTGCAGATTCTGAACCAGTCTGCCAAGATGGATTCAGATTGAGATCTGAATTTCAAGAAAGAAGTTGATTGAAGATGAACTTCAAAGGAGTTCAACCCTACTGAGTTTAGATTCAAGAAGCTTTGAATAAAGCTAAGAGTGGTTGTTCTCTGCCATCTGATTCTTCCAAGAACTGATCAAGAAACCATCCATCCTTTCTCTCTCAACTAGGGTGGTGGTATATTACAAACTTAAATCAATTTTCTGTAGGATCTTTATAAGATCTGAGTTGTAAGCCTGTTTTTATAAAGGCTGAGTTGTAGGAGATTATTTTCTCTGAGTGGTAGGCCTTATTGAAGGTTGTGGTAAGGCTGTGAGCCAGAGTTGTAGGAGATTGTTATCTCTGAGTTGTAGGCCTTGTTGAAGGCTGAGGTAGGGCAGATTGCCTGAGTTGTAGTAGTGTGGACTCACTCTGAGTTGTAGGAGCCTTGTTTGGGTTATGAGCTGTAAGATCTGCGGATCTGAGATGAAGAGAAGAAGTTAGGCCGAATCTAGCACACTGCTAGATAGGCGAAGGGGGAATGTGGATGTACCCAGACCTTGGGGAACCACTATAAAACTGTGTGCAATCTGTGACTGTGTGTATTTCTGTGCAATCTCTGACTGTGTGTATTTCTGCGAATTCTGTGATTGTGGAAGCTGTAAAACTGGTAGATTAATTTGATTATCTGAATAAATATTCAGCCTTAGTGTTAAAAGGAATTGTACCTATTCACCCCCCCCCCCCTCTAGGTGTTTAGGAACCAATTCTTTCAATTTGTATCAAAGCGAGGTTCCTCAAAGATAGACTTAACAGTCTGAGTGAGATCTGTGAGGCAGAATAAGTTCAAGAAAATGGGTTCAGGAGAAAACCAAAAAGAACTTGGTGTAATGAAATTGCCGATTTGCAGGAAGGAAATCTTTGGTACTTGGAAGGAAAGGGTCCGATTATTTATGGAGGCATCTGATCCTAGAATCTATATAACAGCTAAGGAAGGACCATATGTTCCAATGAAGGTTTCTGTTCTTGATGCCAATCAAAGAATTCCAAAGGATTTTTCATAGATGACTAAGGATGAGATCATCTTGGCTACAATGGATAAAAGAGCACAGAATATTATAGTGAGTGTCATTGATGATTCAACATTCCAGAATCTAAATCACTGCAAAACCTCCAAGGAGATGTGGGACACATTGATTGTCTACATGGAGGGTTCTGAAGAGGTTAGGCAAGATAAAAAGTCTATGCTTAATCAAGAATATGAGGTTTTCAGACAAGCCAAGTCTGAAAGTATAACTGAATGTTATAAGAAGTTCTACAGGATTGTAAATGAATTAATGTCTTATGGAAGAATATTCAGTACATATGAACTGAATGACAAATTACTTAGGTCATTGACTAAGGATTGGGGTACAAAGATCTGTGCCATAAGGGAAGTGGCCAGATTGGCAGAGATTTCACCTCCAACACTGTTTGAAAAATTGCTGTCTTATGAGATGCAGCTGTTAGCCAGAAAGGAGGAAGAGAAAAATACAAAGGGTGACTACAGAGAAAAGTCAGTGGCCTTCAAGGTAGAATCCACAAGGAAGAATAGGAGAATGTATCCATCATCTCCTAAGAAAGACGCGGAAGTGATTTCAGAAAATTCTGATAATCACAGTACATATAGTAGTAATTCTGATGAAAACTTTGCAGCATTCACAAGGCAGTTCCAGAGATTCTTAAATAATAAGCAGTGGAAATCTAATCCATCGTCATCTCAGTCCAAGGATGACTATTCTCAGAAGAGGACATCATCCAACAAGGGCAAGAGTGGGAATAAGCCCAGCAAGTCAACTACATCAAAAATTATTTGCTATTGCTACAATAGACCAGTACATGTTGTGGCTGACTGTCCAGATAAAAGGAAGGAGACTGTTGAAAAAAAGAAGTCACAGCACAAGCGCAAGAAGGAGAAATCCTTGGTAGCTAAGAAAGAGCAAAGTTGGACAGATCAATCAACTTCAGAATCTGAATCTAAGGCTGAGGCATATATTGGTTTGTTTGTAACAAAAGAAGAGGATGAGTTCATGCAATTACTGGACTCTATCTATGAGCAAGAGGACCATCAGTGCAAAGGATTGATGGCAGTGTCTGAAGAAGACTAGTGCCAGGATCAGCCTGGCCCCAATAAGGTAAAAAGTGTATCTGTAGATTCTGATTACTTCACTGGGTCAGAATCAGATGCATCTTCATCAAGAGATGAAGATGGGTCAGAATCTGAAGGATATATTCATCAGTTGATAGATGAATATGGGGATTTGCTGCAGGCACTCAAGAGAAGCAAAAACTTGGTCAAACATCTGGCTTAGGAAATTGTAGCTCTTAAGTTGGCTGCATCTGATTCAGAGAAGTTGCTGGATCAAAAGATGAATGTGATTGCAAAGCTGAAAAACATAACAGTTATTCAGATGGGAACAATCACATTACAAAATGATTAGATTAAAAATCTGGAAAATAGACTTCAGAAAGAGAAGGAGATTCTGGCTAGTTTCTCTAAGCCAAAATCCCTCCTACCCTTAATAGATGACTTTGTGTCACAAAATGGTAAGGCAGGAATAGGCTTTAAGAGAACTGTATGTGCTGCTAAGTCCAATAATAAAGGCAAAGATCTAGCACAAAACAAAAGATCTGCTGTCAGCAATACAGCTAAGATTGTACCTAAA
Source organism: Platanthera guangdongensis (assembly GCA_039583875.1). Taxonomy (NCBI): domain Eukaryota; kingdom Viridiplantae; phylum Streptophyta; class Magnoliopsida; order Asparagales; family Orchidaceae; genus Platanthera; species Platanthera guangdongensis. The sequence continues at coordinate 112,338,784 of CM077150.1, read as the reverse complement.
AAGAGGTATAATAAGTTTGAGTGTTGGTGTTGTGTTAAGATAGAACATTGTTGTAACGCCCCCGATTTTTCTTTGTTTTGTTTGATCTTGGATTGTCGTTACGAAGACGCACTTCCGGCCTTTCGCCGTTGAAGAGCGCGGTCTTAGCTCTTTAGGTTCCTTGTGTAGCCTGGTTGTAGCCTGTTAGCAAGATTCCCCAGCTAGCTGGAGTCTGTTTTGGTGACTTGGTTGGGTCTCTTAGGGAATGCTTGTGTTTTGGCTTCGGGAGGTGTTAGCCCGAGTGTGCGATCGTCGGATGTTATTTTCGACCTCACCATTATTTTCGTAGCTTGGGTGTTTAGCTGCAGTGCGAGTTTTGGTTGAAGTCCGGGATCGTTTGCTTGTGCGTCGTTTCGACATTTGTTTTGTTAGCTGTAATGTTTGATGTGCTGTGCGTGGCCTGGTGTGGCCGAGCTTGTTAGGCTGGTGCCTTGTCTTTTTTGTTTTGCTAAGGAGTTAGCAGTTTTTTTGTGTAAGTTTGGGTGACACGGCCTGGGTCACGGGCGTGACCCAGGGCGTGTCGTGCTCGGGAAGAGCTCTCCTTTGTGTGGTCGACGGGTTTTTTTAGTAGGAACACGACCTGTGACACCTGCATGTCACAGGGCGTGTCCCCCTTCGGTTCGTCGAGCTGCGCTCGATGGTTGTCAGGCGGTGTTTTAGTGAGAACACGGCCGTGTTACGGGCGTATCGTATCGGACACGGGCGTGACACGGGGCTTCTCTCTGTTCGACGATCGGCGATCCACAATCGTCGAGAGGTGTTTGAGTTGGTACACGGCCTGTGACACGGGCGTGTCACAGGGCGTGTCCCGTGCTTCGTCGAGCGGAGATCGATGATCGTCGAGTGGTTAGGTGCGTAGATGTGTGAGTACACGCCCCATGACACGGGCGTGTCGGGCCGTGTCACGGGCGTGTCTGGGGCGTGTTCCGTACTTTTTCTCCTGAGAGCATCTTTTGTTGCCGTGAACCGTTTTTCCTTCTCATTTCGTCGTTCCCGATCCTGGAGAGCTTCCAGCGGTAGTGTTTTGCGAGGAGGCGGTGGTTTTTGGCCGGTGTTTGCGGGAGGGAGCTCGTTTTTCTCGTGCGATAGCGGATTTGGCTTGCTCTCGTGTAGATCTTCCCATCCATGTAAGTTTTTCTTGATTATAGGGCTGATTCTAGGAGTTAAACTTCCGTTGATTTCTTTTCTTCTTCTCTTTATAGTTGCTTTTGACCCGTAGGTGGCCGATTTTGCCGCCAAGGCCTGTTTCGTGTTGCAATCACTGCATCTTGGTAGTAAGGCAAGTGGCTCCTTGCCCTTGCCAATTTCACCCCTTTTTACCTAATTACCTTGCAGTATTTTTGTTCTTTAATTCCAGTCATGTTCGATTTAGGTTGTGTAGGACTTTTGGCTATTCTCTTTCTTTTTATTATTTTGTCTCGGTTTGGTGTCCAGTGGGTAGCTAGAGTTAGGGTAAGGCTGCGCTTAGTTGTAGTTTAAGTTTAGTTGCGGTAGGCCCGAGTAGTTACGATGGAAGGGAGGGTTGGGATTAAATTTCCAACTCTCTGTTTTCGCGCGTTGAGAGAGTTTAGGCTGCGGTTTTAACTAAAATTTACGTTTAGCCTAAGTGGAAAGCATTTATAGCGTCGAGTAAGCCGAGTTCACTCAACATCGTCATGCAGCGTAGGATTTGCGGCTAAGTATTTTGGCGTCAAGTGAGTGGAGCTTACTCAACGCCGTGTCGAGTGGGCTCGATGTTTCTGTCTTGGGTTCGTGTGTTTCCTTAGGATTGTTAGTGTGACTTTTTCCTATTCCCTAGGGGGGGTATTGGGTGTTCGGCTAATTTTTGCATGCCGACTCTTGGGTTGTGGCAGGTGGTGGAGTTTTGGTGGCCTCTGGAGGGGTGGTTTTATGTGGAGAGCTGTGGCCACCGTCTTTTGCCCCGGTTTTGGTTGGCGTGTGTGGGACCCTAGTGGTGCCACTGTTTGACCCCTTAGCCCTTTTTGGATCTAGCTTTGGTTATGTATTCAGATCCATGTTTTGACCACTGCCATTTACCAACGTGTTAGGACTGTTAGTCCCTTTCCTGTTTATGTTTTCTTTTTCTTTTGGCATATATGTATATGTCTTGTTGCTGTTGCAGACTCTCTTGTAGGGAATATTGCTTTTATTGATCACACTTGGTGTGCTTTAATGTGCTTTAGACAGTGCTCTTTTCTCACTGTCTTGCCCTTTCTTTTGCTTTTAGCAGTTTGATGCCGGGTTGGTAGACCCTTTTTATTTGCTCATAAATCTAATGCTCTATTTACCTTTTTGATTATTTTCTTGCTGAGGTGTTCATTTCTTGAATGCCTCAGGTCCAGGTTGTAGCCAGTTCAACGGCTAGTTCTTTTGGAGGGGCTTGTTGGTGGCCTCTTGGGTAGCTGAGATAGCTGATCCCCGATTTTGTGAGGTAGTTCTTTACCTTTCTGTATGGACATACATACTCACTAGTGGGTTCGTGTCAGGTTGTTGACGCCCACTGGTGGCTTCTTGCGATGCTGGGTATGAACTTAAACTGCTATTTTTGCCTATTTGTGGTTGTTTACTTTCTTCTGGGAAGGATTTATGCTATGTTGCATGTTAGATATTTTAAACCTTAAAAGCATTACTATATGTATCTCATGCATAACATATTTATAAAACCAAGACACTATTTTTCCTTAGCGTAAAAGACTATCTTTCATATATACTATATTCACTTTAGAGTCATGCATACCATGAGTCGTCCCTCGGGGACACTTATGTTCATTTAGGGTGTCAACTTAATTAAAACAAGTATTTTCTGTTGCGTATAAATATACTTTTAATTATGGACTAGCTGATCCACCGTATCGAGGGATACGACCATTCAACATAACTGGTTTTCTTTCATATTAATCAACGATTTTTTCCTTAAAATCTAAAGTCTGGAGTTTTGCCTGAGCGTGTGCAGTTATCCCCTGCACGACGTGGGATCACAGCACGTATTTTCTCTTGCTCTAATGCGGTGCAATTATAGAGAAAATGCGGGTTGTGACAGTTGATATCAGAGGGAGGTTGCTTTGCAAATGGTCGGGCAACCTTTCCCTTGTTTGCATTAGTGGTTAGCGTCATACTATATGAAAGTGCAGGTTAGATCTGATATACTCTAGAGGGGGGGGGTGAATAGAGTATGGTGCTCACTTAAAACGTTTTACAACTGTTATTGTATACCTAAGTGAACACGGAAGCAAAAAAAATAAAGCAAGCACAGCAACTATCTAATCACAAAGCAATCACAAAACAATCTAAAACCACAGCCAGAAAACAAAAGAACATAAGCAACCAGATGACACAAGGAGCTATAGTGGTTCCCCAATCAATCTGGGTACATCCACTCTTCTACCACCCTAGGTAGGAATCCACTGCAGGATGAGTTGATCAGGTGTCCTGGGCACCAATGAGCTTTTGATAAGGTACTCAAAAACCAAACCAGATTTTTTGATCAGGTGTCTTACCACCACTGAATTTTGACAAGGTCTCAAAAGCCAACACAAACTTTTGAAGGGAGTTTGATAAACCCTTTACAGCAGAGAGGGAGAGAGAGAGGTGAGATGATCTTCTCTGTCAACAATCAGAGAGAAGATAGTGGATGTTGTCAAAGCTCCCCCTGAGATCTTTAGTTGTTCAGTAAGTGAAGCTTTGTAGTAGGGTGATAGGCCTTCAGAAAATTTGATCTCCGGCAAAAGATGATTCCAGCAGCACCTGAAATGTGTGGTGTCTAGAGTTTTGAATGATAATGGCCTTTGAACACTGGAATCAAGAGGGATCTAGAAATTTCAGAATGTTGATCTCCTTCAGTGATGTGTGTTCCTGTAAGAATTCTAAGACTGTGAATATCTGCAACTCTCACTCTTTTTATTGTTGTTGTTGGTATTGTTATTGTAATTCCCCAGCAAAAATGAATAATAAATCTTTTATTGCTTAGATCTGAATAGAATGATTCTCTGTCCAAGATGGTCGTTAGACTGTCATAAATGACTTCCTTAACTGCGTTTTGTCTTCTAGAGGAAAGTCCAATAAAACATTTCCTTAAAATTCCCTTGAAACTTGCTCCAGATTAATTGAAACGGCTACAAGATCCTTGAAATAAATGCTGGGAATAATTCCATAACTGTCTGAATTTGAATCTCGAAAAACGTCGATCTCTCCAGAAAAACGTCGACCTGAGCTCCACTATCGTTGAACTGAGCTCAGCGACTGGACTTAGATTGAAGCAGAAAACGTCGATCTGAACTCAACTATCGTCGAACTGAGCTCAGAGATAGAGAAACAAACTGGAGACAGGAACGTCGATCTGAGCTCGAAGATCGTCGAATGGAGTTCGACGACTCGTCGAAATGAGCTCAGAGATCGTCAAATGGAGTTCGATGATTCGTCGAAGTGAGCTCAGAGATCGTCGAATGGAGTTCGACGATTCGTCATCCTGAGCTCGACGAAATGACTTAGTCTCCTGAACTGAAATATCTAGTCTTGAGGGTCTTTAGGGTAGCTTTCAAACCTAAATACTAACCCTTAGACTCAATTCTAATTGACCTTTAGATCAATACAAGGAGGTCAAAATAAATTTCCTAAAGGACATAGAGATTCTTGCCCAAATCAGTAATAGGGTGTTCCAACAATCTCCCCCTATTTGGGTTAGGGTTACTATTTACAGACATTAAAAAATAAAGACATACAATGCATAAATATAACAAAAACAAAGAAAAAAAACATTACAGAAACACAGATATAATCACAGATAGTCAGAAATAGGTATTACTGTCATCTTACAGAATCATTCCTTTTCCTTGCTCTTTATGAGAACTATTTCTTTGTTAGGGTTGAGAGCTTCTTTCTTTGGTCTTCTGTCATCAGCTGCACCTAGAGAAGTTTGATGTTTTGGCCTGGGGACTACAGCTTCTGGGTGCAGCTTCATATAACTTTCTGAATCAAAGAATTTGCTGGAAGAGTATCTCTCAAGTTCTTTCTTTCTTTGATCTGATAGAGTAGTGATATTAGATGTATCTTTTCCTTGTTCTCTAGCCTTCTTGATTTGGTCTAATGGAGCCAACTCTTTCATTCTGGCAGTCCATGAAGTGGGATTATTTTCTGGGTCTTCAAATGGAACAGGAGGCTCAAATCTGTTTGAAGAATTATCAGGAGGAGCTCTGGAAGAGACTAGATCTTTTAGCTTATAAGGGAAAGGACCAAAAGTAGTGTTAGAGGGACCTTGTCCTTCCCTTTGATAAGGATGTTGCCTGGAATATCCTTTAGAATACACTATGAGTTCTCTTTGATTTTCTCTATACTGTCCTCTTCTGGACTGGTAACCTCTAGACTGATTTCCTCTATACTGAGATCTTCCTTGAGATTGATATGAACTTTGGCTTCTAGCAGTAGATTGAGAGGCAGAACTACCACCTGTACCTGCATCAGGTGAAGGAGGAGGAGGAGGATTGAAGTGAGATGATCCTTTGTCATACTTCCTTTTCTTCTTCATGGCTTTCAGCTGATTTCTGGAGTACTACATCCATGGTTCTGTAATAGGGCAATCATGCAATATATAATATGGAATTTCATTTGTATCTTTAACCTTCTCTAGGGGAACTCTCTTCATGACCTTGCTTCTTGCTTTCCTTTTCCCTACAATTATTGCAGAGGAATCATCAGAGTCAGTTCTAAACTGATCACTGTCTGAACTTTGTGGATTATCATATACTGCATCAATCCTTTTGAAATATTCTTTCTGTTGTTGAGACTGAGCAGAAGAGACAGCAGAAACAGCAACAGGAGCAACAGCAGCAGTAGTAATTGGAGTAGAAGCAACACTGGAAGAAGGAGCTATGACAGCAGGTTCAGAAACAAAAATTTCAGAAATAGGAGCAACAGCAGCAGTAATAGAAGCAGTAGAAATAGATGAAACTGGAAAAACAACTTCAGAAACAGAAACAGCAAGCTCAGAGGTAACTGGAACAACAGATTTAGAGATAAAAACAGCAGGCTCAAAAATAATTGTCTATGTCATATGCATATCCTCAAAAACAAAAACAGCAATATCAGAACTAACAGAAACATCAATAGCAGCAGTAGGAGCAGCAGCAGGAGGAGCAACAGAAATAGAAGGAGCACAGTCAATAGCATTGAAGTAATTTATATAAGAACATATTAAGCTGGGGTCACAGCTGGAAATAGGCACAATGGCCTTAGTAAGATCTTCAGTATGCTGGTCTGGAAGACAGTTGAAGTACACAGAATCAAAAAATAACAACAGTGACCTGAGGTCCACTATAATGACTGCAACTGGAGCAACTGGAGCTTGGACTGAAGTTACTGCAGCAGGCAATCTCTCAGCTTCATGAGGCATCTCCCTCTGCCTAGATTCAGTGACAACTGGATCAAGGCACCCAGTTGAAGGGATTTCCTGAGGAGGAAGGATAGAGGATAGCCTGGCAGACAACTCCTGAATAGTTTGCAGAAGTGGAGCCAAAGAGGTCGCCAGCAGTAGTGATAGCCTTGGAGCTATCAGCTCATATAGCTTGTCTGCAATAGCTGGAAGATCTACTTGCTCAAGAGGGACTTGAGTAGACGAAGGGATGGATGTGGTAGAGATGAAGGTTGGAGCAGCAGGAGATGTTGTTAGAGAGACTGTGGATTGTGGAAGTGATGGTTGAGATATTGGAATTGTGGAGATGGAAGATAATTGAGTGGATATGAATGGTGTGAATGATGGTTAAGCAATGATGTCCTGAAGTAGTTGTTGATAAGAAGTGGATGATGATGGTGGCTCAGGAGGGGATGAAGGAGAATCATCCATATAGGAGTCATCTAGAAGAGTGAATGATGGAATATGAGATGATGAGTCAATGTCCATGTGTGGGTAGTGAGGTAGTGGATGGAAGATTTCTTCAGTTAATTTTGGAGTTGGAGAAGGGATTGAAGTTGGAGTTGGAAAAGGCTTCGATACCAATTGAAAGTGCAGGTTAGATCTGATATAGTCTAGAGGGAGGGGGTGAATAGAGTATGGATCTCACTTAAAACTTTTTACAACTGTTGTTGTATACCTAAGTGAACAGAGAAGCAAATAAAATAAAGAAAGCACAACAACTATCTAATCACAAAGCAGTCACAGAACAATCACAAACCACAGCTAGAAAACAAAAGAAAATAAGCAACCAGATTACACAAGGAGCTATAGTGATTCCCCAATCAATCTGGGTACATCCACTCTTCTACCACCCTAGGTAGGAATTCACTGCAGGATGAGTTGATCAGGTGTCCTGGGCACCAATGAGCTTTTGATAAGGTACTCAAAAACCAAACCAGATTTTTTGATCAGGTATCTTGCCACCACTGAGTTTTGACAAGGTCTCAGAAACCAACACAAACTTTTGAAGGGAGTTTGATAAACACTTTACAATAGAGAGGGAGAGAGAGAGGTGAGATGATCTTCTCTGTCAATAATCAGAGAGAAGATAGTGGATGTTGTCAAAGCTCCCCCTGAGATCTTTAGTTATTCAGGAAGTGAATCTTTGCAGTAGGGTGATAGGACTTCAGAAGATTAGATCTCCAGCAAAAGATGATTCAGCAGCAGCTGAAATGTGTGGTGTCTGGAGCCTTGAATGATAATGGCCTTTGAACACTGGAATCAAGAGGGATCTAGAAATTTCAGAATGTTGATCTACTTCAGTGATGTGTGTTCTTGTAAGAATTTAAAGACTGTGAATATCTCCAACTCTCACTCTTTCTATTGTTGTTGTTGGTATTGTTATTGTTATTCCCCAGCAGAAATGAATAATAAATCTTTTATTGCTTAGATCTGAATAGAATGATTCTCTGTCCTAGATGGTCGTTAGCCTATCATAAATGACTTCCTTAACTGCATTTTGTCTTCTAGAGGAAAGTCCAATAAAACATTCCTTTAAAATTCCCTTGAAACTTGCTCCAGATTAATTGAAACGACTACAACATCCTTGAAATAAATGCTGGGAATAATTCCATAACTGTCTGAATTTGAATCTAGAAAAACGTCGATCTCTCCAGAAAAAACGTCGACCTGAGCTCCACTATCGTTGAACTGAGCTCAGCGACTGGATTTAGACTGAAGCAGAAAATGTCGATCTGAGCTCAACTATCGTCGAACTGAGCTCAGAGATAGAGAAACAAACTGGAGACAGGAACGTCGATATGAGCTCGAAGATCGTCGAATGGAGTTCGACGACTCGTCGAAGTGAGCTCAGAGATCGTCGAATGGAGTTCGATGATTCGTCGAAGTGAGCTCAGAGATCGTCGAATGGAGTTCGACTATTCGTTGTCCTGAGCTCGACGAAATGACTTAGTCTCCTGAACTGAAATATCTGGTCTTGAGGGTCTTTAGGGCAGCTTTCAAACCTAAATACTAACCTTTAGACTCAATTCTAATTGACCTTTAGATCTATACAAGGAGGTCAAAACAAATTTCCTAAAGGACATAGTGATCCTTGACCAAATCAGTAATAGGTGTTCCAACACCATACACACACCGATATGTGCATTGGCTAAAGCACGAACACTACACTCATGAGAATAAAGAAGTATACGGGGCATATTATGTAGTATGTGATGCATAATATGTGTTTGTATATGGATCCACCATAGGAGGCAACATTTTAGGGTTATGTAGTATGGGATGCATAACCTCACCACATGAATGCGGCTTGCACGTTTTCTTTTTTTGTTGCATGGGAATATGGGATGCATAACATTTTCATGTGTACACCGCCCATATCATGCATTAAGGCCTTATTAGAATGCATAGCGCATCATGCATAGCATAACATTTCATAAGCACAATGTGTCAAGCTAAAGATTTGCAAGATGACATATGTACACGCATGGTTTTTGAGTCAAAAAGAATACAAATACATGCATTCATGGTTTAGGCACATGAGTTAGTATGATGGTGGTGAACCATCTTTGGTTAAGCATAACATCATCATGGTAAAAACAACTCCCAGAGCAAGTTTTGCAGTTGAAGTTCATATTTAAGTGTGTTTGTCTATACCGGGTGGTTTTGTTCTAACTATCGGGCTAGGTTTTGTCTAAAGCTTGTGAGATTATAGGATGACGAGAAGTCCTGCGATGAGATCGACCCCCCAATCCATGGGTGAGATGTCAGGAGCGCAGAGCGAGGCGTTGGTAGAAAACCTGCGGCAGAGTAATGAGGCCTTATCGAGGCAGGTAGTGGCTATGCAGGCTCAGATTCAGTCTCTTGTAACAGTGGTGGCGAGACAGACTCCGAGAGTTCAGGACCCCGCTAAGGGGGTAGCTGTTCCTGCCCCTCCTGCTCCTCCCATGCCTTTGGTTGTGGTGCCCCCAGAGATGGCGTTTATATCCCAGTTTCAGTGTCTTAGGCCCCCTACTTATGATGGGCAAGCAGATTTCATGATTTTGGATGACTGGTTGATTTCCATTGAGGAGATGTTCTCTTACTCGGGGATTGCGGACGATCAGAGAGTGATGCTCGCTAACTACCAGCTTAAGGGCTTAGCAAAGAATTGGTGGCTGAGGGAGAAAGAAAGCTTGGTGGCAGGATACTCTTGGGAGTCATTTAAGGTGATGCTGTTGTGTAAGTTTCTGCCTTCAGTCGAGAGGGACCGGCTGATGAATGACTTCCTTCATTTAAAGCAGAGGAAACTCACGGTTAGTGAGTATTAGATTGAGTTTAGTAAGTTGAGGCGGTTTGCTCCTGGTCTAGTGAGTGTTGAAGCAGACCGAGTTAAGCAGTTTCTGGGTGGACTAAGAAGCGACATTCAGAAGTTAGAGAATGCATACGTAGCAGTCAGTTATGCCACCGTGGTTGAAGCTGCCTTGAGAGTTGAGGCCATTGAGAATGCCAAGAATAGAGGCCAGCAGTTGAGGAAGGATAAGCGGAAGTCCGGTGGAGGGAAGAGCGCTCAGGAACCTGATGCTGTCTCGAGAAAGAAGAACAAAGAGGTTTGTAGTTTCTGTGGCCGGCCAGGCCACCCCTTTGAGAAGTGTTTCAAAAGGTTGGGAGTGCAGAAGAAGGAACAGGTGCATGCAATTCAGGGTGCTCCCAGAGGAGACTTGGTGTGTGCCTTGTGTGGAAGGAAGGGGCATGATGTTTCCCGTTGCTGGCTAAAAGATAAAGTTTGTTTTCATTGCGGCTAGAAGGGTCATCTCAACACAAAGTGCCCACAGTTCTAGCCTGTTCTGCAGCCAGTTCCCCTCCATGCTTTGCCACTGCCTTAGCATATGGATAAAGGAAAGGGGAAGCTGAATGTGCTTTCGGCAGACGAAGCGCAGACTTCGAACCAGGTTATCTCAGGTTCGACTCCTCCCCAGTCGTTTCGTTATGTTCCCTTTTTGGTTGTAGTTTTCGTTTTAGCGTTTGTTTCCTTAGATGCGTGCGCAATTTATAGGACGATTTAAGGTAAAGAACCGTTGGGCGCGTGTTCTCTTCGAATCCGGCGCTACCCACTCGTTTGTGGCTAGAGCCTTCGTGGAGCGGTTCAGTTTGGGCCTAGATCGTGTTGGTGGTGCCTTCTCCATTAAGTTCCCCTCCGGTGACTCTGTGGTTACAGACCTGGGTGTCCTTGATTGTCCAATTTTGTTGGGGGATTTTCTAGCCAAGGCAGATCTGAAGGTGATTGACCTGGAGGACTTCGATGTTATCTTGGGCATGGACTGGTTGTTAAGGTACGATGCAGTTATCCAGTGCAAGGGTAAGCGCTTGGACTTCGTCAAAGACAACGGTCAGCTAGGGAGCGTTTATGGGTAATCTCTCCAGGAGTCTCCAGTCATTTCTGCGGTGCGTGCTCGGAAGTTGCTTGTTTCTGGCTGTTTTTCCTGTGTGGTCTCTCTGGTAGGGATAGTTGTTAGAGTGCCGTGTTTGGAAGAGATTCATGTGTTGTGTGACTTCTCTGATGTGTTTCCTGATGATCTTCCCGGTCTTCCACCCGATCGAGATGTCGAGTTTGTTATAGATTTAGAGTCAGGCACGCGTCCTATTACAAAGGCGCCGTACCGAATGGCCCCGCGAGAGCTGGAAGAGTTGCGAATACAACTGGATGAGATGTTGACAAAAGGTTTCATAAGGCCGAGTTCTTTGCCTTGGGGTGCACCAGTGATGTTTGTCAAAAAGAAAGATGAATTGATGAGGTTATGCATCGACTATAGAGAGCTGAAAAAGGTTACTATTAAGAACATGTACCCTTTGCCTCGGATTGACGATTTGTTTGACCAACTGCGTGGTAGTGCCGTGTTTTCCAAGATTGATCTTCGTTCGGGCTATCACCGGTTGAGGATTCGGGAGTCAGATGTTCCGCGGACGGCGTTCCGCTCTCATCATGGGCATTTTGAGTTTTTGGTTATGTCATTTGGTTTGACTAATGCGCCCTCAGCTTTTATGGATTTTATGAACAGGGTTTTCAAGGATTTTCTAGATAAGTTTGTGATTGTCTTTATAGATGATGTTTTGGTGTACTCTAAATATGCGGACGAGCATGATCGACATTTGCGACTGGTCTTGGCGACTCTGAGAGACCATAAGCTATATGCCAAGCTGAGCAAATGCGAATTTTTGTTGCCTCAAGTTTCTTTTCTCGGCCACGTGGTTAATAAGGAGGGAATATCGGTGGACCCAGAAAAGATCGTTGCTGTTATTTAATGGGCGAGGCCTGTTACTCTAAAAGAAATCAGAAGCTTCTTGGGCTTGGCTGGCTATTATAGAAGATTTGTAGAGGGATTCTCTACCTTGTCTGCGCCATTGACCAAGTTGACGCAGAAGAATGTAGCCTTCATATGGGATGGCAAGTGTGAGGAGGCTTTTGAGGAACTAAAAAGAAGGTTATGTTCAGCTCCAATTTTGTCTTAGCCTACTGAAGGTAGTGAGTATGATATTTATGTGGATGCGTCGTATGTCGGACTGGGCTGCGTTTTGATGTAGGGCGGGAAGGTGATTGCGTACGGGTCGAGGCAGCTAAAGACTCACGAGAGGAATTACACTACGCATGACCTGGAGTTTGTAGTTGTGATCTATGCGCTGAAATTGTGGAGACATTTGCTATATGGCACGCAGTGCAAGATTTTCACTGATCATAAGAGTTTAAAGTATGTCTTCACCCAGAAAGAATTGAATCTGCGCCAGCGGCGATGGTTGGAGTACATGGCCGACTATGATGTTGAAATCCAGTACCATCCGGCAAAGCGATTGTGGTGGCCGATGCCCTGAGTCGGAAGTCAGGGAAGATTTTAAATCTCTCTGCCGAGCGTCTAGTGGAAGAGTTCTTTTTGATGGACATTCTGTGGGAAGCTGCGATTCGCAGAGTAGCTTGGCAGTGGCAGAACCTTCGTGGATTGTGCTTACGAGACTGCATCAGAAGGATGATCCCGATCTTCTGCATTTGTATCTTCGAGCTGAAAAAGGTGAATTGCCAGATTTCTCTATAGATGATGCGGGTACCTTGAAGTATCATGGCAGGTTTTGCATCCCCGCAGTTGAAGATATCCGGGACATGGTGTGCAGAGAAGCCCACGGATCTAGTGTTGTCTACCATCCAGGGTCTACCAAGATGTATCGTGATTTAAAGCAGATTGCCTGCTGGTATGGGATGAAGAGGGACATAGCCAGATTTGTTTCTGAGTGTTACACTTGCAGGCATGTAAAAGCCGACCATGGGAGGCCTGGTGGCAAGCTGACTCCCTTGGAGATTCTGACGTGGAAGTGGGAGAGTATCTCGATGGATTTCATTATAGGCTTACCGACATCTCCTAAGGGGCATGATTCAGTTTGGGTGATCATAGACAGATTGACGAAGTGTGCTCACTTCATACCATTTAAGATCTCTTATCCGATGAGGAAGATAACCGAGCTATATCTGAAAGAGGTTATCAGATTCCATGGTGTACCCATGAGTATCATATTGGATTGAGACTCCAGGTTCACGTCTCGTTTTTGGAAGAGCCTTCAAGAGGGGTTGGGTACAGATTTGAGATATTTCACAGCTTATCATCCACAGACCAATGGTCAGACGGAGCGAGTAAATCAGATTGTGGAAGATATGATCCGATGCTATATTCTGGGCCATGAAGGAGCGTGGGATGAGCGCTTGCGGATTATGGAATTTGCGTATAACAACAGTTATCAAGAAACCTTGCAAATGGCTCCGTTTGAAGCTTTGTATGGGAGGTGCTGCAGGACTCCCTTGTTTTGGGCTGAGGTTGGCGAGAAACCTTTGTTGGGTCCAGAAGCACTCAAGGAGATGGAAACCGTCATGAAGCTTATTCGGGAAAAGCTTCGGTTAGCCCATGAGAGATATGAGAAGAACGCCAGCCGGCGTAGATCGGACTTGGAATTTGTGGTGGGGGACTCAGTGTTCTTAAATGTCTCCCCGTTGATCGGAGTCAAGCTGTTTCGCAAGAACAGGAAGTTGGACCCGAGGTACGTGGGGCCGTTTCTGATTGTTGAGCGGATTGGGTTATGAGCTTATAGGCTGGCTTTGCCCGCAAATTTCCCGGGCGTGCATGATGTCTTCCACGTCAGTCAGCTGCGGAAATGTGTGCTGAATGGCAGGCAGGTTTTGGATTCTGTACCTCAGTTGGAGCCGAATCTTTCTTACGTGGAGGTGCCTGTCCGCATTCTGGATTCTCAGGTTCGTGCGTTACGGAAGAAGATTATTCCTATGGTTAAAGTTTTATGGAGGAATCAGGATGTAGAAAGCGCGACTTGGGAATTGGAGTCGGCTATGAGGGAGGCTCACCCTCATCTGTTTCCCTGATCTTGTGTCTGGTATGTTTTGTTTTTTTTATATATAGCCCCTTCTTGGCTATTTCTCTCTCCTTCGTTATAGGAGTGTTGTGAGTAAAGTTTCGAGGTGAAACTTTCTTTTAGGGGGAGTGGCTGTAACGCCCCCAGTTTTTATTTGTTTTGTTTGATCTTGGATTGGCGTTACGAAGACGCACCTCCGACCTTTCGCCGTTGTAGAGCGCGGTCTTAGCTCTTTAGGTTCCTTATGTAGCCTGGTTGTAGCCTGTTAGCAAGATTCCCCAGCTAGCCGGAGTCTGCTTTGGTGACTCGGTTGGGCCTCTTAGGGAATGCTTGTGTTTTGACTTTGGGAGGTGTTAGCCCGAGTGTGCGATCGTTGGATGTTGTTTTCTACCTCACCATTGTTTTCGTAGCTTGGGTGTTTAGCTACGGTGCGAGTTTTGGTCGAAGTACGGGATCATTTGCTTTCGCGTCGTTTCGACGTTTGTTTTGTTAGCTGTAATGTTTGATGTGCTGTGCGTGGCCTGGTGTGGCCGAGCTTGTTAGGCTGGTGCCTTGCCTTTTTTGTTTTGCTAAGAAGTTAGCAGTTTATTTGTGTAAGTTTGGGTGACACGGCCTGTATCACGGGTGTGACCCAGGGCGTGTCGTGCTCGGGAAGAGCTCTCCTTTGTGTGGTCGACGAATTTTGGTCGACGGGTTTTTTTTGGTAGGAACATGGCCTGTGACACGGGCGTGTCACAGGGTGCGTCCCCCTTCGGTTCGTCGAGCTGCGCTCGATGGTCTTCAGGCGGTGTTTTAGAGAGAACACGGCCGTGTCACGGGCGTGTCGTATCGGACGCGGGCATGACACGGGGCGTGTCTCTCTATTAGACGATTGGCGCTCCACGATCGTCGAGCGGTGTTTGAGTTGGTACACGACCTATGATACGGGCGTGTCACAGGGCGTGTCCCGTGTTTCGTCGAGCGGAGATCGACGATTGTCGAGTGGGTAGGTGGGTAGATGTGTGAGTACACGCCCCGTGACACAGGCGGTCGGGCCATGTCACAGGCGTGTATGGGGCGTGTTCCGTACTTTTTCTCCTGAGAGCATCTTTTGTTGCCGTGAACCGTTTTTCCTTCTCATTTCGTCGTTCCCGAGCCTGGAGAGCTTCCAGCGGAAGTGTTTTGAGATGAGGCGGTGGTTTTTGGCCGGTGTTTGTGGGAGGGAGCTCGTTTTTCTCGTGCGATAGTTCCATGTAAGTTTTTCTTGATTATAGGGCTGATTATAGGAGTTAAACTTCCGTTGATTTCTTTTATTCTTCTCTTAATTGTTGCTTTTGACCCGTAGGTTGCCGATTTTGCCGCCAAGGCCTGTTTCGTGTTACAATCACTGCATCTTGGTAGTAAGGCAAGTGGCTCCTTGCCCTTGCCAATTTCACCCCTTTTTACCTAATTACCTTGCTGTATTTTTGTTCTTTAACTCCAGCCATGTTCGATTTAGGTTGTGTAGGACTTTTGGCTATTCTCTTTCTTTTTATTATTTTGTCTCGGTTTGGTGTCCAGTGGGTAGCTAGAGTTAGGGTAAGGCTGCGCTTAGTTGTAGTTTAAGTTTAGTTGCGGTAGCCCCAAGTAGTTAGGATGGAAGGGAGGGTTGGAATTAAATTTCCAACTCTCTGTTTTCGCGCGTTGAGAGAGTTTAGGCTGCGGTTTTAACTAAAATTTACGTTTAGCCTAAGTAGAAAGCGCTGACAGCATCGAGTGAGCCGAGTTCACTCAACGCCGTCATCCAGCGTAGGATTTGCGGCTAAGTATTTTGGCGTCAAGTGAGTGGAGCTTACTCAACGCCGCGTCGAGTGGGCTCGACGTTTCTGTCTTGGGTTCGTGTTTTCCTTAGGATTGTTAGTGTGACTTTTTCCTATTCCCTAGGGGGGTATTGGGAGTTCGGCTAATTTTTGCATGCCGACTCTTGGGTTGTGGCAGGTGGTGGAGTTTTGATGGCCTCTAGAGGGGTGGTTTTATGTGGAGAGCTGTGGCCACCGACTTTTTCCCCGATTTGGGTTGGCGTGTGTGGGGCCCTAGTGCTGCCACTGTTTGACCCCTTAACTCTTTTTGGATCTGGCTTTGGTTATGTATTCAGATCCATGTTTTGACCACTGCCATTTACCCACGTGTTAGGACTGTTAGTCGCTTTCCTGTTTATGTTTTCTTTTTCTTTTGGCATATATGTATATGTCTTGTTGCTGTTGCAGAATATCTTGCAAGGCATATTGCTTTCATTGCTCGCACTTGGTGTGCTTTGCTGTGCTTTAGACAGTGCTCTTTTCTTACTATCATGCCCTTTTTTTGCTTATAGCAGTTTGATGCCGGGTTGGTAGACCCTTTTTATTTGCTCATAAATCTAATGCTCTATTTACCTTTTTGATTATTTTCTTGCTGAGATGTTCTTTTCTTGAATGCCTCAGGTCCAGGTTGTAGCCAGTTCAGCAGCTAGTTCTTTTGGAGGGGCTTGTTGGTGGTCTCTTGGGTAGCTGAGATAGCTGATCCCCGATTTTGTGAGGTAGTTCTTTACCTTTCTGTATGGACATACATACTCACCAGTGGGTTCGTGTCAGGTTGTTGACTCCCACTGGTGGCTTCTTGCGATGCTGGGTATGAACTTAAACTGCTATTTTTGCCTATTTGTGATTGTTTACTTGCTTATGGGAAGGATTTATGCTAGGTTGCATGTTAGATATTTTAAACGCTAAAAGCATTACTATATGTATCTCATGCATAACATATTTATAAAACCAAGACACTATTTTTCATTAGCGTAAAAGACTATCTTTCATATATACTATATTCACTTTAGAGTCGTGCATACCGTGAGTCGTCCCTCGGGGACACTTATGCTCATTTAGGGTGTCAACTTAATTGAACCTAAGTATTTTCTGCTGTGTATAAATATACTTTTAATTATGGACTAGCTGATCCACCGTGCCGAGGGATACGGCCATTCAACATAACTGGTTTTCTTTCATATTAATCAACGATTTTTTCCTTAAAATCTAAAGTCTGGAGTTTTGCCTGAGCGTGTGCAGTTATCCCCTGCACGACGTGGCATCACGGCACGTATTTTCTCTTGCTCTGATGCGGTGCAATCGTAGAGAAAGTGCGGGTTGTGACAATTGTGCCTTAGACTGTTGGCATAACACCAGTGTCAAGGAGAATAACAATCTGCCTGTTAGAAGAGCTGCAGGCAGATTTGTTAAGTTTCAGGCTAACTTGAACCAAGGACCCAAAAGTTATTTGGGTTCTAAGGTTAAGTAATCTTTATTGCAGGTAAGTCCAAGTTGTCATGCCCCTATATGGTACTTGGATAGTGGATGTTCCAGGCACATGACTGGAACCAGGGGATTGCTGAAGGACTACTCACCAATGCTGAATGGGCCTAAAGTAATCTTTGGTGGTTCTGAAAAAGGAGTCATCAAAGGTTTTGGAAACATTTCTAACAACTTAATTACAATCACTCAAGTGGCCTATGTAAAGGGTTTGAAATATAACCTAATAAGCATAATCCAGCTGAGTGATCTAGGATATGACATTTCATTTGTCAAGAATAGGTGTCTTATCAAGATCTCAAGTGATCAAAAAGTCATATTGACTGGCTATAGAAAAAGAAATGTGTATTGCCTATATTTTGTGTGTGAGAATAAGAATTCTCCTATCTATCTTGTGGCTGATGAGAAAGTCTCTCATTGTGTCAAATGGCACAAGAGGCTAGCTCATCTGAATTACAAGACTATTGGCCAACTATTTAGTAAAGAGTTAGTGAGGAATGGTCCTCAAGTTAAGTGCTATAAGGATGGGATATGCTCAGCTTGTCAAAAAGGCAAGCAGACCAGATCCTCCTTTCATAGCCTAGAAACCAAAGACTCTGTGAGGTGCTTATACCTCTTACATATGGATTTATTTAGTCCTATGCTAATTCATAGTCTAGGTAGGAAGGTCTATACTTTTGTGTTAGTAGATGACTATTCTAGATTTTCATGGGTATTCTTTTTGAGGCAGAAAACTGAAACCCCAAATGTCTTCTACAATTTTGTCAAACAAATTCAGAATGAATTAGATAGTTCAGTGGTCAAAATCAGAAGTGACCATGAAACTGAATTCTAATCTGAAAGTATGATAAGGTTGTGTGAAGAATTTGTGATTCACTAGGAATTCTCCTAACATAGAACACCACAGCAAAATGACATTGCTGAAAGAAAGAATAGGACATTGATTGAGGATGGAAGAACACTATTGAGTAACACTACTCTCCCAGAATATTTCTGGGCTGAGGTAGTAAACATTGCATGTCATGTGCTCAATAGGGCTTCCATCACCAAAGGCCACAAAAAGACACCCTATGAGGTTATGAAGGGCAGAAAACCAAACTTATCCTATTTCAGGATCTTTGGTTGCAAGTGCTATGTGCTTAACAATGATAAATCTCACCTAACTAAGTTTGCTGCCAAATCCCAAGATGGTATATTTGTTGGGTACAACAACAATAGTAAGGCTTATAGGGTCTACAATTTGGCTACTCAAGTTGTAGAAGAGTCAGTTCATGTCATCTTTGATGAAACTAGACTTATTAATAGTGAGTTGCCAAGTAGTTCTTGTAGCTCTCCTGGTATACAACAAAAGATGGACCAGCTTACTATCAGAGAAGATCCAACTGCAAAGGAGGATGTGGAAAATGGTAGTTGTTGTCCAGGGGGAGTATAAGACACTCAAGATGCTGATGAAGACCATGAGCTGCAGCATAATAAAGAGATTGGAGAAGGTCAAACTGCTGATAAATTACCTCCAGCAGTTAGACATTTGAAGGATCATCCTGCACACCAGATCATTGGTAATGCAAGACAAGGAGTACAAACAAGGAGCAGGAACTTAAACACAGTTCTTTGCTCTAGCTTCTTTTCTCAAGTGGAACGCAAGAGATTTGAAGAAGCTATACAAGACCCTCACTGGATTAATGCTATGCAGGAGGAGTTAAATTAATTCAGATGGTGCAAGTTTTGGGATTTGGTTCCAAAACTAAAGGGCCAGAATTTCATAGGGACAAAGTGGATTTGTAGTAACAAGCTTGATGAGAGTGGGATCATAGTGAAGAACAAGGCAAGACTAGTTGCCAAAGGATATAGACAGGAGGAGGGCATAGACTTTGATCAGATTTTTGACCCTGTGACAAGGTTGTAAGCTATCAGGCTATTTCTGGCCTATACAACATATCAAGGCTTCAAAGTGTTCCAGATAGATGTTAAGTCTGCATTCTTAAATGGAGACTTAAAAGAGGAGGTCTATGTAGAACAGCCATCAGGTTTTGTTGATCTACTCAATCCTACTTATGTCTATAGACTTAGGAAGAATTTCTATGGGTTGAAACAAGCCCCAAGGGCTTGGTATGAAACCCTGTCTACTTTCCTCATTGAGAACAAATTCTCAAGGGGGAAAATAGACAAGACTCTATTCCTTAGGGAATCCAAAAGAAAGATTATAATAGTCCAAATATATGTTGATGACATAATATTTGGTTTTACTGAAAGTAACCTTTGTAGAAAGTTTGCAAAACTTATGCATGGGAAATTTGAAATGAATAGTATGGGAGAACTTAAGTTCTTCTTAGGTCTCCAAGTAAGACAGACTGATGATGGCTTGTCCATATCCCAGTCTAACTTCACCCAGGAGTTAATTAAGAAGTATGGTATGGAGTCATACACTACCATGAGAACTCCTATGGGGACAAGTGTATCTCTTAGCAAACATGATGCAAGGAAACCTGTAGATGAAACTTTGTATAGAGGGATAGTTGGCTCCCTCATTTATCTAACTGCTAGTAGACCAGATATCATGTATGCTACATGTATCTGTGCTAGGTACCAATCATGCCCTAAAGAATCTCATCTTACTGCTGTCAAAAGGATCTTGAGATATCTTAAGGGCACCCATAATCTAGGCCTTTGGTATCCTAGGAATAGAGATTTTTTACTAATGGGCTATTCAGATGCAGACTTTGCAGGTTGCAAAGTAGATAGGAAAAGCAGAACAGACACCTGTCAATTTCTAGGAGGAAGACTGGTGTCATGGAGCTGTAAGAAGCAGATTAGTGTGGCAATTTGCACAGCTGAGTCAGAGTATGTTGCTGCAGGAAGTTGTTGTGCACACCAATTGTGGATACAACATCAGTTAGAAGATTATGGTATTCAGGTAAGTAGAACTCCCTTATTGTGTGATTCTACTAGTGCTTTTCTATTACTCATAATCATGTTTCTCATAGTAGAACAAAGCATATAGAAATAAGATACCATTTTCTTAGAGATCATGTAGAGAAAGAAGATATCTCTTTAGAATTTGTTATCACTGATTTACAAATTGCAGACATGTTCACAAAGCCTTTAGATGAAACTAAATTCGATAATTTCAAAATTGAATTAGGAATGTTGAACATAAATTAGTTTAACAAATTTGGCTAAGTAAAATTGTGTCGACACAAAAAGTTGTCTGTGTCGACACATAGTAGTTGGTGTCTACACTCCAGGAAGTGGTGTCGACACATCTAGAGAATCGGTGTCGACACTTCAAAGAAGTAGTGTCGACACATCCAGAAGTGGTGTCGACACTTAAAGTAAATACGCAGATTTCGTCGAGCGCAGAATCGACACATATCGTCGAGCACAGATTCGTCGACCTCAGATCGTCGAACTCGACTAAGACAAATAGAATTGATGTCGAGACATTAGAAGTCTGTGTCGATACATTTCAACTGTGTCGACACATTTAGAGAATTTTGACGCGACTTTTGACCTTCATGATTTAGAAGGGTATAAATAGGTCAACAACATATTCTGTCGACACACTCTCCATATTTCCGAGACCAACACCCTGTGTCGACAACTTCTCTCTTCTCAATCCAAACTTTCACTCAACCCCAATGGATCCAAAGCTTGAAGATAATGTCAACGAAGGCTATGAGCTGGTATGCAACGCCTTTGATAATGCGGAACCCGAAATTAAAGCAGTAGTAACCCTAATTACTGAAAATGGTTTGGAATTTCTTGTATCTGAACCTACAAAGATATCGAAGAAAGAAATACTAGAATTCTATGGCACAGCTACTTTAGATTCTACTGAACTTAAGATCAAATCTATAGTTCAGGGAGCTAAGGTTATACTTACTTTGAAGAGCTTGAGGAAAACTCTTCAACTCCCAAGAACTCAAGAAGAAGAAGAAGAAGTACCTTCTACTAAGACTAGGGAAGTACTTCAGTGGTGTGGATTGGATTCCACCATGAAGATTGGGTCTGCAATGAATAGAAAAAGGATGAATCTACAAGGCAAATTCCTTTCAGAAGTGGTTGGAAAGGTCACTCTCTGCAAGCCAGGAGGGCATGATAGGATTTCGGTATATATATTCAGCCTAATGACCAGGATTATCTTCAGACTGAACACAGATTGGTCTGCAGTAATCTTTGAGAAAATTAAGGAAAGCATTAAGAAGCCAAATCTGGGAAGAATCATGAGTTTATACTTGGCTAGAACAATTCCAAAAGTAATGGAACAGATTATTGGCTCTAAGATCAACCATATGAGAAGAATGGACATAAGGATAATCTCCAGATGGGATAGAGTCCTAACAAAGGACATGCCTGATGAAGAGAGGCCATAGATTCCTGAAAAATCTCATGTACAAGATATTGCAGATAGTGCTCAGGTGCAGGGGGAGCCCCATCTTGAGGAACATCCAACCCACTTGGAAAGTGAAATGTCTACACAGACTATTCTTGAGGTAATTCAAGAAGTTAATCAATCAATTTTCAATAATGAGGATGAAATACTAACTGAGTCCTTGATTGATGCTGACCAGAACACACAACTAAATAGTCAAGCACAAGATGTTATCATGGAGGATACATCTATAGCTGCAGATGCTCCTGAGTTGGTGGTGCATCAAGTCCCTACTCAACAAGAGTTTACCCTTGAAGAGTTGTTTCCTGATATAGTACAAGCAAGAACTGAGGGGGAGCAAACTAAATTTGAGGGGGAGAAAGCAGAAATTGAGGCGGAGCCAATTAACATTGAGGGGGAGCAAGTAAGTCCTGAGAGGGAGGAGCAAGGAACTCAGGGGGAGCTGAAAGTCCACCTAGTGTCAGCTATGTGCACCTATGGGGGGGGGGGGGAATAGGTGACGTGTGGTTCTTTTGCGGAATTTACGGATGTACCTGCACAATAAAAACAACAAGCACAGCACATAGAATACACAACAAATTTAGAGTGGTTCCCCGACTTGGGTACATCCACTTTCCCCCTTCGACCTATCTCCCCAACAAGGGACGACTCGGTCACTTCTCCAACGGGATTGAAATCCAATCCCTTCACTAACGGAAGGAGCCCTTCCACACGTGAGAGTCGACACTCCCACAAAACGGGTTGCACCCAACCCTTACAACACTGAACAAAAGTTCCCTTACAACGAAATTAAATGTAGAGTGTACACGTGATACAAACTTCTTTTGGAGACTACGGTGTTCCTCTTTGTTCGACGACGTGTTCTTGAAGTCGATGAAGAGTCTACGACCTTGGTCTCACTTGGAGAGGATCTCCCCGGAACCGGCGGCGGCACACGAGCGGCGGCTAGCTTCGGGATCGGCGGCTACGATGAAGAGCGGCTGCTGAACATGGAGATCCAAACTTCGTAGCACAGCAAACTAGGTCTGCCAACGGTCACTCTAGGATCGGTCGTCTCGATCGACTCGGACGGGGGAGTTTTTCCCGGTCAACAAATCGAGAGACAAGAGATCTCTGGATAGACACGTGAGACTCAAGCTTTGCTAAGCTTCTGTCGCCGGAGATCACGAAGAAGAACGATCAGCGGCGGCGACGTACTTGCCCGAGCGCGACGGCGGCGGAGGAGAGGAGTCGCGGATCTAGGGTTTGGTTGCGGCTCGGTTTCTTTTTCTTTTCTCCGTTGCTTTACTGTTCAAAATACCCATGTATTTATACCCTGTAGATACAACAAATTTGACCGTTGTGGGACCCACAAAAGAAATCCCCAAATTCCGGTTCAAATTAGTCCA
Source organism: Platanthera guangdongensis (assembly GCA_039583875.1). NCBI lineage: Eukaryota > Viridiplantae > Streptophyta > Magnoliopsida > Asparagales > Orchidaceae > Platanthera > Platanthera guangdongensis. Next base: position 112,315,882 of record CM077150.1, on the reverse strand, counting down.
GAAGCAGAATCCGGTCCAGCAGCATCCTGAGAAAACGCCAAGTGAAAATCAGCGAGAATCGCAGACGATTCTCGACGAATCGGCGAGAATCACCAAGTGATTCTCGACGATTCGTCGAGAATCGTTTGTGATTCTCGTCGAATCACTTATTGATTCTCAACGAATTTTACATTGTGTACATGGGCTGCTTGGCCACTGGTTCGGCGGGAATTACAAGTGATTCTCGCCGAATCTTACTTGGCACCATTTTGAGATGGCCAGAAGGAGTCGGCGAGAATCACTGATGATTCTCGTCGATTCGGCGAGAATCACTAGTGATTCTCGCCGAATCGGCGAGAATCACTTGGTGATTCTCGTCGAATTTGCCTTGGACGAATTTTCGTCTTCCACCTAGGAGCTGCTCCTTGATCCTCCATGCTCCTTGTCTCTTCTTGCATATGAACGGCCCTGTACTTGAAAGTAAGTGCACTCCAATAGAGAGAGTACACATAGGCCAACACACTGATCTGCTCAACGAGGGATTACGTCGTGCAGACCCGTGTATATTGACCTACTGCACCCTGACATTGGTGTGCACTTAGTGTGGAGGAACTGCAAGTACAACTTAAGATGTTTCGTCAAATACATTGTGAATTCATCTTAGCTTGACAGGTGGCTTCCTCAAATCTAGATAATCGTGGATACAATACCCAACAATCTCCCCCTATTTGACGAAGCCAAAACCCTACTAGCTAAGATGAATAACACCTATCAAATAATAACATAGCATTCAAAAATTAAACATGCAACACAAGAGAATATATGCAATCAGAACAGGACTTGAGTCATTCACACATTCAAATATATATATACCAAGAGAAATATATTCACATATAATCCAGAATCGTTCATACGACAATAATAATCATTAAATGTTCTTAAGACACAGTGACCAGCTATAAAATGATGACTATTTGTCCTTAGCTACGTCACCCTTAAGAGTTTGAGCCAAGTACTTTTTGCTTTGTCTTTCCATGTATTCCTTGGGCTTCGGGTAGTACCTAGGAGGAGCAACTTTGTCTGGATCCTTGTTGTTTCTGAAAAAGATGTTGCGTTTCGCTTCAAATGCTTTGTGCGTTTCCCATTCATACTGGCTATATGCTTCATTTCGATTGATCTCTCCTCTTTCTTGCAGCCGGAAGGTGTCTAAGATGATGTTCCTTGAAACTGGACTCCACCTTTCGTTTCGTACATCCTCCTCACTCATTCTGATTCGCTTCTCAGCTGGAGTCTCCTTGGAGGTCCCTTCCTGAACTTTTCTCTTTCCCCTGGCTTTTGCTAAGGCCTCTTGGTCAAACATGCTCCTCAATTTAGCTTTGGAGAGAGCCCTAGCATCAGCTTCATGTGTGGGAATATCTGCAGCATCACTTGCACTAACATCCTCAGCAACACTTACTTCCTCAGCAGTCTTAGATGTCTCAGGGACATGAATACGGGCAGGGTTGTCAGGTAGGACGACGCCTAACGTACCTAGCGCCTGTTGGAGCATCCACCAGCAGCTCTCATAGACGTATTTGCTTGATTGTGCGAAGTTTGCATCCATGCTTTCTTGGAGCTCGGCCAGCTTAGCGATATACTCTTTCTCCCCCTTTTTGGCTTCGACAGCTATGCAGTTGGCATATGAGTGCAGAGAGTCATCAATATGCTTAGTTGTCTTGGTGAATTCAGTGATCAGGGTCTGCTGATTGGCATTTAAGGTGACCATATTACCATCAAATTTCTGAATATTGTTGGCTACAACGTGTGCGTTCTGATTTACAACAGCCAAAGTATCAGTACTCTTTTTCAAACCGGCCATTAAGAGTGTGACAGCTTCGCCGGCCGCGGTGTACTTCTCCTCAAATTTCTTCTCCATCATGTCCAGCTTATGGTTGATTTCCACCATATTTTTGAGCATCAGATTTTCAGAAGTCTTAATCCTTTTCAGCAGAGTTTTCTGGGCTATATCAAAAGAGTCTTTAAGCTCATTTACGATGCCCTGAATGATGTGTACAGTGTGAGTGGCTATGTCATCGCGTAACGGAATAGCCGGGGGCACTTGTGGACCTTGCATTTCAGCAGACGTGTCGGTAGAGCTGGATACAATCACAGGCTCCAAAGGAGGAATGTGGGCGGCCTCTGTAGATTTATTTAACTCCCCCTCCACTGGTGCAGACTTATCAGAAGGAGGTTCAACAGTATCTGGAGACTCCAACACTTCATGGCCCTCATTTACATCGTCCTCTCCGTCCTCATCCAAGAATTCATCAATATCAGCAGGTTCTTCCACTTCTTGGTCAGCAGTCTCCAGCACACGGTCACATTCTTCTTGAATATCGGCCACAGCATCCCTGGCCACCTGGGCGATTTCAGATATTGCATCTGTATGAGGGGGTAGAGTCTCCCCCTCGATTCCTGCAGTCAGGGTATCAAGAATGTCACGGGGGGAGGCTGCTGGAGATACTTCCTCTAGCTCTTCCACAACAGGCTGCCCGATACGCCGCTCCCATCGATCAAACACAGTAGCATCCATCTTTTTCAAGTAGTGGAGAGGAACTCCTTTGCTCATGTCGAACTTGTCGCCGTTGAGCTGGTTGAGATATAGACTGATGATGCGGCCGAAACTTGGAGTGCCCAGAGTGTCCTTGATATTTTGGAACAGCAACTCCCCCCAGTTGAACCTCTTGCGGCAGACCACAGCTATGAGAATCTTAAACATATCTCCGGAGATATGATCATGGGAGCCCGGCTTGCAGATGAGCACTTTTCCAATAACGTCAGATAGGAGCTTCCCTTCTTCATTCATCTCTTTTCTCTTTACTGATCGAGTGCCTCTTGGAAGACCGTAGAACAAGAGTGTTCTGGCTTTGTCCTCGTCCTCCAGATAGTCCTCCTGCTCCGAACTTGAAAGCTGCAGGTAGCGAGTTAGCTTACTGGCAGACATCTTTACTGTTGTCCCAGCCACCTTGCTTTTGATGATGGTGTCTCTATCTCGGAGTCTTGCGGTAGAGAAGAACTCCAGCACTTCTTTATCCAGGACTTTGCAAGGGTGCTCCAAGACGAAGGTTAGCCCAGCCTCTTCTAGCATTAGAATGATATTTCGGAACTCGTCCGAGGCATGAGAAAATCCAGCGCGAACCAGCTCGCAACCAGAACTCAAGCCTGCAGTCGTCCTTGGAGCCATTTAAGATCTAGAGACAATCCCTACTCTAAGCATTAGTGAACATTCAAAAAGAAAGCATCAATAGTGAGCGCGTCCAAGTGCGGGTGAGGAGGAGGTTACCTAAGGGCTTACACGGAAGTGAGTTGATGAGCTTCGGGAAGATCTTCGGTGGATGGAAGAGTATCCTGTGGGGATCGGCCTTGCTAGAACCTTGCGGTCACAGGGACACTTCGCTAGAACCTTGTGGGGTTCGTCCTTGCTAGAATCTCACGGGAAGAAGATGGAAACACAGCAGCGATTCGACGAGAACTCACTTGGCGATTCGACGAGAGCGTCGGAGGGCTGCGGGTTTCGGTGAATCCGCGGAAGAATTGCTGCGACGAGAGGCGGGATTCGTGAAGAAGGCGATTTCTGATGCCGCGGGATACTTAAGGAAGCCGAACGGTCGGCGAGCTCCTTCGGCGGGATTCGGCGGGATTTGTCTAATTTGGTTTCTAATACCGTTTGTCTAATTCGGCGAGATATAAAATGGGTCGGCGGGATTTGTCTAAGTCGTCAGGATTCGGGGAGAATGCCAAGGGTCGGTGAGCTCCTTCGGCGGGATTCCGAGTATATAAAGTGATATTGATGTTTTTCTTTACCACTTGTAATTTAAGGGTTTTCTTTACTAGGAATTGAAAGGTTCCTAATTGAAGAGTTTTTCTTTACCACGTTGGGAAGCATTGCAACATTTTCAAATTCTTCGAATGTCAAGTTAATATAAGATTAATAAATACATGTTTATTATAACGACAATCTATTCGGATTTGAGCGAGACTTCTCCAGACACTTCTTGCTGTCAATTGTGATTTGTCGAAATTTACAATGACATATCTTTGTTAACCTTTTATTGATGTGTAATGGTTTGCATGCCTCGAGTTAGTCTCTCCATAAAGGTGCACACATACATGATAAGCATAAGTATACGTATACGCAAGGATATAAATATATATATATTTAATTTGAATGAGGATGGATCATGACACAAGTCCTTGAACTGATCAAAATTACCTGGGATTTTGAGAGTTATCGTTTTAGTTCCACAGGTAGAACACATTAGAGGCTCAAGGTGAATATGCTCAAACAGGTAGCACATCCGTTATTGCAGACGCTTGTTCCACGTTAGCCTTGAGCCACCTACTGTCCAGTCCCCTTCGTATTCACGGGGACCTGGACTGCCCTGCAAGACAGAATTACTTTACCTTAGGAACCCAAATCATATTGGGTCCTAGGTTTCTATTAGCATATGCACGCAACTGCCTTCCTTCCGAAAACCTGTCTGGAAGACTACCTCTGTCCCTAGAATGTGGATAAGCCCTTGCTGTGGGCACAGAGGGGTTGTGCCAACAGTCAATGGCAAAGTGCCCCACTTTGCCGCAGCACCAACAAGGGTGAATGTTGTATCGCCATTTTCGACCTGATCTAGTGACTGACGTAGTCACGGTCCTAGGTCTAAACGGGATAGGTCATGTTCTTGTCACACACATTCCTCTTCCATCGTGACACGAGGAAGGGTGGAACGAATGCATGATGTGAGCGTTATGAGGCCGAGAAGGTGGTGCCATTCTTTCAGGCATCTCCCTTGCTGAGGCCCCATGAAGCCTGACATCATGACTTCTATCCTCCTTATCCCGTGTCCTCGAATGGTGAGAAGTCTCCTGTGAACTGGGACATACAGATCCACACTTTGTTATGGCAGTGGCCGTGAATACAAAGGGCTCAGAATGAGCCTTAGGTATTCTCTCGTGGGTGCCCATGCCGGCCCTTGCACTCCGGGTGTCTCCACATGGGGACAGATCACCCTTGCAGTGACCACGATTATTCCTGTGGTCATACCTGAAGGCATGATGAGTTGCCTTCCTGCTTGGAGTGGGGGGTCGGAATACTGTTTCCCCATTTCTCCATCCCTGAATAATCCGGGAGATCCACCCGGTTTCTTGCTTTCTCTTTATAGCATCAACTTTGGAAAAGTTTGATACTATACGTTTCTCATTATCTAGACTATTCTCTAGAGCTGAGATCTTAGAGTCCTTGACCTTGTTGGACGCCAATTGGAGAACCAACAAGATCTTCAGTCGAGCAATCTCTCGAGCTTGCTCCTCAGCAAGTAGATTGCTTTCCTGAAGTGCTCTCTTCAGGGAATCAGTATTTTCTGGAGGAGAGCAGTTTCTGTCTTTAGAAAAGTCAAAAGATATGGAGCAGGGTAAAGATGTTACCTGCTCAGCTGAGTTATTGTCATTAGAATCAGTGACCATTATTTCGTCCTCGTCAGAGCTGCTTTCCTCACTGGTCTCGTCAGTCTCTGATACGGACACGGGAGCTCTGATGCAATCCGAGGGATCCTTGCATTCATCTTCAGAAGTGATGACCCCCACATACGCTTCATCCTCTGATTGGCAGCATATTTCAGCTTTCTCTGACCCCCCCATCAGCTCTGAGATCATCATCCACAGAGATTTAGCCGTTTGACATTTTTCCAATCTAGAGCGAGAGGCTCCGGACCAGACATCCATGATAATTTGTCGAATCCTCTCGTCCAAGTGAAATAGAGATAGTTCCGTCTCAGACATCTCAGCAACGTCCATGGGCACTAGGATCCCAGAGTCGGAGGTCTTCGTGGGGATAAACGGACCCTCTTCCAGGATGAAGGATGCTCGAGGATCGATGGCATCAAGGTGAAAGGATACTCTCATTCTCCAGACGGGATAATAATCCTTTGTGCATGCGGGGAGTTTGAGTGGCGGAATCTCATAATCCAGATCCATGCTTCTGACACTGGTGGCAGGATTCTACTCAAGGTGTTAACCTTATTGATGAGCAACCTCCCTCTGATACCACTTGAAAGTCCACCTAGTGTCAGCTATGTGCACCTATGGGGGGGGGGGGAATAGGTGACGTGTGGTTCTTTTGCGGAATTTACGGATGTACCTGCACAATAAAAACAACAAGCACAGTACACAGAATACACAGCAAATTTAGAGTGGTTCCCCGACTTGGGTACATCCACTTTCCCCCTTCGACCTATCTCCCCAACAAGGGACGACTCGGTCACTTCTCCAACGGGATTGAAATCCAATCCCTTCACTAACGGAAGGAGCCCTTCCACACGTGAGAGTCAACACTCCCACAAAACGGGTTGCACCCAACCCTTACAACATAGAACAAAAGTTCCCTTACAACGAAATTAAATGTAGAGTGTACACGTGATACAAACTTCTTTTGGAGACTACGGTGTTCCTCTTTGTTCGACGACGTGTTCTTGAAGTCGATGAAGAGTCTACGACCTTGGTCTCACTTAGAGAGGATCTCCCCGGAACCGGCGGCGGCACACGAGCGGCGGCTAGCTTCGGGATCGGCGGCTATGATGAAGAGCGGCTGCTGAACATGGAGATCCAAACTTCGTAGCACAGCAAACTATGTCTGCCAACGGTCACTCTAGGATCGGTCGTCTCGATCGATTCGGACGGGGGAGTTTTTCCCGGTCAACAAATCGAGAGACAAGAGATCTCTGGATAGACACGTGAGACTCAAGCTTTGCTAAGCTTCTGTCGCCGGAGATCACGAAGAAGAACGATCAGCGGCGGCGACGTACTTGCCCGAGCGCGACGGCGGCGGAGGAGAGGAGTCGCGGATCTAGGGTTTGGTTGCGGCTCGGTTTCTTTTTCTTTTCTCTGTTGCTTTACTGTTCAAAATACCCATGTATTTATACCCTGTAGATACAACAAATTTGACCGTTGTGGGACCCATAAAAGAAATCCCCAAATTCCGGTTCAAATTAGTCCAGAAGCAGAATCCGGTCCAGCAGCATCCTGAGAAAACGCCAAGTGAAAATCGGCGAGAATCGCAGACGATTCTCGACGAATCGGCGAGAATCACCAAGTGATTCTCGACGATTCGTCGAGAATCGTTTGTGATTCTCGTCGAATCACTTATTGATTCTCAACGAATTTTACTTTGTGTACATGGGCTGCTTGGCCACTGGTTCGGCGGGAATTACAAGTGATTTTCGCCGAATCTTACTTGGAACCATTTTGAGATGGCCAGAAGGAGTCGGCGATAATCATTGATGATTCTCGTCGATTCGGCGAGAATCACTAGTGATTCTCGCCGAATCGGCGAGAATCACTTGGTGATTCTCGTCGAATTTGCCTTGGACGAATTTTCGTCTTCCACCTAGGAGCTGCTCCTTGATCCTCCATGCTCCTTGTCTCTTCTTGCATATGAACGGCCCTGTACTTGAAAGTAAGTGCACTCCAATAGAGAGAGTACACATAGGCCAACACACTGATCTGCTCAACGAGGGATTACGTCATGCAGACCCGTGTATATTGACCTACTGCACCCTGACATTGGTGTGCACTTAGTGTGGAGGAACTGCAAGTACAACTTAAGATGTTTCGTCAAATACATTGTGAATTCATCTTAGCTTGACAGGTGGCTTCCTCAAATCTAGATAATCGTGGATACAATACCCAACAGGAGCCACCTAGGACTGAACAGGAATTGCATCCTACTCCTAAGGAAAGAGTTGATATAGCCAGTACCTCAGCTTCTGAAGATGAAGCAGAAATACAAGCCAAAAAGAGAAAACTGATGGTTTTCAAAAGGAGAAGCCAAAACTATAAAAGGGCTTTGCAAACTGCTCCTCAACCTACCACAAAAACTGATTATAGTTCTTTGTTGATATCCTTGTAAGTAAAATTGGATGAACAAAGGATAGCCATGGAGAAATATATGGATGAGACCCATAAAGATCTACAATTCTCCTTGGCTCAAGATATTAAATCTATAAGATTTGAAGTAAATCAGAATAAGAAGGAAATGACTGATTGTTTCCACAAAGGTGGCAATGCTGTAGTCTTTCTTGCAAAACAACAAGTAGGCATAAAGACTCAAGTTGATGATATAGCTGTTAAGCAAGGCTATGTGCTTGAAAATCAACTAAGAATGAATGACAATCTGACAGAATTACATAATGTGATTGTTACAGAGTTAAAAAATATTGCTACTGCCCAGACTGAGGCAAGGGCTAAAGCCAAGGCAGATTTTGATAAGCAATTACAGGAAGGCGTAGCTGATGTACAAACAGCTATTGAGCAATCTCAAAAGACCATTTATGTATAGCTACTGAAGTTAAGGTCATTTTATAAAGATGGTGTTAATTATCTAGATGAACAAGTCAGATTTTAAAAAGATGACCTCAGAGATCATATTGAAAGAGAAGTCATAAAGGGGGAGAGATTATTAGTCAAAGCAGACTCAGATCCTGCTAAATAGATATCTAATAGCATCAGAGCCACCCTTGGATATCCACCCCTTTGTGATGATCATAATGTAGCTGAGTCAGGTATACAACCTGCTTATTTTGGAGGTGATCAGCCTGAAGTTGCTCAGGTCATTTACCCTCCAGTAGACTTTGATATGATTCACCAAGAAGTACAATCAATGTACAGACCTCCAGAGGGTAATAAAAATGTTATCATTGAGAATGTTGAAATGTCAGAGGTAGCTTTGAATAAGGAGCAAGAAGCTCAACTGTCAAAGAAGAGATTCAGAGAACAGGCTGAGTTGAAGCCTGATTTTGAGCAGTGGAGTCCTACTTCAAGGAATATTATATTGACTGCCTGGAAAGCTGTAAAAGACAAGACCCATGACAGGGGTAAATGGTACATAGAGCAAGAATTACAAAAGCATGAAGCTAGACAGGAAGCCATTTTGCAGTATAGAAGAAAGGCAAAAGCTGGGAAGCTACCTCCTAATCCTCAGGAGCCTAGCAAGTATTTCCCAAAGCCTTTTCACTATTTTGAAAGGCAAATAATAAGGGCAAAAGAACAAAAGAAGAAAGATCTAAAGGTCAAGAAGCCAGCTGAAGATAGTGATGCTCCAGTTCAAGCTAAGATCCAATCAGGCAAAGGAATAGCCATCAAGGAGGCTGAGCAGCCTTAAGATAGATTTACTAGACTTTACAACATTGTAATCTATAGTGTTAAAAAGCTATGTAAACTATTGTAAAGAAACTTTTGAAAGTTTAAACAAAACTATGATTAATGCTCATTATGTTTGCATCATTATTCTGTGATGTTATTTTAGACATGTTTTGTTTATAAGTTACCCTGTCATATAATATTTTTATACATCATAATGTGTGTTTATTATGAATGGTGTATATCATTGACTAAGGGTTATGACTTCTTCAAATAGGGGGAGATTGTTATGTACATTGGAAAATGTGTACCAGATTTGAAGAAGCCTCACCGTACTCAATGATATGCATCAAGGTGTATTTGATGTTATTTTGAGTTTATATGTGCAGGTTAAGAAAATGCAGAAATGCAGGAAAAAGTTTCTAAGTCCATGAGTCGACACTTATGAAGGCTTGTGTCAACACTGGAGAAAAGCTGTGTCGACACTTGGAGTTAATTGTATCGACACATGGAAAGGATGTGTCGACAGCAGAAGAAACTGTGTCGACACACAGAGGCAGTGTCGACTCATAGAGAAGGCTTAGTCGACATCAACTGTGTCGACACATAGAGGCAGTGTCGACACAGAGAGAAAGCTTAGTCGACATCAACCGTGTCGATACACAGAGGCAGTGTCGACACACAGAAGACTTTGTCGACATCAACTGTGTCGACACACAGGACTTGTGTCGACACATGGCAGAATTTCAACAAAGTCAATTTGTGTGAAGAAAAGAAGTGACTGTGTCGACACCACATAACTAGTGTCAACACATTCTACAGAAGCTGTGTTGAGACGCAGTGTCAACACCAAGGGAGCTATGTCGACACCACCAAGGCTTGTGTCGACACTTAGTTTACTTGTTTAGACACATGATGAAGTTCAGTCTCGATCCTTTGCTGACAGAGACAGAGTTTCAAGAATTGACTGGATGACTTGACATCTGCCATTACCAATCGGATCAGCCGGTTACCATGGAGAAAGTCTATATAAAGACAATCTCTATCAACAGAAGAACAAGTTACACACTGATACTGAATACATGAAGAAGAAGAATTTGGAGAGAGAGAGCTCCATCTATTGAAGAAAAGAAAGGGATTTATATCAACAAGTCCCTCAAGTGCATATTCTGAACTAGTCTGCCAAGAAGGATTCAGATTGAGATCTGAATTTCAAGAAAGAAGATGATTGAAGATCAACTTCAAAGGAGTTCAACCCTACTGAGTTCAGATTCAAGAAGCTTTGAAGAAAGGTAAGAGTGGTTGTTCTCTGCCATCATATTCTTCCGAGAACTGATCAAGAAACCATCCATCCTTTCTCTGTCTACTAGGGTGGTGGTATATTACAAACTTAAATCTATTTTCTATAGGATGTTTATAAGATCTGAGTTGTAAGCCGGTTTTTATAAAGGCTGAGTTGTAGGAGTTTATTTTCTCTGAGTGGTAGGCCTTGTTGAAGGCTGAGGTAAGGCTATGAGCCTGAGTTGTAGGAGATTGTTATCTCTGAGTTGTAGGCCTTGTTGAAGGCTGAGGTAGGGCAGATTGCCTGAGCTGTAGGAGTGTGGACTCACTCTGAGTTGTAGGAGCCTTGTTTGGGTTCTGAGCTGTAAGATCTGCAGATCTAAGGTGAAGAGAAGAAGTTAGGCCGAATCTAGCACACTGCTAGATAGGCAAAGGGGAAAGTGGATGTACCCAGACCTTGGGAAACCACTATAAAACTTTGTGCAATCTGTGACTGTGTGTATTTCTGTGAATTTTGTGATTGTGGAAGCTGTAGAACTGGTAGATTAATTTGATTATCTGAATAAATATTCTGCCTTAGTGTTATAAGGAATTGCACCTATTCACCCCCTCCCCTCTAGGTATTTAGGAACCAATTCCTTCAACGGGCTAACAAAACTGCGGGATTCTTTGAAATTGACGCTACTTCGAATCTTGCCCTCCAAGTTGAGCGGTTAACAAAGCAAGTGGCGGAGATGACTGCTTCCTCCGCCACTCCTCCTTGGTTTAATAATTATAATAATTCTGCTTTTATAGAAGAGCAGGTTGACTTCATGGGAAATGCTCCTCGGCACTCCTATAACCCGAACAACGCACCGTACAATAACACTTACAATGCGGGTTATAGGAGCCATCCGAATTTCTCATGGAGCAACCAAGGAAATGCTCAACACCCCCATAACCCCCCTCATAATCATAACCAAACATTTAATTTATCTCCCCCCGCCCCTTAAATTCAAATCCACCTGGTTTCCAACTACAACAGGCAAAGCCCTCTTCACTTGAAGAGTTCTTTGCCAAATACGTTGCTACAAATGAAATGAATATCAAGAATATCGTCGGGTCCATCAAAAACTTGGAAACCCAAGTGGGACAGGTAGCCAAGAAAATATCCGAGCGGCAACAAGGAGCTTTGTCAGGCAATACCGAGCAATATCCAAGAGAAAGTGCAAACTTCATTATTCTCCGCAGTGGAAAAGAAGTTGGTATACCAAGCGAACCCATGGTACCTCTCCCTTCTCCTCTCTCTCCTCATGTTATTTTAGCTTCAAATTTGCCTACTACTCCTTCGCCACATGCGTCTAATTCAAAATTACTGTATCCGTCTAAACTTAAAAATGAACGCGCCGAAGAAAGTTACAAAAAATTTTTAGAAATTCTAAAACAAATTCATATAAACGTGCCGTTCTGCGAGGTTATCTCTCAAATGCCGAAATACGCAAAATATCTCAAGGAGCTCCTATTAAATAAGAAAATGCTCGAGGATATTTCGCATATTTCCTTAAATGCAGAATGCTCTGCGGTTGTGCTCAACAAATTACCCCGCAAAGTGAATGACCCGGGAAGGTTTTCCATCCCGTGCCTATTCGGTAATTCATTGGTCAAGATGGACAAATTTATCTTTCCGGTGGATTTTGTCATCCTAGACATCGAAGAGGATGTCGATGTACCCCTGATACTCGGCTGCCGCTTCCTTGCCACCTCCCACGCTATTTTTGATGTTAGTGATGGAAAGCACCCCCTTTGGGTTGGAGATGATGAAATCACTTTCAGCATTAATCCCTCCATGCGTAACACCCTAGAGCAAGATGATTCCTGCTTTTATCTTGAGGAATTCTTCGAAAATGAATTTTTTGGGCCTTTTGAATTAGTTTCTTCATCATTTGATGAATCTCTTATCGCTGAGCTCTTCTGCTTAGAAGAAGTATCTCTCACTACCCTCCCCGAATCGCTTCCCATGGACACCATAAAATTCAAAACCTCTTATGAGGAACCACCCATATTGGATCTTAAGAAACTCCCCCCTCATCTGCAGTATCTTTTCATCGAAAATGACTCTAAGCTACCAGTTATTCTCTCCTCGGATCTGAGCAACTCAGAAATTTATGAGTTGACTCTAGTTTTGCAAAATCACCGCCATGCAATTGTGTGGCAGTTATCCGATATTAAGGGGATTAACCCATCATTTTGCACACACAAGATTTTCTTAGATAATAATTTTTGTAGTACTATCCAGCCCCAACGACGTTTAAATCCAAACAAGAAGGACGTCGTGAAGGCTGAGGTTATTATACTTCTAGATACGGGAATTATCTATCCCATCTCCGTTAGTACTTGGGTAAGCCCAGTGCAGGTTGTGCCAAAGAAAGGCGGAGTCACGGTAGTGGCCAATGAAAATAATGAATTAATTCCAACCCGTACTATTACATGTTGGCGGATGTGCATTGATTACCGAAAACTCAATGATGCCACTCGAAAAGACCACTTCCCGCTGCCCTTTATCGACCAAATTTTAGAACGACTTTCCGGTCACTCCTTCTACTGCTTTCTCGACGGTCTCTCGGGGTACTTTCAAATCCCTTTTCCACCTGAAGACCAAGAGAAGACTACATTTACCTGTCCCTTTGGCACCTTCGCTTACAGACGGATGCCATTTGGTTTATGTAACACGCCGGCTATATTTCAACGATGTATGCTGGCGATATTCGACGAATTTGTAGAAGAAGTGATGGAGGTTTTCATGGACGACTTCTCAGTGTTTGGTAGTTCTTTTGTGAATTGTTTAAAAAATCTCGAGCGTGTGTTGATTTGTTGTGAGGAAACTAACTTAGCCCTCAACTGGGAGAAATGCCATTTTATGGCCCGAGTATGGTACCTTTCTGCTCAACGCATCGGCCACCGAGTTCGCTTTTCTGGGATGATAGTTCAAGGTGAACAAATAATCTCACAGAAACTCTAACCATCGTCGTTGTCTCAAGTTCAATTCCTTCTGTGTGTGAACGTACTTTAAGTTTTTTGGTCTGAGAAAATCTCGCAGTGGACGCCGTATAGATAGTGCCTCCAAACCTTCAAGGCGAACACCACTGTTCCTAATTCCAAATCATGAACCAGGTAATTAATTTCATGCTTCTTCAGCTGTCTTGAAGCATAAGCAATCACGTGTCTGTGTTGCATCAACACTGCTCCCATTCCTTTATAAGATGTGTCAGTGTAAACTTGAAATCCTTCCTTCCCAGACATAAGTGCTAGGATGGGTGCAGTTGTGAGTCTGCCCTTCAGCTCTTGGAACACTACTTCACACTAGGGTGTCCACTCATATGACACACCTTTCTTCGTCAAGGAGGTAAGAGGGAGGGCAATCTTGGAGATTCCTTTTACGAACTTGCGGCAGTACCCAGCAAGTCCAAGGAAGCTCCGCACATCGGCCGCTGACTTCAAGGGAGACAACTCCTTCACGGAACGCACCTTGGCCGGATCCACCGCTAATCCAGCTCCACTGATCACGTGGCCCAAGAAACAAACCTACTTGAGCCAGAACTCTCACTTGCTAAATTTAGCAAACAAGGTGTGCTCTTTTAATTTCTTCAATACCAAGGTCAGGTGCTCAATATGCTCCTCCTCTGTCTTTGAGTAGACCAATATGTCGTCGATGAAAATAATGATGAAGATATACAAATAAGGTTCAAACACCTTGTTCATCAAGCTCATGAAGGCCGAAGGGGCATTTTTGAGCCCAAACAGCATTACAGTGAACTTCTACGACCCGTATCTTGAACTAAATGCCATTTTCTGGATGTCCCCTTCTTGTATCCTCAATTGATAATATCCTGAGCGCAAATCCAGCTTAGAAAACCAATGCGTTCCTACCAGTTGGTCGAACAACTCGTCAATCCGGGGTAGCAGATAAGTGTTCTGCACTGTCATTCGATTGAGTTCCTGATTGTCTATGCATAAATGCAGGGTTCCATCCTTCTTCTTGATAAACAATACAGGGGCTCCCAAGGGTGACGAGCTTGGGCGGACGAACCCTGACTCCACCAGTTCTTGCAGTTGAACTCTAAACTTCGCGAGTTCCTTCGGGGCCATTCGGTAAGGGGCCCTGGATACAGGCTTGGTACCCGGTACTAGATTAATTTGAAAATCAACTTCTCTATGTGGGGGTAATCCTGGCAGTTTCTCAGGAAATACCTCGGGAAAGTCCCGCACTACCCGTACATCCATATCCAACGCCATCTCCTTCAACTCGAAACAGATCATGAAGACTTCATCCCCCTTCATATGGGCATTTACAGCCTGAACTGAAGATAACAACATACGTGGTGCGCAGTTGATACCTTGGAAGATGACATCGGAGTCCCCATGTCTCAAATAGATTCGTTTCTCCGCGCAATCGATCCTTGCGAACTGCCAGTCCAAACACGCAATGCCCAAAATGAGGTCGAATTTTGGCATTTTCAAGACTGTGGCAGGCGTATCAAAGGCCTTTCCCTCAATAACTATCTCAAATTTGCACTTGGGGGTTGTGATCATCTCAGAGCCGTCCGGGAGGTGTACTCGTCGAGCTATACCAGTAAAGTATTGTACACCCTCCATGTCTTTGATGAAGTCCTCGGACATAAAAGAGTGTGAAGCACCGGTATCGAACAACGCATAAGCCGTTTTCCCGCCGATTACCACGGTGCCTAAGTACCAATAACCAAAACTCAACACTAGGTGTCTAGTATGTCTTAAGCAAGTTAAGTTAAATAATGAAAATGTGGAAGCTAACAGCAATATACCTACAATCACATCCTGGGGATTTCGTTCTTATGCCATGTCCAGCGCGTACACTTGATCCCGGGTAGGACCGGCGTTTCCTCCTTGCGGTCCTCGTCCTTGACCATGCATGTAACCCCGTCCTCGAGGAGCTATCGGAGGGAGAGCTGGAGGGTCGTTCCTAAACAACTGCGGGCAGAAACGTCGAATGTGGCCCGACTGGTTGCATTCGAAGCACACCCGCCCATAACGCCCCTCAGGTTGTTGAAATTGTTGAGGATGTGGTGGTGGAGGCAACGCGGGCGGCTGCAGAATCGGATGCCCCTCTCTAAAATTTCGGTGGAAACGCCCTCCACCTCTTTGATGTACTCTTCCTCCTCTATAGTCCTGTCTCCTCTTGTTGCTTGGGCTGGTTTCCATCATGCCCTCCGCAGGTCTCTTACCACTTCCCAAGTGGTCCGCCTCCAATCTCTTCGCCATGTCAATAATCTCCGCCAAGTTAGAGTCCGCTATAAACAAAAGGGCCTTCCATAGGGGATCTCGCAGCCCTTTGGAGAAATGCTTGGTGTATCATCTATCATCCAAACCATATGAGTCCGCGAATCTCGCGAGATGTTGGAACTCTCGGTGATATTCCGTAACTAATTTTGATCCTTGCTTCATCAGAAGAAACCACTCTTCAAGTTCATTTCGAGTGGATGTGAGAATGAAGTGCTCCAAGAAGACACCAGGGATCTTGCTCCAACTTATATCTGTATAGACTCGCCCTTGGAAGATGGAGCCCATGAAGGACTTCCACCACCACTTTGCATGTAGTTCCAAGACGGACACCACCGACATCACAGCCATGTTGGCTGGGCAACGGATCCCCGCCAATAACTCATGTACCATGTCAAGCCATTCCTCCATGCGTACGACCGACTCTGTCCTGAGGTAGGCGGGAGGGGAGAGGGCCCGAAAGGTGCTCAACCAGTTAGAGCCCGGAGCCTGTTATTGCACCGGAGGCTGCTGCACCCTAATGGCATCCATTATGACGGTGATTGTCTGCCCCAACTCAGATTGTTGGAACTGAGTGGGAATGGAAGGGGCAGGAGTACCCCCCATCGACTCAACGTGCAATGGAATCTACACGTGAAACACAAACGTATGGTCAGGTTGGCTAATCTTAAGGTCAAAGTTGGACAAACTTAGTGTGAATTACATATGGGCACACCACTACTTCCGGTAAGTCAGTTTGTCCCCAAACTGACTTATCGAACGAGGGTGGTAACATTGTTGAATGAATTCTTTAGTTGAGGTGTTGAAATTTGTGAAGTGGAATTGGATGATGGGCAGGCCGGGCGGACTGTGCGGCATGAGCGGTCTGAGTCCATGGCCCGGGCAGAGTGCTGGTTGCGTCCTGGTGACCTTGGCTATCTTGGTAGCTTGGTTGTTGAAGAGTTGCCTGTGTGGTCTGAGCGGCCTGGTATGCGGCCTGAGCGGTCTGGTGTGCAGCCTGGTTGGCCTATGGCCAGAGAAGTCTGGCTTCTAGCGAAGCGGACTGAGCGTACTGTGGTTTGCGGGCTGCTGGCAGTGCTTGTTGATCAGCGGCCCTGTGGTTTTGCAAGCTCTTGTGTAGCTAGGCGGGTTGGAGATTGAATCCGCGGAGGCTTTGCGGACTGGTTGAGTCCGCGGTGTTCGTTGTTGCGGGTTGGCTTTGGATATCAGCTGTGGCCGTTGCCGAGCTCTCTGGTGTTATAGCGGGTGTTAGCTGCTGTGGAGGACAGCGCGGACTGGTGTCGGAGTCCCGCAATTGGTCGTTTGTTTGGGCAGCTGTACGAGTATAGCTTGCGGACTCTGCATTACTCTGGTGAAGTATTGACGAGCTGCTTTGGGTGTTGGCGGACTGGGCCTTGTCTACCAAGCTCGCGCTAGGCCCTTTGGTGTTTTACTGGACCTGGTCATATTCTGTGACAGGTTAAGTGTGTCCGCAGTATCCGCCAAGTCCTCTGTTGACTGGGCGGACTGCCTTTTAGTCGTGGACTTGTGGCGGATGGTGGCTTTGGTCTTGTACTGTGCAGACTGCCGCTTTCGTGTGCCGACTATCACTGAATGGGTTGTTGCTGTCCATGTGTGATGATGTTTGCGGACTGTGCGGACTGTTCGTACTATACCTTGTCCGCATAGTGTGGGCGGACTGGTGCAAGTCTGCCTAGTTGTGAATATCTGTGTCTTGCTCGTGGCAGTTTTCTTGGAATCCGACTAAGTCTTTGCAGACTCAGCGGACGGGTCTTTGCTAGTGCACGAGGTAGGGTGGTGACTCTATTCACTAGGGTGGTGACCACACTCCTCACCTCGCCTATAAACCACCCCAGCACGTCTACAGTAACTAAGTGAACAGTAAGCGGGGCTTGGGCGATTGTTGCGGTCTGGATTTTTCTGTTCGCGCGGGTTGAGTAGAGTTGACAGTTTGTTGTATGTAGGTCGCGCGGCTAGCTTCAAGGAGCCAGGAGTTTGGCCTAGACTTCGGTCAAGTACATTGAAGTGTGCGGTCTCTGTGGTCTCAGCAGGTCGCTTCTGTGGCTTGTGAGTTCTCTGCTTCAGCTTTTCCAAGTTCCAATAACCTGTCCGCCGGTCTCAGGCGGGTAGGCGGTCTGTTCTTCAGTTCATAAGAAGGCAGCGAATAACTGTGTGTCTGCGCGGCCTCACAGTCTCGGTGGACATTGTGCTTTATTCGACGTGTAGCAGCTTCAGCTTGGGTTGTTTCGGCGACCTTGGCGGACAGGGCGGTCTCGGCGGTCTCCAGTGCAGTCCGCTTGGCTTGTTTTGTGCTTTCTGTTTGTAGCTTGTATACTAGCTAAATCATGTCTCGCTATGTATACCTTGACTTGTAAAGAAGTGTGAATGAATATAAGACCTTCTTGTTCTTCCATTTGTGTTTGGTGTTAAGCTTGCTCTCTAGGCTTCTGCATGATCAAGGTGTTAAATGGATAGTTCTGAGAATATTAATTTGGCTTTAGGCTATCTTGCTGACCACTTGAGAAAATTCAACATGTTATCAGAGCATGTTCAGTTGCTTGAGCGGTGATCAACCTATGTTGTTACTCTGTGCTTGAGCGGTGATCATCCTGTGTTGTTGCACTGTGCTTGAGTGGTGATCAACTTGTGTTGTTGCTCTGTGCTTGCTAGACGATTAACCAAAGGTTGTTGTAATGGAAGGGAGCTATGCAAGAGGTCTAGGTATTGAGCTCTTGACCACGACTAACTTCAAGAAGTGGAAGTTGTGTTGGAAGAGTTTTCTTCTTGGCGAGGAGCTATGGGAGGTCGTCGGTGGTCACGACAGACCGGAAGACACTACTGCTTTTAGGACTGCTGAGCAGGTGAGGCTCTGGAGAAAAACAAATGCAAAAGCGTAGTTTGTTCTCAAGAGGGATGTTTCACCAGAACTGTTTGATCACATCATTGGATGTGAGTCTGCTGCTGATATTTGGAGAACTATTAATGAGTTGTTCAATAGGAAGAATGTGACACGGCTTCAGGTTCTGGAGAATGAGTTGGCAATGTCAACTCAAGGAGACCTGACCATCTCAAAGATTTTTCTAAAGATGAAGAATTTATATGCAGAGATATCAGCTCTTGATCCTGATGAGCTTATCTGTGAGGCCAAGTTGAAAAGGCACATAATTCGCGGCTTGCGTAAGGAGTATGTTGCCTTTGTCACATCAGTTCAAGGCCGGGCAACTTGACCATCTTTGCTGGAGCTTGAGAATCTGCTTACTTCATAGGAAAGCTTGGCAAGGCAGATGACTAGAGTCACTGTCTCTGAGGAGAGCAGTGAAGCACTCTTCACGGGCAAGAAGAAGAAGGGATGGGAAGGGAAGAAGAAGAGGACTGCTGCTGAAAATGAGCCTTCAATTTCTTATCAGTCAGAGAGGAGCGCTGCTCCTAAGAAGGATTGGAAGAAGAACTTGAAGTGCTACAGGTGTCAACAGTGGGGACACTTCAAGCGTGACTGCACGGTCAAACTGCAACCTCGCATGCTGCAGGCAAAAAGGAAACTTGCTCTAAGAGTGAGGAAGCTAGATGGGGCGTACCTTTCATGACGGGCACTTGTGTCCGTGCTCTGTCCGTTATCGACTTCAACGACGATTGGATCGTGAACTCCGGGTGTGGTCATCACCTCACCGGAGACAAGTTGAAGTTCTCTTCCTTGCAAGCTTACTCAGGTAATGAAGCTATTATAACTATAGATAATACTGTTTATGCAGTAGAGAAAGAGGGGGTTGTGTCTTTGGGTAGTGATAATGGGCCACTCACGTTAAGGAGTGTGTATCACGTACCGGGCATGAAGAAGAACCTCTTCTCTATGACCAATGCGGTCGACACGGGTTATCACGTTCTGTTTGAGCCAAAAGAAGTGAAGTTCCTTTGCAACGTATCAGTGGTTAAGGCTAATGTTGCTCATGTCGGGAGGAGAGTGAAGAAATTGTTTGTTCTTGCAATGAACTCTTATGTTGATCAGATGAGAGCAAACGATAGCGCTGCTATATGTCATGAAAGGCTGGGGCATGTAGGAATGGATAAGCTGAAGACTATGGCTAACAGAAGTCTTGTAAGAGGCTTACCTGAGCTATCTTCATTTGGCGACGGTCACGTTTGTGCGGGTTGTCAGTACGGCAAGGCTCATCGCCTACCGTTTGATAAATCACAAACGAGAAGCAAGAGACCATTGGAGTGTATCCATGGAGACTTGATGGGACCAACCGCCACTGCTAGCCTTGGTGGAAGCAGATACATGCTTATGTTGATTGATGACTACTCAAGATACACTTGGGTTTATTTCTTGAAGGAGAAGTCTGAAGCCTTCCATTTGTTTGTGGAGTTCAAGGAGTTGGTGGAGGGTCGGCTTGGCTTGCGGATCAAGAAGCTTAGAGCAGACAACGGCGGTGAGTTTGTCTCCTCTAAATTTTCTAACTTATGTAGGAAGTACAGGATCCACAGAGAGCTTACTTGTGCTCACACTCCACAACAAAATGGAGTTGCAGAGCGGAAGATCCGTCATCTGACGGGGACTTGAAAATGATGGCTTCATGCGAAAGACATTCCTAGGTCCTTCTGAGTGGAGGGGATGTCTTGTGCTTCTTATGTCATCAATCGGATGTCGCTCAGGCCGATCAACATGAAGACTCCTTTTGAGCTGTTGCTGAAGGAGAAGCCTAGTGTGGAACACCTTCGGGTATTCAGATCAACTTGCTATATGCATGTCGCGGATGATTCACGGACAAAGCTTGATGCAAAGGCAAGGAAGCTTGTCTTTATTGGCCATGATGAGCAGAAGAAGGGATGGAAATGCATGGATCCTGCGACGAAGAAGTTTGTTGTATCAAGAGACGTGGTCTTTGAAGAACTGATGTCGTATGGAGGTGGCTCAGTAGAGCTAACAGAAAGAAAGTTTGATGGAGAGTAGAAGGTGGTTGCTGAAGTTCTGGAAGAGGAGCTTGCTGTTTCACCAGCAGCTCTTGTTGCTTCAAATTCTGGTGCTGAGGCTTCTGTCTTAGGAAGCAGGGGGAGCATTACTCAAAGCTTTCCTGAAGGTGGTGTTGAGCCTGAAGAAGCAACAGAGGTAGTGAGCAAGGAGCAACCTCTTTGGAGATCGAAGAGGGTTGTGATGCCACCAGCTCGGTACTGTGATGGGAATGCAGTGAATTTTGTCTCCTGCTTCTTTACAGGTCCTCTGGATGAGCGAGAGCCTACAAACTTCAATGAGGCCACTGGATTCAAGGAGTGGGATGATGTCATGAAGGAAGAGATGCTGCTCTCAAGAAGAATGAAACCTGGGATCTTGTGCCCAAGGTTGATGGCATTACTCCAATGACTTGCAAGTGGGTGTATAAGTTGAAGAAGAAGGCTGATGGGATCATTAATAGATACAAGGCTCGTCTGGTTGCTCGAGAATTCTCACAGCAGTATGGAGAAGACTATGATGATACATTTAGTCCAGTTGTAAAGACGACTTCGGTTAGAGTGGTGATCGCCTTGGCTACTTGCAAGGGATGGAGGATGTGGCAGCTTGATGTGAAGAACGCTTTTCTTTACGGAGATATTGACAAGGACATCTTCATGGATCAACCACTTGGATTTGTTTCTGAAGATCATTCGGACTGTGTCTGCAAGCTCAGGAAGGTTCTCTACGGTTTGAAGCAAGCTCCTAGATCTTGGTATGGGAAGATAGCAGAGTATCTGCAATTCTGCGGTTATCTTGCTTCCAACTCGGATTCTAGCTTGTTCGTCAAGAAGAAGGGGGAGCTTTAAGTGTTGGTCCTGTTGTATGTGGATGATATGATCATCACAGGGAATTCAGAGGAGGAAGTAGCGAGGCTCAGGGCTGAGCTTGCTATACGCTTCGAGATGAAAGACTTTGGAGAGCTTCATCACTTTCTTGGTCTTGATGTGGAGGGGAAGGAGTGCGGAATTCTAATTTGCTAGAAGGGATATGTGGATCGCATTGTAAGTCGATTTGGTATGGGAAAAGTGAAGAGTTGCCCTACTCCACTGGAACATGGGCTAAAGCTTTGACGAGATGAAGGAAGGATTCTTCCCGATCCCTTGGTGTTCAGGGCTCTTGTAGGGATTTTGATCTACCTGACGATTACAAGGCCAAACATTCCTTATGTTGTTGGCCAAGTAAGTCAGTTTATGGCTGAACCAAGGAAGTATCATCTGGTAGCGGCAAAGAACATCTTCAAGTATGTCAAGCCAACTTCTGATATGGGACTCCTCCATAGTTGGGATGCAGACTTTGCTTTGATTGGGTACACAGATGCTGATTATGGTGGTGACTCAGATGATCGGATATCAACTTCGGGTTATGTGTTTACCTGTGGATCAGCTTGCATTTCATGGTGTAGCAAGAAGCAGGATTCTGTGTCCGTGTCTACTACGGAAGCTGAGTATAAGGCTTCAGCCTTGGCTGCTCGGGAAGCCATCTGGTTGTGGAGGCTTGTAGAGGATGTTCATGAAGAAGTGCAAGGGCCTACTTTGCTCCGGGGTGACAATGAGAGTGCTCTCAAACTAGTAAACAATCTAGTGTGTCACGCAAGGACCAAGCATATTGAGATCGAGCACCACTTCATAAGGGAGAAGGTGTTGGAGGGATCTCTTCTTGTCGGGCATGTTCGGAGTGATGATAATCTTGCTGACATCTTCACGAAGCCGCTATTGGAGGGGCCTTTTCAGCGGTTACGAAGCTTGCTGGGCTTGATCACCACTTCTCACTACAAGGGGGAGTGTTGAAATTTGTGAAGTGGAAGTGGATGATGGGCAAGCCGGGCGGACTGTGTCTCCTGAGCGGTCTGAGTCTGCGGCATTCGCGGACTGCTGGTTGCGGCCTGGTGACCTCGGCTGTCTTGGTAGCTTGGTTGTTGAAGAGCAGCCTGTGCAGCCTTGTATGCGGCCTGAGCGGTCTGGTGTGCGGCCTGGTTGGCCTATGGCCAGAGAAGTCGGGCTTCTAGAGAAGCGGACTGCGGTTTGCGGGCTATTGTAGTGCTTGTTGATCATCAACCTTGTGGTTTTGCAAGCTCTTGTGTAGCTAGGAGGGTTGGAAATTGAATCTGCGGGAGGCTTTGCGGACTGGTTGAGTCCGCGATATCCGTTGTTGTGGGCTGGCCTTGGAGATCGGTTATGGTCCTTGCCGAGCTCTCTGGTGTTGCAGCGGGTGTTAGCTGCTGTGGAGGCCTGCGCGGACTGGTTTCGTAGTCCGGCAGTTGGTCGTTTGTCTGGGCAGCTATGCAAGTATAGCTTGCGGACTCTGCCTTACTCTGGTGAAGTATTGGCGAGCTGCTTTGGGTGTCGAAGGACTGGGCCTTGTCCGCTGAGCTCGCGCTCGGCCCTTTGGTGTTTTACTGGACTTGGTCACATTCTGTGATAGGTCAAGTGTGTTCGTAGTATCCGCCAAGGCCGCTGTTGGCCAGGCGGACTGCCTTTTGGTCGTAGACTTGTGTTGGATGGAGGCTTTGGTCTTGTACTGTGCGGACTGCCTCTTTCGTGTGCGGACTGTAGCTGAAGCGGTTGTGGCTGTCCAAGTGTGATGATGTTTGAGGACTGTGTGGACTATACCTTGTCCACATAGTGTGGGCGGACTGGTGCATGTCCGCCTAGTTGTGAACATCTGTGTCTTGCTCCTGTCTGTTTTCTTGGAAACCGGCTAAGTCCTTGTGTACTCAGCTGACGGGTCTTTGCTAGTCCGCGAGTTGCGGTGGTGGCTCTATTCACTAGGGTGGTGACCACACTCCTCACCTCGCCTATAAATAGACCCCCCCCGACACGTCTACAGTAACTGAGTGAACAGTAAGTGGGGCTTGGGCGATTGTTGCGGTCTGGATTTTTCTGTCCGCACGGGTTGAGTAGAGCTGACAGTTTGTTGTGCGCATGTCGCATGAATAGCTTCATGGATCCAAGAGTTTGGCTTTGACTTTGGTCAAGTACATTGAAGTGTGTTGTATCTGCGGTCTAATCAGGTCGTTTCTGCGGCTTGTCAGTTCTCTACTTCAGCTTTTCCAAGTTCCAATAACCTGTCCGCCGGTCTCAGGCAGGTAGGCGGTCTGTTCTTCAATTTATCAGTAGACAGCGAATAACGGTGTGTCCGCACGACCTCGCGATCTCGACGAACTCCGTGCTTTATTCGGCGTGTAGCAGCTTTAGCTCGGGCGGCTTTGGCGACCTTGGCGGTCTCGGCGGTCTCGGCGGTCTCGGCGATCTCCAGTACTGTCCGCTCAGCTTGTTTGGTGCTTTTTGTTTGTAGCTTGTGTACTAGCGATATCATGTCTCGCTATGTATACCTTGCCTTGTAAACAAGTGTGAATGAATATA
Source organism: Platanthera guangdongensis (assembly GCA_039583875.1). Classification (NCBI taxonomy): domain Eukaryota; kingdom Viridiplantae; phylum Streptophyta; class Magnoliopsida; order Asparagales; family Orchidaceae; genus Platanthera; species Platanthera guangdongensis. The sequence goes on along the minus strand of CM077150.1, from coordinate 112,291,816 downwards.
AGACCTGCTTGTTCTTCCATTTGTGTTTGGTGTTAAGTTATCTCTCTGGGCTTCCACATGATCAAGGTGTTAACTGGATAGTTCTGAGAATATTAATTTGGCTTTAGGATATCTTGCTGACCACTTTGAGAAAATTCAACATGAGGATCGTGGCAAAATGATACCATTTGTAAGACACCCTTCCCGGATCCCAAAAACCAGCACGAAGGGGGTCTTATGCTCAGAACAGCCGCCTTGCGGTAGCATTAGCACATGGCTAACCTGTACCACAAGACGCCTATTCTGCCGGCTACAACCAATATCAATATATACATGCCAACCCAACCAAAATATAAACAAGACGTCAAATCCACACCAAGCATATACGTCCAAAGTACATCAAAATAGAGAAGCTAAAACATGCTTCTTCAATATCAGAGTACAACAAATAATGCCCAACGGGGCTACATCAGAGTAGCTTAACACTCACATTAGTAACCGAAGGTAGCGAGGTACCGTCCCATCAGGCCATGTCATCCTGGCCAGGCTCTCCTGCTGCAGAGTCTGTGGCTGCTCTACCTGCGGGGTGACCTCCTAAAAAGGAAGACGTAGCAACCGTTAGTCAAAAAGACTAAGTGGGTTCACATCCGCTCCCCCGGCGACTCCTCGGCACCGGGCAGAGAAAAGAGCAAGTATACAAAGTATAATAAATAGTATAAACAGGTACAAGCAGGTGGTAATAGTACAATAAGATTAACAACAGTATAATCTAGCAGTTCTGCAAGCAATAACGAACCATCAAGTATAAGTGACTACAGCAGGAAAGTAACTTGACTTATAAGGATGCCCATACAAGCTTATAAGTTAAAGATCAGTTTACATAAAGTAACTCATCGTATAGGAGTGCCCATACAAACTTATACAATGAGGATCTTGTTGTGCAATGTTATGAAATGGTATGTATGCTATGAAATGACTCACCCATGATCACACACATGCAACCGCTATGTCGACATAGACTAGTAGTTCCCACTATTCGAGCAGCTAGCTAACCTCTCAGGCATCAATTATCATGTCCAGGCGGTGACAGTAGAGCAGGCATCTCTACTACTAGGCGGGTATCCACACTACTTCACCTAGGCCTCCGTACGCCTCAAAACTAAGAACACAACGGCGGAGCCCATGCGTACTATGGCCCAGCGGGGTCTCCTGTAGATGTGCACCGAGAACCCAGCCCCGAACTAGCCTTGTGTGACCTGAAATGTGCCTCGGAAGAAAGCACGAGGACACAGCCCAACCGTTCATTTGACACGGAAGGAGCCCCGGGACATGAACACCGAGGACCAAGCCCAACAGCCCAAAGTCTAACTGTCAACTCCCCTCGGTGTGACGATGGGTGAGCCCATAGACCTTCCACACTATCCTTAACCCAGGATTACGACACCGCGTGTCGACTCACACCGCATGCAATTCCACCTAACCGTGGCATGGAACGAGCCTTAGAGAAAACACGAGGACCAAGCCCAACCATCCACTCAGCATGGAAGGAGCCCCGGGAAATGAACACCGAGGACCCAGCCCAACCGTCCGACTTTGCCTCATCTCAACGCAGTCCCAACTAGTGACGGTCAACGCCGCACTTACACCCTTCCACAAAGCTACCCGTAGGGAGACGACACTCTAAGCATTGGACTACTAAATTCATTTCGTTAATCAAACATTCACATGACCATAGATTAACCTCCTAGATATCATTCCAAATGATTTCAACATATTATAAACATGATTCGCATTTATATTAATCTACCAATTTCTATCAAATCATTTCGTTTAAATATGCTTCGCATCACAAGTAAATTTCATGAGATCCAATTATTAAACTTCATCAATTATAGAACTAAGATGATTAACATAAAAGAGTTCACCCAAACTTCAAGTTAATTGCAACATTGAATCCACCGAATCCAAATCCATGTTATATCAAACCCAGAATTTAAGTGCAGAATAAATCTGGAGAGCAACTTCAACCGGAGATTTCTGAAGTTACAGGAACGCGGTGAATACGTGTAACCCCTCGATGGAAAGTTCTTCCATGTGCTACAATTTTTATGTTCAGACCACAACCCAGATTCAATAGTATCATACTTATAATCAGTCTTGATGTACGCTGCGTACAGAACACAATTTCTTCATGCAGGATTTATCGGACGTCATTTTCGTTCAGACTTTTCGGTGGCTACATACTTCGCCTGAAGTCGTGCAACCACTCGTTGGAAAGGTATTTTCAAGGTCTGCAACTTGTGTGTTTAGTTGAAAGCTCAAATCTGTGCATATCATACCTGAAAATAGCCATGAAAATCACTGCGCGCAGAACACAGATTCTGCATGCATCTTAAAGCGGAATGAACGGAATCGGTTCATCTTCCTCCTCAAGTCGACCTCCAAAATCACCTCCAGAAATTCCTCCTCCCTTATTCACCCTCAATGGGTCATGACTCTTCACGAAACCATCACCCATTCTCACATAGAAGGTAGGAGAGGTTGAAGACACCACTAACCTTAGAGCACAAGCCCTTGAACGACCTCTTCCTAGAGAAATCACCATCTCGCTAGTCTAGACTCTTTTGAGTCGACATCTCACCTAGATATCTACAGATCTAGCACCAAGGGAGAGTGGAGGAAGCTCACCTCATTTCCGGCGTTTCCACCATTCCTGGTCATGGACCTTGTAACTCTTCGCGGCGACATCATCTTCTTCACGACGGCGGCGGATCTCCTTCTCCTGGACTTGCTCCAGTAGTTTTCCTTCTCTACAGAAGTTCTCTCAGAAAAATGGCTGGAATGAGGAGTGAAAATGGCTAGGGTTTTCACTACCCTTATAAATGAAAAGTGACACGGGTAGGGACACGCATGTGTCCTTACCCGTGTCCTGCTCGGGTGAAACGTCGACTGCTGTTTTAGTGTCGGTTCAATACTCAACATAGGTAGGGACACGCCCGTGTCCCTACCGGTGTCCACAGGACACGGCCGTGTTCTCTGGTCGTGTCCTTCTCTGGACACGCTTCGTCGAACTCAACTCGACACACACACGGGTAGGGACACGGTCGTGTCTCTACCCGTATCCTTCTAGGGCACTCTTCGTCGATCTCAACTGGACGCACACGGGTAGGGACACGCCCATGTCGCTACCCGTTTCCTCCTTGGGACACATCTCGTCGATCTCTACTCGATACACAGGGGTAAGAACACGTCGTGTCCCTACTGTGCCATCATGCACACTGGTAGTGACACGCCCGTGTCATAACCCGTGTCCTTCTCTGGATATACTTAAGTCATCTACTTGAGAGTTGGCCTCTCCCACACGGGTAGGGACACGCCCGTGTCTTTACCCGTGTCCAATTATGGACTAATTTTTTCCCCTATTTACAAGTGCAACCCCGCTGCCAGCACTTCCCTGAGCCCAAGTCAGCTCTCCTGACTCAAAAATGCACACAAGTGGCCTAGTGCGAATCGGGATGTTAAACAGCAGGGCAGCCAGGCCAGGATGACGGGGCCTGATGGGACAGTGTCGTCGCTACCGTGAGTCAACGAAGTGAGTTTGAGAGACTCTTGATGAAGCCCTTTGGGCAAGTTTTACCCGTACTCTGATATTTTAGAAGCTTGTTGTAGCTTCTTTTTCTTGATGTACTTTTGGACTAATTATTTCTGTGTGGATTGACTTCTATTTTATATTCTTGGTTGGGTTGGCATTGGTCGATATTGGTTATAGACGACGGGATAGTCGTCTTGTGGTACAGGTTAGCCCGTGTGCTAGCGCTACTGCAAGGCGGCTGTTCTGGGCATAAGACTCCCCTCGTGTCGTGTTTTGTGTTCCGCGAGGGGTGTCTTACACGCGAGCTCTCCTCGCATGTGCGGTTTCAAGCTCACACCTAAGATCTTCAACCCTACCATTGGAGTTGGAATCTAACATGCAACACAAAAAATCCTTTGAAAAATACCACAAACACTTACAAATCTTTTCTAAAGAAAAATACATGCTACGGTTGCACTCCCCGGCAACGGCGCCAAAACCTTGATGCGTCGGCAAGTGTACCGATCGTAGTCAAGTAATAAAGTTGAAGAGTTGAATCCCCGGATATTGATCTCTCGAGGAGTGCAAGTAGGGAGTGTCATTTCGCTATTGAAAAAGTGATTGCAAGTGTTAGCGTAATCAAAGGGGGTTTTGTTTTGGAGTTTCCTAAGCTTTGCACTAATAAACCTATTGTGGGTCGCCGTTGCCGCATCTCTTTGGTGGATTACTCAAGAGAGTAGTATGAAAGATGGATGAGCCAATGAGGGTCACAATCACCTCTTCTCCGCGCACGCTTCTAGCAATCGCTAGAATGGCACTATCTCAACAAGAACATCGAAAACTGAAGCTAAGAAACACAATCATGATCAATAATATAACAACACATAGACATGCTGAAATACATATAATTAAACCATGTTCTTAAGAAACAATCACACAACCACTAGTTCAGAACAAAGCAACTACAAGAGGAGGGGGAGAAATACAAACAAATGCACGAAGGCTTTCCGAGATTCGCGGACGGAGTCAAGGGTTGTCGGGCCTTATCCTAGCTCGGTCTACGAATGTCGTCCGGGGTCAAGAAGGGTTGTCATCTCCTTCTAATAATCCGCCTTCTTCGTGAATAGGCACTGAGCTGAATCTGTCTGAAGAACTCCACGGATGCGGCACCTTATGGGCATGAAACGGAGCTTGGAGATTGGAGAAGAGGATGGTGGCCGGAGATGAAGCTATTGCAAACTTTTGGAAGAAGAATGGTGGTCGGATCAACTCTCCAAGGAGGAGAGAGAAAATAACGGCTAAAGGAAAGTATCCCCGCTCAAAAGAGCAGAAAACGGCGGCTGGGTCAGACTGGATCAGAACTCCTTCCGAACTATTCACAGGAAGAAGAAATTTGCGCTTTAAATAGAAGCAGGTCAGAAAAATAGGTGCCCACGGTTTGGTGCACGACCGTGTGCAAACCGTGCGATATTAACTTTCAGGACAAGCCTGCGGAAGGAGAAGCATTGACCCGTGCGTTTTACTCGTGTACGGATGTTTCTGCCCGTGCGTGAAGGAAATCGCATGGGTGGCAACAGAAAGCATGAAATCAGGACAATACAGTGGAACCGTCCGTTTTTCTCACTCACGGGCGCTTCCACCCGTGCATGAATAAAGCATACGATTAACCACAGAATGGAACAAACAAACACACAAGCAAGAAAACTACCGGAAAACCGTGTGTTTCCTTCATGCACGGTTCCGAAGAAACCGTGCGTGAAGATCGTCAAACGCAGCTCGACGAAATTCGTCGATCTTAGCTCGATAATTCTCCTGCTCAACAAACCGCATGATCTGGCACAAACCGTGCGTGAAAGAAATGCACAACCGTTCATTTTCCACAAATCAGAATTCCTGCCTAAGGGAAAACGCATTACCTGCACAGCAATGAAACCAAGCTGTAGCACAAGCTCCCAACACCAAAATGCAGCAAAATCAAACAGAAAGAGCCATGGGGAGCACCATGTGCTTTCCCCCAACAACAAAATGCTCAATTGCACACCCTTGGGCCAAAATAGTTCACAAAATGGTCCATGTCCGAACGAAGCAAATATAACCAAATTCCGGCTGAAAGGCAGTGCACGAGAGAGAAAACAAGCCCAGATGAGTCCGAAAAACACTATAAATATCGGACTCATCAAGCATCTGTATTGCCAATATCGGAATTTGATGTGATCTTTGGTATGGACTGGCTCTCCGAGCAGCGTGCCTCTATAGATTGCGCTTCTAAGGAAGTCACACTGGGGCAGAACACCGAGTGAGAGACAAAATTCGCTGGTATGCGAGGATTGAGCAGGACGTTGATGTCTGCTCTCCAAGTCGTCAAAGCTTTTCGGAAAGGGGCAATGTTGTTCTTCACACTTACTGAGGTTGTTGAGCCAAAAATCCAGTGTGAGAGAAGTTCTGATTGTGTCGGAGTTTGCTGGTGTGTTTCCGAAGGAGCTTCCGGGATTACCATCACAGTGAGAGATTGATTTCTTGATAGAGTTGGTGCCAGGTGCAAAACTTATGGCCCGCTCGCCATATCGAGTAGTGCCAAAGGAGATGGCGGAACTGAAAGTGCAACTACAAGAGTTGCTGGAATAGGGTTATATATGCCCAAGCATGTCACCTTGGAGTGCACCTGTTCTCTTTGTGAAAAAGAAGGACGGTAACTTATGGTTGTGCATCGACAATCACGAGTTAAATAAGCTGACGAAGAAGAACAAGTATCCAATACCTCGAATTGATGACTTGTTTGATCAGCTAGTGGGATCAACCGTCAATTCTAAACTAGACTTGAAGTTGAGGTACTACCAGTTGAGTATTTAGGAAGGTGACATTCCCAAGACAGCGTTTGGAACACGCTACGGTCACAATGAGTTCACTGTAATGTCGTGTGGGCTAACAAATGCACCATCGGTGTTCATGGACTTAATGCATCGAACATTTCGAGAGTACATGGATTTGTTTGTTAGTGTTTTCGACGATGACATTATAGTGTACTCTCAGTCAGAAGAAGATCATGTGAACCATTAACAGATGGTGTTGCACACCTTGAGGAGAAACAAGCTCTATGCCAAGTTCTCGAAGTTTGAGTTTTGGATGTCGTTAGTTGCTTTTCTTGGCCATTTGGTGAGTGGAGAGGGAATTGTGGTGGATCTGTCAAAGATAATAACCATACAGGAGTGGCCAGTGTTGTATTCTATGGCCGAAGTCAGGAGTTTCCATGGACTAGCAGGCAACTACAGACGTTACGTAGAAAACTTTTCACGGATCGCTTTGCCTCTTACCACACTAACGATGAAGGATCAGAAGTTCGTTTGGACGCCGGAGTGCGTACGAGCTTATGAATAGCTGAAGATTCGCTTGACCACGGTGCCAATCTTGATGTCGCCATGTGGTTCGGACAGTTTTGAAATCTATAGTGATGCGTCAGGGAGCGGCTTAGGCTGCATTCTCCTTCAATTTGGAAAAGTGATCGCTTATGGCTCACGCTAGTTGAAAGTGCATGAGCGAAACTATCCCGTCAATGACTTGGAGTTGGCGGCGGTGATTTTTGCACTTAAACTGTGGCGTCATTATTTATATGGCGTGAAGGTAGATATATTCACGGACCATAAGAGCCTAAAATATTTATTGGATCAGAAGGATCTCAATATGCTACAACGTAGGTGGATGAAGTTTCTCGGGGATGATACCTTCCAAATACACTATACTCCAGGGAAGGGAAACGTCGTCGCAGATGCCTTGAGTCGGAGGACTCCAGCAAGGGCAAATTGGTTGAAGATACATGATAAGCGTCTAATGCAGGAGTTGAAAGCTTTAGAGATTTCTTGTGTTGACAAGAATTCCACAGCAAATGCGTGTCTGGCCTGGACAGAGGTACAATATGACCTTGCAGACAGGGTTCGGCGGGCAACGCAACTTGATGAAAGTTTGCAACGTTATGTAGTGGATGGAGTAAATGGCCAATTCTCCTGGGATGATGGCCTTTTGAGTAAAGATGGTCGTTTATGTGTCTCGACGATGGGTACGTTAAGAGATGAATTGATGTATGAAGCTTATTTTACGAAGTACTCAAATCACCCCGGGAGCACAAAAATGTATAAAGACATGAAAAAGCTGTTCTGGTGGCCGGGCATGAAGAAAGACATAGCACTTTTTGTGGATAAATGTTAGACTTGTGCCTTAGTGAGAGCAGAATGCCAGAAGCCTGGAGGTTTCCTGAAGTCGTTACCTATCCCGGAATGGAAGTTTGATTTCGATGGATTTCGTGCATGGTTTGCCAAAATCTCAACACGGTAACGATTCGGTTTGCGTGATCGTGGACAGGTTGACAAAAGTGGCTCACTTTATTCCGAATAAAGACGGACGATTCAGTGGAAGTTTTGGCTAAACTATATGTCGAACTAATAGTACGATTGCACGGTGTGCCCCATAGCATCGTAAGTTATCAAGATGGGCGCTTCACTTCAAATGATTGGAGGCTATTCCTTCATTTGTTGGGGACAAAGTTAACATTCAGTATGACCTTTCATCCCCAAACAGATGACCAAACTGAGAGGACCAACAGAACGATGGAGGACATGCTCCGAATGTGCGCCTTGGATTTCGGGATGAGATGGGAAGATCATCTCTATATGGTGGAATTCGCCAACAATAATAGCTATCAAGCGAGTTTAAATATGGCGCCTTTTGAAGCTTTATATGGTAGGAAGTTTCGTACACCATTAGCTTTTGCGGAAACTGGCGAATCTAAATTATATAAGCGTAAGGAAGTCGAAGAGACAAATTCGACAATACGCTCTATTCGAGAGAGGCTGGTAATGGCCCAAGATAGTCAAGCAAAATATTACAATGCCAAAAACTGATATGTCGAGTTTGCGGCGGGCAATTGGGTATATTTGAAAATTAAACCTTTCAAAGGCGTGTCCAGGATTCAGCTCTTAAAAAAGCTGAGACCGAGGTATCTTGGCCCATTTGAGGTGGTGGAACGAGTTGGAGATGCTGCCTATCGTCTAGCTCTTTCAGAGGAATTGAGTGGGTTGCATGATGTGTTTCACATATCAGTGCTTCAGAAAGACGTGAAGGATCCAACTCAAGTGATTGCGAATGATCGCGTACCGGTCGAATCTGGGCTAATGCCGAAGGTTAGGCCCATTCGAATCAAGGATAAAGCGGTTAAGCAGCTCCAGAGCAAGCCAATCGGGATTGTCAAGGTCCAGTGGGACAACTGTGGCCGTGAAGAGCTAACGCGGGAGAAGGAGAAGACCATGTGTGCTGAATATCCCGAGTTGTTTACCTAAAATGTTTTAACATTTGTTGTTGAGTAGAAACTACCGATTTGTTACTGGTGCTACTCGGTACTGTATGCAAATTTTGGGATGAAATTTTTGTCAGGTGGGGAGGATTGTAACACCCCAAAAAGGGGTATTGGTCATTAGGGGGTACTGCACAGCGATAATATTATCGCGGGCAGTAGCTTAGTGATTTAAAAGACCAAGCGGCCGGGTAGGGTACCGCGGAGCTATCGCGCCGCGGTAGCCACTCAACGCTTTTGACCACTCAACGCTTTCGACCACTCGACGCTTTTGAGCACTCAACACTGTCGAACAATCGTCGAGCACGCTAACGTCATGCGGTAGGAGTTACCGCACCACGCTAACAGCTTGACGAACGTCGAACGGTTTACCGCCAAGCACTAAAGTGTTATCGCATTAAGTTAGCTCTGATAGCGGCACTGACTGGTCAAAGCGGTTACCACCTATGTTACCGCGCGTTAGTAGTAGTTACCGCACGATGGTATCTTTTCTATAATGATGAACTTGAGTTTTTATTTTCATCTTCTCATATCCTTTCTTTGCTAGGAAGGAAGAGGAGGAACATGCAGGAGCTAGTGTGAAGATTGATCCAAGGATTGCTTGTGATTGGAATCGCGAGTCGACGCTAGATCCGCGGAGAGGAAGTTGTCGTAATCAATTCCATCTGGATCATAGATCACGATCATGGCTCAGAAGAGATTTTCAAGGGTAATGATCTTCTTTCTTGAACATGTGAAGTCCTTATTTGGCATATGCATGGACTTACCCCACCAAAAGGTGGAATATTGAGGGATTTCTGTTGGGTTGATTCTTGATATCCCCAAGAGGTCTTGTATATAGATCCGAAAATGTGTAGTACGGAATAGACATACTGTGTGGAGCCCATCTGGATAGGTTAGTCAAGATTGGTGATGTTTTATTTTGCGCATCATAGAATACTCCGCGTATAAATGAGAATTTTGTGGAGTCGGTGGGTTGTGCCTGTGAAATGGAGTAGCAGAAATATTGGAGTGGAATTCCAGGAAAATACAATCAAAGTGCATGTGTTGCAAGCTATGAAAGTCCAGTGTTTCTGGCACTGTAGTTAGTTGTAGGGATTTTTGGATGGTTGGTCCAGTTATGGTTAGGGCTGGGGACGGAAAGAGAGTTCTGTCGCTAAACGTCGGGCGATAGTGATTGTCGCTGGCGATAGCTCCTAGCTAACCTGTGATTGTGAAGCCAGTCCTTGGTGGACTGTGTGGCTATTGCAAGCTATGAGCTCTTAAAAGGCTTCATGCCAAACAGATAAGGGAGAAGTGATGTTAAAGATCACGGCAGTGAACCGGTCGCACAAGTAATATAAAATGGGCGAGTTTTCCCAAGTATCGATCTCTCAAGGAACACAGTAAGGTGGAGTTAATTTCGAGGAGGACTGGAGATTGAAGTCCTCAAGGTTGGCGGTAACGATGAGTGTTTTGATATTGCGGACAAAGAAAATAAAACACTATCAACTACTCCTATGCAACGCCGCTATGCGATGCTTCGCTAGGCGGGATGGAAGACTAGTCGGTCTGCTATGCACCGAATCACTAGGCGGATGGGCGAGTATGCTTGCGGATGAGGTGATGAGGATGGCGGAATGAGGGTCGTAAGCACCTCTTCACTATGCACGCCACTAGCAATTGCTAGTGCGGCAAGGGTGGATGGTGGTGGATGGAATATGGCGCAACTCGAGCAACTTAAGTAGTAAAATGAAATAGGAATCACATAGACATGAAACACATAACATATACAACCAAAGTGCACTTCATCAATATAAATAGATTTAAACACCAATATTCAACAAGAAAGCAAGAACAAGTCAAGAGATCGACCGAATCCGAAGTCTTGCTGAGGATTCATGGTTGGAATCGTCGGGTTGTCAATCCGCGTCCAAGCTCGGTCCTCAACTGCGTCCGGGGTAGAAAAGGGCTGTCACCACCTTCCATTGACCGGTCTTCTTCGTCTCACGATAGCGGACGAAGTTTGCTAGCTTTTCTTTGCTTGATGGCTACGTCGTCAAACCCTACTTGAAGCTCACGAATGAAGGAGAAGGCCGAGAGGAAGCTCCGGCTTGGATTTGGCGGTGAAAGCTTGCCCAGAGCACCTCCCTAGGGTGGAAGATGAAGTGGAACGGTGGAGAAGGCGGAAAACGGCGGAGAAATGTCGAGCTCCGGATCCTCTCTGAATTAGGGCGAGATATGTACTATTTATACAAAATAGAAATGAACAATGCACACGATCACAGGCGCACGACCAGTGGTCGTGCGCACTATGTCCGGTGATCGTGCGCACTGGCATGGCAGATTAGGAAGAAGAACTGGGATAACGCGCACGAGCAGTGGCGCACGACCAGTGGTCGTGCGCACTAAGTCCAATGGTCGTGCGATTACCCCAGACAGGACTCCAGAAAAGAGGAATCAATGCACACGATCAGAGGCGCACGACCGGTGGTCGTACGCATTATGTCCAGTGGTCGTGCGCTTAACCCGGGCTTATTCTGGAAAACGTAGAGTAGTGCGCACGATTAGGGGCGCACGACCAGTGGTCGTGCACATTAGCTCCCATGATCGTGCGCAGTATTCCTGTTTCACAACCATCCCGGAACACGCACACGACCCCTGTACCGAAAGGAAAAACCAATCACTAAAATGTGTAGACATTCCAGGCAATCACACAAATGAGTACAAACTATAAAAATAACAAAATACACAACCACGGGCATAAATGTGCACTTCCTATGGAAATAAAGATAAGATGAAATATTAATGATATAGAACTAAAAGTGAAGTGCAAACGCGTTAAAACTAACCCAGATGAGTCCGAAAATAGGTATATAAAGTGGACTCATCACGCCCCCAGACTTAACTGTTTGCGCGTCCCGAGCAAACAAAATCTAAGCAGATAGGGAAAAATACTAGCTAACAAAGAAATTGCGATACAGAGTACCATGCGAAGTCGCATGCTCGCACGCTTAAAAATATAATAGAACAAATTTTTAAGTATACAAAATAGTTTATATTTTTCACAATGCGTATCAACATTTTATTATTACTCAAAAATGGAATCACGGTGAATCATTCGGTCACGCGTAGGGAGAAAGTAAACTAATCGCTAGACGAGCATTGCCAAAGATCGGGGCTCAGGATAACCTCCAAAGGAATCCACCAATGTCGGTGACCATATGCTTGCCCTTTCTCACTCTCTCCACGACACTAGTTAGACTCAAGCACAAATCCGCAGGACTTGGAGTATAATATAGGCTTAGGTGAAGGCGGGGTATATAAAGGTAAACAATACGGACACGCACACCCAAAATAAGATCGCCTGAAAATGCACACAGGTAAACTCAATGGACAAACACGTGCAGCGCACCACCAGACCTGGACTTTTGACAGTGCGTGCACGCCCATAACGAACACAACTCAACAACATTGCACAACTCAGCAGTAATATAAATACAAATACATTTCCTTTTTTTTGTATTCCACATTGGGAATTTTCTTTTTATTTACTATCATATTGTTTTTTTCCTTTTTTTATCCAAATAGCCAAAACAAACTATGAAATCACGGCAACACCACAAGATGCACAAACACCAACAAAACTGCCCACACAAAATGGATATAAACTACAACAAAACAAACTAACCGAGCGACCACATTCAGATGTGCGAGTAGGAAAGGCTATATGGCTATGGTAGCGAGGCGAAGGGATTTCAAAGGAAGGGACAGGCTCAACGGGGATAGCAACGGATAGATGTCGGAAATGGTACAAGGCTCAAACGAGACAAAGTGACGGCCCACATCACACACGCACTTGACTAACCATGTACCCATGCTTCGAGAGTAGCTAGGGGCAAGTTCTTAGCCAACGTGAAAGACTATCCGTCCTCCCGACTCGAGCAATATGAACCTAACGGCCGTCTACATACATCCCTAAGCTACCGTAGGATTCACACCGGATTCACCAATTTTTGAGTAAAATAAAAATTATTTACGCAAGTAGAAAAATATAAAACTGTAAGCATGCAGAAAAATTAAATCTACTCAAATTTCTACACGAGACGATAGCACTTGACTAGGAGCACAGCAAGGTCAACATTTTACTGTGTCTCACAATTTTAAGCCAGCACCATAATTTTCCCAAATGATACAAAAGAAACGAGTTTAACACGCAGCACGCAAAAAGGTAAGCACGCGCTCATGTGGGTGCAGTGGTGTGTGATGCAATGAACTAATCAAAATATAATAATAAAAGCTTCTAGTATGCACAAGAAGTGTGTGCGTGCAAAAGATAACAAATATTGGCTCTCCCCCAGACTTAAACTAAGAAACACAACATATGATGGAGAAATTAAAATCATAAAGAGCTAAGGGAAGAGGTTACCCAATGCTCAGCTAGTGAGCATACCAGAAGAAGCGTGGAAACCAGAAGCGAGCCCGCCATACGAAGAATCACAACCCCGTCAATGTGATTTGCTATGAATACCTGCAGGGGTGTGCTCCGCAAAAACAAAACAAAAATATACAAACTACAAAGAAATACTAAAACAAACTAGGCATGAAAAAATAAAATGCATAAAATGGAAGATAAGTACTGGGGTTATTGTCATCCCAGCACGACTTATTCAATTCTATACAGTTCTAGCTAATGGGTCTATGAAAAGAAAAGTGTACAGGTAACGGTTCCAATATCCGTTTCGGTAACCGGTACCGATACGGCGATAGAACAGTTACCCCTCTACCTAAATAGTAATACCTGCCCAACACAGGTAGAGGAAATAGGAAGTAAGAAGAGAAGGAGCGCTGGTCCTCACTCTTCTCACCACAAAACAAATCCTTGCCTAGCAAGGTTTTGTCCACCACAAGTTTGCTGGGGGCAAAGGTGACGACAGGGGAATCCACTATGAAGGAAGTAGGAACCTCCTCACACAAGAGGATGCACTCGTCGACAGCCTGAGCACAAGGCTCAACGTCAACCCATCTTACCCGTGGAGATTCAACCTGCACATGCTCAGATACGGAAGGGGGGTTAAGAAATAAAAGAGACGAAGAACATAAAGAAATCATCGGGGGAGTGATCCCGGTTTCACTTCCCAAAGGCTGAGGTAGAAAAATATCGTCAGCAATGTCGACAATGCTACAAGGCTCGGCCGGATCCATAGATTCCTCCACCAAGACTTGGACTTCCTCCTTTGGTATCGAGGGAGAATCCTCGACACCAGGAAGGTTGTCTTCCTCCATGGGAGTGGAAACAACCCATGTATCACAAGCCTCAACTTGTGTTGCATCGTCAAAAATGTCGCCAGAGATGACTGAAGTAAAATGCACAAAAGGCGGAAGAACTTTGCTTGGATAAAAGTCAAGCGCAGGTTCCTCACAAAGAATCGGCTCCACGCTTGGAGATGTATGCACAGGAGAGATGGGCTCAGCCACGTCGAAGCCTAGATCAGCCACACATCTGGTGGTTGTGGCCATATCATTCCCTTCAACAAATGAAGGTGACAGGGACACATAACCAGATGATGAAGGTGTGCCACCGAGGGTAGGAGTCGGGATGATCCGGATATCCGGCTCATCATCCTCTTCCATAACACGGAGGTACTCGGCACAATCCTTCAGAACATGATCTATTCTACGATAATACAAACACTTTCTCCCATTACGCTGTGGTCCTTGTGGGGCCGGAGAGGAATGCGAGAACGTTGTATGTGGCGAGTACGATTGACCATAAGCTCTGGGCATAGTGTTTGAAGGGTTGTACGAATACAGTATCTCATGTATTGTGCGCTGAGGCTTATGCTCAATATCTCTCATAGGGCATTCATGACTAGCGTGGGAAGGCTTTCCACACCAACGACATTGGGCATACGAATATCCCCATATGGTGTCGAAATAGCAGATTCAAAATAAATTGTGCAAATTGCTAAATCCAACAATATATGACTACAATTGCCTAAACAAACAAGAAAAAGGCAGGCAAAATAGAAATAGAACAAAACAAAAGTGATTTACAAAGGAAAAGGAAAGCAATCTCACGTCACCCTCTCCAGAAACTCACACTACTGTGTTCCCCAGCAACGGCGCCAAAAACTTGATGCTTAAGATCACGGCAGTGAGCCGGTCGCACAAGTAATATAAAATGGGCGAGTTTTCCCAAGTATCGATCTCTCAAGGAACACAGTAAGGTGGAGTTAATTTCGAGGAGGAGTGGAGATTGAAGTCCTCAAGGTCGGCGGTAACAATGGGGGTTTTGATATTGCGGACAAAGAAAATAAAACACTATCAACTACTCCTATGCAACGCCGCTATGCGATGCTTCGCCAGGCGGGATGGAAGACTAGTGATGGCGACGACCATCATGATGGCGATTACGACGATGGCGGCCTAATTGGTAAAGATGACGACGATGGCGGCGATGACGACGACGACGATGGCGGCCTAATTAGTAAATATGATGGTGATGGCGGCGATGATGACGATGGCGGCGATGATGATGATGGCGCACTTGGGGTTCATGGCGATCGCGGGATATTGGCGGAAGATGAAGATGATGATCCACCGGCCAAGGATTTGCGGCGCCGCAGCGGCCATGGCTACAATCTTCGCCAACGGAAATAGACTTATTATCATTAATAATTTTAATTTGCTAGTTTATGAGTTTTTAATAATTGACATTTTTATGCTGGTGTGCGTCTAGCCACTGTTTTGGGCTGCTTATAGTTTTTGTTTGATGTAAGCCTTATAAAAGGCCATGACTATTGTTTTTATCATTAGTTGATGAATGAATTGAAAACCTAAATTCCTCCAACCTAATTTCTCTCTTTCCTCCCTCTTAGTCGCCGCCTCCCTTCGGGGTTCTTCTTCTCCAAAGCTCTTGGCCGCCCCTCCTTCTCTCTTCTTTTCCTCTTCTTTCATCTACTCCCTTTCCCCCACTTTTCAATACCTCCATCATCGTGTTTCTCCTCCACGGTTTCTTCACCTCCCATCAATCTTCGGCCTCCTTCGGTTTGGGGAGTCAAGTGCAAGGAAGAAGAGGCCATCGTGGACTTCTACGGCGAAAGGCGGGGAAGACGATCGAGTTTTCTCATCATTGGTGCATCTCCCATCGCGTCCAAGGAAAGCGATCGTTATTGTTTGTGGATCCAACATCTCGGATCTACTATTCCGAGCGGGGTAACGAAACCATCTACTCAAGAGATTTCTTTCTTAGTTAGTTCTTATGGTGGCGACTTTTGCGTGAAATTTGAATCATTGAATTTTCGCGGTACTACTTTTAATAGTTTATCATTTTTGTTTGGTTTTCCGAAGATCCTTCGAGAGGAGTGGCGATCCTCGCTTCTTTGTTTTAGTTGGGATAGATCCTACCATTTTCCGAATTCGTGATTTATTTCTTGGTGGATCTATTTTGGTACACTCCGAGCTCGTCGGAATAAATATTATTCCCTTTAGCCGGAAAGGATTTTGGCCTATAGCCATTCTCCATTCCTTTAATGGATCGGCTATCCGTATGTTAGCGCGAGAGATAAATTAAATCATTGTGACGGCTGTGTTTCATAGTGTGCGGGTTAGAGAGCGTTGAGAGTTGCGAGCGTCGTCGTCACGCCGTCCGTGTAGGATCTTTTAGGACGGGGCCTACATCAATTTGGTATCAGAGGGAGGTTCACGTCAATTTCTTAATTGGCACCCTCCCCCTTTTATTTGCACGTCGGCACGAACTTTTCTTGTTCACTTTCGAGTCAAAAAAAATTCAAAAAAAAATATTCTTGTTGGTCTGCCAATAGCGGCCTAGATTTCTTATTTTTCAGCAAAATTAAAAAAACAAATTTTAATAAACCTCATATTTTTTCCAGCAAGAAAATCTATTTTATATAATTATAATCTTAGTGGCTAAGCGGGAACAATTCTATCTTTCCTAGAATTAGTTGTTCAGGTCCCCTTTCTTTGCATTCGCATAAAATCCGGATCGAGTGTCCTCTCCGGTTCACACTGAAATGGCTTTCGACGTTAACGCTTCCAATCGTCCCCTGGCTTATCTACACACTAATATTTTTACCTATGATGGTTATGGGGATCCCAAGTATTTTAGATACTGGCTTGAGGGGATAGAAACATATTTTGATTATAACAAATTGGGCGACTACCAAAAGATTAATGTAGTCCGAGAGCGGTTAAGAGGTCGTGCCCGTGTGTTTTGGCTGAACGAAGAGCGTGGAGCTGGTAGCTATCCATATGCCTGGCCCCACATGCGAAGAATACTCTCGGAGAAATTTGATTCCCCCTACTGCCTTACTACTTGCCCGACATCCACTAACCAGTATAGTTATGGCACCTTATCCAAGCCTGATCATAGTGGTGACCTATTCACCCAGGACAGATCCTTTCCCAGGGCTGGGGGAGCTACCCATAGCACACCTGCACCTACCTATAGAGGAAAGGAAATAGTGAGGTCCCCTATCTCGAGTTCGGTACATGTGACTGCTAGGACTGTCATGAGCCCGCGGGGTGAGAGTAGTCCTATTTGTAGGGGCAGACAGACGACTACGACTTGTGAGTCTAGCGGCGTATCTGACCATGGCTATATTGAGTATCCTACCCTGATTACGGCCACAGACGCTTTTAAGTCTTTGCCCGAGTTGCCTGAATTAGTCGTTGACTCTCCTGTTGAGTCTGAGGCGGTGTCTAGGACTGTGCCTGTCACTGAGGATGAGGTTGAATACCCTGGCGATTTGAGTGACGATGAGGAGATTGGTTACCCTAGTGACCTGGACGAGGATTTCTCCTCTGAGGAATCGTCTCCTTTTCCTTTTGGCGATGTTTCCGAGGCGTCTCCCTTGATAGTTATGGTGTATTCTGATGACCTTGAGTCAGAAGACATTCCGGCTGAGTCACCCTATGTTGAGAGCTTACCTGTAGGTGATGACCTGCTAGAACGCGAGCTAGTTCCTTCTATCCCGGAACAAATTGAGGTGCCCATTTATTTAGCTTCCCCGTTAGATCAATCCAGTCAGATAAGTGCGAGTGAGGATCACAATATTATAATGATTGATCCAGGATTGGTAGATGTTTCAACGGTGTTGGAAGGGTCACCTTGGGATGGATGTTTATCTTGGGATAATCTTAGTGGTGCACATCCGGGAGATAGTTCACTGATATTATCATCGTTGCTTGAGGGTCATACTAATTTAGATTCTCCCCGGGATTCGATTTGCCCAACCCTCCATCATGATTTAGACAATGTACCTACTTCGTGGGAAGATTTGGTTAGCGAAGGATGTGAAGTTCTGGAAGATTTACCCTGTGTGGGAAGGCTATTTGTGGATGATGGTAGCACTGAGGACCCGATAGACATTTCTTTGATGTTAGATCCTTCGCCAGAAGTGCGAAATGGATTCGAAATTTTGTCGAGTATGATTTTGCCTATTTTTGAGACCAATACTTATTCTGGTTTGGACAAATTATCTAGTGGGTTGGAAGACATGTTAGCTGAGTTGGTAGAGTCACCCCATGATGAATGTTTATCTGATAGTGAGTTAGATGATGACGATCCAGCTGAGTTTTCGGTAAGGACGAATCTACTATTTGATTTTTCCTTTGATTTTGATGGCTTGCACCCGGAGGTTTTTTCTTGGACGTTAAATCCATTTTTTGACGGTGATTATGATTTAGTTCCTCCTCTGGAGTCGCCCATGTCGACTCCTCCTCCGGTTCACTTGATTCGATTAGATGACTTGTTAGGGAACGAGCTTGTCATTTCTAGCCCGAGATATCTAGAGATGTTTATTTATCCAGCTTCCCAATTAGACTTACCCAGACGGGTGTGTGTGAGCGATTTGTTAGTTGTCGCGTTCGGTCTTTCCACTACTGTTCATAGATCTGACTATGTTGTTCCTAGGATGGACCGTTCATCTGACCGTTTGTCGTTGGGTAAGGATTCGTTTTGGACCGCTAGTGATTCCATGGCGATGTTACGTCTTGATGTGGTGTCCCCCAAACACAATTATTTTCCAAGCCCGGTCGCTTGCATTTATCCTCCGCCTTTTGATGATCTGTGCAAGCACACGTTAGTGAACGTAGTTGGGTATGTGGAGTTGTGTCTACCGCACTACCTTTCAACTCCGAGAGCATCCAACTATATAGTTGGAGATGAGCGTTTTCCGCAGGCATTTCTTTGTGAAATTTTTAAATCAAAATTTAAATCTAAATTTAAAACTACGACGTTGGACTCCACGGAAATCGTTAATGAATGTAGAGCACCCGTGCCACCAGACATAGTCCCGTTATTTTCTACTGTTAACTCAAGTCATGTTGCACATGGGTTCACCCCTCATGGAGGTACGTGGGACCTTGTTCTTCCGCATGCTCAATTAGCGTATAATAATTCTTAGAATAGGTCCACCGGTTTATCTCCGAATGAGATAGTGCATGGATATAAGGCGCCCGTGCCTCTTGACTTGATTCTGTTACCTCCATCCTTTAAATCTAGTCAATTTGCACAGGACTTCGCCTCACACGTTCACGCTCTCCATGAACACATTGGTAAGACGTTAGCTACACAATATGATACTTATCAATCGAATGCTAACGTACATAGGCGAGCAGTCCACTTGAATATTGGTGATTTGGTAATGGTTCGACTTATCCCTGAACGGCTTCCTTCGGGCACCATAAAGTAATTAGTGAATAAGAGAGCCGGTCCTTTTCGGGATTTAAAGAAGATAGGCAAAAATGCATATTTATTAAAGTTACCTGCTGATTGGGGAATCTCTCCTGTTTTTAACATTTCAGATTTAACGCTTTATGTCGCTCCACCACCTGAACTTTCTGTCTCTCCGTTTAATATTTCCACTATATCATCTAATGGGGTGGGGGGTGAGATTGTTTCTGGATCGCTTCCTCCTTCGGATTCTCCGGGAGGTATGTTACCTACTGATGATGTAACTGGTTTTTCTTCTTCGCCTAACGCTTTTCCAAGGTTCCCCCGGACCGATTTCTTGCCTGACAGGATATTACAGGACGCGGTGTTTCCCACCCCAGATGGTGACATTTACAGGTTTTTGATCAGATGGCGTGGTCGTCCTGCTTCGGACGATTCTTGGCTCTCAGCTGCACAGGTGGATCTTCTAGATGTGGATCTCTTGCGCCGTTACTTTCCCGCCCACTCATCGGTGATGAGTCCTTTTGAGCGGGGGCGGATTGATGGCGACGGCCATCATGATGGCGATTACGACGATAGCGGCTTAATTGGTAAAGATGACGGCGATGGCGGCGATGACGACGACGACGATGGCGGCCTAATTGGTAAAGATGACGGCGATGGAGGCGATGACGACGATGGCGGCGATGACGACGATGGCGCACTTGGGGTTCATGGCGATCGCGGGATATTGGCGGAAGATGAAGATGATGATCCACCTGCCAAGGATTTGCGGCGGCGCAGCGGCCATGGCTACAATCTTCGCCAACGGAAATAGACTTATTATCATTAATAATTTTAATTTGCTAGTTTATGAGTTTTTAATAATTGACATTTTTATGCCGGTGTGCGTTTAGCCACTGTTTTGGGCTGCTTATAGTTTTTGTTTGATGTAAGCCTTATAAAAGGCCATGACTATTGTTTTTATCATTAGTTGATGAATGAATTGAAAAACCTAAATTCCTCCAACCTAATTTCTCTCTTTCCTCCCTCTTAGCCGCCGCCTCCCTTAGGGGTTCTTCTTCTCCAAAGCTCTTGGCCGCCCCTCCTTCTCTCTTCTTTTCCTCTTCTTTCAACTACTCCCTTTCCCCCACTTTTCAATACCTCCATCATCGTGTTTCTCCTCCACGGTTTCTTCACCTCTCATCAATCTTCGTCCTCCTTAGGTTTGTGGAGTCAAGTGCAAGGAAGAAGAGGCAATCGTGGACTTCTACGGTGAAAGGTGGGGTAGACGATCGAGTTTTCTCATCATTGGTGCATCTCCCGTCGCATCCAAGGAAAGCGATCGTTATTGTTTGTGGATCCAACATCTTGGATCTACTATTCCGAGCGGGGTAACGAAACCATCTACTCAAGAGATTTCTTTCTTAGTTAGTTCTTGTGGTGGCGACTTTTGCGTGAAATTTGAATTGTTGAATTTTCGCGGTACTACTTTTAATAGTTTGTCATTTTTGTTTGGTTTTCCGAAGATCCTTTGAGAGGAGTGTCGATACTCGCTTCTTTGTTTTAGTTGGGATAGATCCTACCATTTTTCGAATTCGTGATTTATTTCTTGGTGGATCTATTTTGGTACAACTCCAAGCTCGTCGGAATAAATATTATTCCCTTTAGCCGGAAAGGATTTTGGCCTATAGCCATTCTTAATTCCTTTAACGGATCGGCTATCCGTATGTTAGCGCAAGAGATAAATTAAATCATTGTGACGGCTGCGTTTCATAGTGCGCGGGTTAGAGAGCGTTGAGAGTTGCGAGCGTCGTCGTCACGCCGTCCGTGTAGGATCTTTTAGGACGGGGCCTACATCAACTAGTCGGGCCGCTATGCATCGAATCACTAGGTGGATGGGCGAGTAGGCTTATGGATGAGGTGATGAGAATGGCGGAATGAGGGTCGTGAGCACCTCTTCACTACGCACGCCAATAGCAATTGCTAGTGCGGCAAGGGTGGATGGTGGTGGATGGAATATGGCGCAACTCGAGCAACTTAAGTAGTAAAATGAAATAGGAATCACATAGACATGAAACACATAACATATACAACCAAAGTGCACTTCATCAATATAAATAGATTTAAACACCAATATTCAATAAGAAAGCAAGAACAAGTCAAGAGATCGACCGAATCTGAAGTCTTGCTGAGGATTCACGGTTGGAATCGTCGGGTTGTCAATCCGTGTTCAAGCTCGGTCCTCAACTGCGTCCGGGGTAGAGAAGGGCTGTCACCACCTTCCATTGGCCCGTCTTCTTCATCTCACGATAGCGGACGAAGTTTGCTAGCTTTCCTTTGCTTGATGGCTATGGCGTCAAACCCTACTTGAAGCTCACGGATGAAGGAGAAGGCCGAGAGGAAACTCCGACTTGGATTTGGCGGTGAAAGCTTGCCCGGAGCACCTCCCTAGGGTGGAAGATGAAGGGGAACAGCGGAGAAGGCGGAAAACGACGGAGAAATGTTGAGCTCTGGATCCTCTCTGAAATAGGGCGAGTCCTGCACTATTTATACAAAGCAGAAATGAACAATGCGCACGATCACAGACACACGACCAGTGGTTGTGCGCACTATGTCCGGTGATCATGCGCACTGGCATGGCAGATTAGGAAGAAGAACTGGTATAACGCGCACGAGTAGTGGCGCACGACCAGTGGTCATGCGCAATAAGTCCAATGTGAAAGATATTGTACCTAATCACCTAGAGGGGGGGGGGGGGTGAATAGGTGACTTAAATCTTTTTGACTTTTTAGGCAGAATTCAGATTATCTCACAGAGTTATAACTACTTTTTCCAAGTAATCAAACAGCAATCACAGAATATCACATGCACACAGTGAACACACAGGTTTATAGTGGTTCCCCAATGTTTGGGTACATCCACTTTCACCCTTCGCGTATCTAGTAGTGTACTAGATTCGGCCAAACTCCTCCACTATCTCAGATCCTCAGATCTTACACTCAGAACCCCAAAACAGGTTCCTACAGCTCAGGCCCAAGGCCCTACAACTCAGTCTTCTCCAAAGACCTACACTCAGCTTCTTCACAAAGCCTACACTCAGCCACAACAAGCCTACAGTCAGCCTCAACTGGCCTACACTCAGAGATAAGAATCTCCTACACTCAGGCACACAGGCCCTACACTCAGCCTTTATAATTACAGGTTTACAACTTAGATCCCTAAGGATCCTACAAGAAATTAGAATACAAAGTTTATATACCTACAACTCTGAATAGAGAGATGAGTTGATAGGTTCTTGATGAGTTCTTGAATGAACTCTGCTGAGAACAATCTCACTTGGCTTTTCTTCAAAGCTTCTTGAATGTAGAACACAATAGGATTGATTCTCTGCAGCTGATCTTCAATCACTGCAACTTAAGATTCAGAACTAGGACTGAAACCTTCTTCACAGCCTGGTTCCAACGGCTGTCTTCTTGGATGGAGCTCTCTCTCTCCAACTTCTTAGATCTTCACTTGATTCTTCAATGAATAGCTAGATCTTCTGTGTATCACTTGATGTGTTGATCATCAATGAATCATCTCTTTCTGTATACAATATAAGCCTATTTATAGGCCTTCTTCACGGTGACCGGCTGATCCGGTTCCTAACTGATTGCTGACAACTCTGACAGGTGCAGTAGACCGGCTGGAATGGCAGCTGTCAAGTCATCCAGTCAGTTCTTGAAATAACTGTAACTGTCTGAAAGTGTCGAGACAATCTGTCTTTAAGTGTCGACACTTATAGACTAAGTGTCGACACAAGTTGACTAAGTGTCGACACTAGCCTTCAAGGTGTCGACACAACTCCTTGTGTTGTAGAATTCACTTCGCGACACAACTTCTTCATCATGTGTCGACACTGATATTCTGTGTCGCCACAACTTCTTCTTCTTCAGCACTTAGTTGAATTCTTGTAAGTGTCGACACAACTCCTTTGTGTCGACACATCTTCATGTGTTGAACTTGTTAAGTGTCGACACATCTTTCTTGGTGTCGACGCATGCCTTCTGTGTTGATACTTGCTGTGTGTCGACACTGCTCCTTGTGTCGACACATTCTTCTTCTGTTGAGACTTTGGCTGAGTGTCGACACATCTCCTTAGTGTCGACACTTGTACTTGGAATATTTTGTTGAACTTTGCTGAGTGTCGACACAGCATCCTAGTGTCGACACTTTCTTCATGTGTTGAGTCTTCTGCTATGTGTCGATACATTCTTCATTGAGTCGACACTTTCTTCAAGTGTTGAGTCTTCTGCTATATGTCAACACTTTCTTTATTGTGTCGACACTTTCTTCAAGTGTTGAGTCTTCTGCTGAGTGTCGACACATTCTTTATTATGTCGACACTTGTACTTAGACTCTGCTGACTTTTGCTGAGTGTCGACGCAGCCTCCAAGTGTCGACACTTTCTGATGTGGACATAGTTCCTCTGGGTGTCGACACTGCTGTTAAGTGTCGACACAGCTTCACTGGGCTTTTCTTCATTGAGTGTCGACACAGCCTTCATGTGTCGACACTTTCTGTCTGGTGTCGACTCTGCATCCCTGGTGTCGACACAATTACTCCAAGTGTTAACACTGCTTGCCTGGGTGTCGACACAAGTCTTCTTAAGTGTCGACACTTTGCTCCTGGGTGTCGACACTTTGCTCCTGGGTGTCGACACATGGACTTAGAAACTTTTCATCTTTCCCTGCAAATACTTAACCTGCACAAGGCAACTCAAAATACATCAACTACATCAAATACTTTTGAATTCATAACCCTTAGTCAATGATATACACCATACATAACAAAATTACAGTATGATGTAAAACAGGATTATGCAATCAGGGAAAACATAATATGTATTAAACAAACATCCATACACAGATATCATCTCAGAACAATTATGAAATAGATTTATTATACAGCACATAGTTCTAACAACTTTGTCATATTCATTATTCAAAAGTTTACAGAATGTTTAACATCAAAAGATTACATAGTAAACTTAAGAAAATTCTATTCTATTTATGCTCAGCATCCTTGATCACTATTCCTTTTCCAGACTGTATCTTGGCTTGCACAGGGGCTTCAACATCTTCAGTATCAGCAGGCTTTTTCCCTTTCAGCTCCTTCTTCTTTAGCTCTTTAGTTTTAATCTTCTGCCTCTCAAAGTAATGATAAGGCTTGGGAAAGTACTTGCTAGGCTCCTGGGCAGTAGGAGGTAGATTTCTCATCTTTGCCTTTCTTTTATATTGCACTATGGCTTCTTGCCTAGTCTCATGCTTTCTCCATTCTAGTTCAGAAAACCATTTGTTTCTATCTTGAATATTATCTTTGGCAGCCTTCCATGCAGTTAAGATAATATTTCTTGAAGTGGAGCTCCATTGTTCAAAATCAGGCCTTTGTTCAGCTTGCTCTCTGAACCTCTTCTTAGACATTCTGGCTTCTTGTTCTTTCAGTAAAGCTTCTTGCATAGCCTCAGATACTGGCTGAACTACCTTTTCTATGATGATATTCTGCTGTCCCTCAGGTGGGCTATACATTGATTGATAATCAGCTTGAACCATATCAAAATCTGGAGGAGGGTAGATGACTTGAGCCACTTCAGGTTGCTCCCCTCCTAGATATGCAGGATGTATCCCAGATTCTGCTACATTGTCATCATCACATAAAGGAGGATAACCAAGAGTTGCTCTGATAGAATTAGAAATCCACTTTGCATGATCAGAGCTGGCTTTGACTAACACCCTCTCCCCCTTTATGACTTCTCTTACCATGTGATCTCTTAGATCATCCTTTTGAAATCTTACTTGGGCATCCAAATAGTTTGCTCCATCTTTAAAGAAAGGTTTCAACCTTTGGAGTTTTTCAGTTATCAACTTCTGAGAATTTTCAATAGTAGAAGTAACAGCAGTTATACCCTCTTGTAAAGCTTTATCAAACTCTGCCTTAGCAGTAGTAGTAGCTGTAGTCTGTCCAGCAGCTATATTCTTCATCTCTGTGACAATTGCATTGTGAGAAGCAGTCAAATTGTCATTCATTCTGAGCTGGTTCTCCAGAACATATCCTTGCTTCAGTGCAATGTCATCCACTTGAGCTTTTATTTTCTCCTGATGAGTAGCTAAGTAGACTACTGCATTCCCTCCCTTGTGGAAGCAGTCAGTCATCTCCTTCTTATTTAGATTCATCTCAAATCTAATAGACTTAATATCTTTGGCTAGATCAAACTGTAGAGATTTTTGCCCTTCATCCACATACTTTTCAATTGCTTGCATGTGCTCATCAAGCTTAATTTGCATAGCAACCATCAAAGCACTGTAATCTACAGTTGGTGCTGGCTGTAGTGCAGGCTGTGGTGCTATAGTTTGCAAAGCCTTCTTATAATTCTGGTTTCTTCTTTTAAATACTTGGAATTTTCTTTTCTTTGCTCTTGCAGCCTCCTCATCTTCAGAGGCTGATGTGCTTGTTATATCTACCCTCTCCTTAGGTAGCTCCTCAACTTCCTTTGGCTTCTCAGGCTCTGTCCTTGCAGGTTCTTCAACAATGACTACTTGCTCCCCCTCAATATGAGCATTCTCCCCCTTAGTAGCAGCACTTTCCTTCTCAAAGTCTGTCTGATCCAGATTAAGGAAGAGATCTTCCATAGTAAACTCTTGCTGAGGTTGAGATGGAGATTCTCTTATCTCATCAGTTACTTAATGTGGTTCCACTTGAGCTTCAACAGATGTGTCCTCCATGACAACATCTGTGGGTTGACTAGTAATCTGAGGTTGCTGATTAACATCAGATAAGTTGTCAATTATAACTTCACTCTCAATAAGGAAATCTAATTGATTGATTTCTGTGATTACCTCAAGGATAGTGTGGGTTGCTTGCTCACTCTCTAGTGGAGTTGGCTCTTCCACTACTAGGGGCTCCCCCTGGATAGAATCCTGGTTTATGGGGCTAGCTTGAGGTAACTCCCCCTGCCTCTCTGCAACCTCTTGTTGATCTGGATACTTCCCAGCAGTGCCAGTGTCTTCTTCATCAGGAGTGAAGACAACTTGTTCTTCAGAACTGCTAGAGGAATCTTGAGCCACTGGGACTGACTTCTTCTTCTTCTTAAGTGGGGTTTCCTTCTCAGGTGTTGGCATCTCCTTGGTCAACACTCTATCCCATCTTGAGAAGATTCTCATGTCCATTCTTCTCATGTGGTTGATTTTAGATCCAGCAGCTTGACTCATAACCTTTGGTATACTACTAGCAAGGTACAGACTAAGAATCCTACCCAAATTGGGTTTCTTTAGGCTCTCCTTTATCTTCTCAAATAATACTGCAGACCAATCAGTAGTTAGTTGAAAGATAATCCTTGTCATGATGCTGAACATATAAGCTGAAATCCTATCATGTCCTCCAGACTTGCACAGGATAACATTCCCAACAATTTCAGATAGAAATTTCTCTTGGCTGTTCATTCCTTTCCTATTGAACACAGAGCCAATTTTCAACTTGGAATCAAGTCCACACCATGTTAAAGCTTCTCTGGTCTTAGAAGCAGTAACTTCATCTTCTTCCTTTGTCCTTGGTAGGTTTAGTACCTTTATCACACTCTTAGGTGATACCTTCACCTTTTCTCCATGAACCCTGGAATTTATCTTGAGTCCAGATTCATCTAGGGTTGCGCCATTCAGAAATTCTAATACTTCTTTCTTCCAGATCTTAGTTGGCTCTGAAACAAGAAAGTCTAACCCTGAGTTTGCAACTAGGGTTACCACATCCTTGATCTCTGATTCTGCGTCATCAAACGCATGCCGCACCAGTTCATAGCCTTCATTTACGTTCTCTTCGAGCTTTGGCGCCATTAGGGTTTGAAGAATTTGAATGGAGAGAAGAGAGGTGTCGACACACAAGTTTGTCTCGAAACTTTAGTGAGTGTGTCGACAGACAATGGCGAAATCCTATTTATACCTTTCTAGGATTGAAGATGAAAGGGTGGGTTAACTAACTTAAATTGTGTCGACACTGTTGATAAGTGTCGACACCAACTTATAATGTCTCGACACCTATGTGTCGACACAAGTTTAGTCTACAGAATATATGTGTCGACACTTGTTTATGTATCGACACCACTTAGCTCGACACATAGTCGAGACTTTACTTTACTAATTCTGAGTAAAGCCTAAGTGTCGACACCACCTTGGATGTGTCGACACCTACTCTATATGTGTCGACACTAATTCCATGAAGTGTCGACACCAACTTCCTAAATGTGTCGACACCTTTTCACTGAAGTGTCGACACCAATTTTCTGTCTCTACACAGACAACTCTGTGTGTCGACACTATTTTACTTAGCCATTTCTATAAACTTATTCTAAGTTTATCATACCTAGTTCAATTTTAAACTTATTGAACTTTGTTTCTTCTAAGGGCTTAGTATACATATCAGCTAGTTGATTATCTGTTTTAACATATTCCAGTAAAATATCTTCTTTTTCTACATGTTCCCTAAGAAAATGATATTTTATTTCAATATGTTTAGTTCTACTATGGGAAACAGGATTGTTTGCAATTGATATAGCACTAGTAGAATCACAAAATAGTGGTGTTCTACTTACCTGAATTCCATAATCCTCAAGCTGATGTTGTATCCATAGAAGTTGAGCACAGCAACTTCCAGCAGCCACATATTCTGATTCTGCAGTGGAGATAGCCACACTTGTTTGCTTCTTGCTACTCCATGAAATCAGTCATCCACCTAGGAATTGACAGGTTCCAGTTATACTTTTTTTGTCTTCTTTGCAGCCTGCAAAATCTGCATTTGAATACCTGTTAGATCAAAGTCTCCATTCCTAGGGTACCAAAGGCCTAGATAAGGTGTGCCCTTTAGATATCTCAGTATCCTTTTGACTGCTGTCAAATGAGACTCTTTAGGGAAAGCTTGGTACCTAGCACAGACACATGTAGCATACATGATATCTGGTCTACTTGCAGTCAAATAGAGTAGGGAGCCAACTATCCCTCTATACAAAGTCTCATCTACAGGTTTCCCTGCATCAACTTTGCTAAGAGACATACTTGACCCCATAGGAGTCTTCATGGTACTGGATGAATTCATACCATACTTCCTTATCAGTTCAAGGGTGAACTTAGACTGGCATATGGATAAACCATTCTCAGTCTGTCTAACTTGGAGACCCAAGAAGAACTTAAGTTCCCCCATACTGCTCATCTCAAATTGTCCTTGCATTAGTTTTGCAAACTTTTTGCAAAGACTACTTTCAGTAGACCCAAATATGATGTCATCTACATATATTTGGACTAGTATTATCTTGCCTCTGGATTCACTAAGGAATAGAGTCTTGTCTATTTTCCCCCTTGTGAATTTATTCTCAATGAGGAAACTAGACAGGGTTTCATACCAAGCCCTAGGGGCTTGTTTTAACCCATACAAAGCTTTCCTAAGTCTATAGACATAATTAGGTTGAGTTGAATCAACAAAACCGGATGGCTGTTCTACATAGACTTCTTCCTTCAGATTACCATTCAGAAAGGCTGACTTTACATCCATTTGGTACACTTTAAATCCTTGATAGGTTGCATAGGCCAGGAACATCCTTATGGCTTCTAGTCTGGCTACTGGAGCAAAGGTTTGATCAAAGTCAATACCTTTTACCTGCCTATATCCTTTAGCAATCAATCCTGCTTTGTTCTTTATGATGACTCCATGTTCATCCATCTTGTTCCTAAAGATCCACTTGGTCCCAATTATGTTGTGGTCTTTTGGTTTAGGAACAAGCTCCCAGACCTTGCACCTCTTGAACTGATTCAGCTGTTCTTGCATTGCCTCAATCCAATGAGGGTCTAGGATGGCTTCTTCAAACTTCTTTGGCTCTACTTGGGATAGAAAACTGGAGTAGAGTGCTGCACTCAGATTTCTGCTCCTTGTTTGTACCCCTTGTCTTAGATCACCAATGATTTGATCTGCTGGATGATCTCTTAAATTCCTATTAGCTGGAGGCATCCTGGCTTCAGGTTGAACTTCTTCAGTTTCTTCATCTTGCTGCACTCCATGGTCTTCTTCTGCATTAGGTACATGTAGTACTCCCCCTGGACAGCAGCCACTATCTTCTACATGCTGTCTTGCAGTAGGTTCTTCTTCAATAATGAGCTTGTCCATCTTCTTAGTTATACCTGTGGAGCTGCAAATACTACTAGACAACTCATTGTTAATAAGTCTAGTTTCATCAAATACTACATGTACAGACTCTTCTATAACTTGAGTACTCAAGTTGTAGACTCTATAAGCCTTACTGTTGTTACTGTACCCAACAAAAAGTCCCTCTTGGGATTTGGCAGCAAACTTAGTTAAGTAAGACTTTGCATTGTTAAGTATAAAACACTTACAACCAAAGATCCTGAAATAGGATAGGTTTGGTTTTCTGCCTTTCACAATCTCATAGGGGGTCTTATTGTGGCTTTTAGTAATGGTAGCCCTATTAATTACATGGCATGCAGTATTAACTGCCTCAGCCCAGAAATATTCTGGGAGATATGTGTCACTTAATAGGGTTCTACCAGCCTCAATCAAGGTTCTATTTTTCCTCTCAGCAATGTCATTTTGCTGAGGTGTCCTTGGTGAAGAAAATTCCTGAAATATCCCAAATTCTTCACATAGTTTTGCCATACTATCAGACTGAAATTCAGTACCATGGTCACTTCTTATCTTGACCACTGTACTGTCAAGTTCATTCTGAATTTGTTTGACAAAGCTATAGAAGATACTAGGTGTTTCAGATTTCTGTCTAAGGAAGAACACCCAGGAAAACCTTGAGTAGTCATCTACAACTACAAAGGTATAGACCTTCCTACCTAGGCTGTGAACTGGCATAGGACCAAAGAGATCCATATGCAAGAGGTATAAACACCTCACAGCATCTTTGTTTTCAATGCTACTAAAGGTGGATTTAGTCTGCTTGCCCTTTTGACAAGCCGAGCATATTCCATCTTTAATACACTTAACTTGAGGATCATTCCTCACTAACTCTTTGCTAAAGAGTTGGCCAATTGTCTTGTAATTTAGATGGGCTAGCCTCTTGTGCCATTTGACATAATGAGAGACTGTCTCATCAGCTACAAGACACACTGGAGAATCATTGGTCTCACACATAATGTCTAGGCAATAGACATTCCTTTTTCTATAACCTGTCAAAATGATCTCTTGATCATTTGACCTCCTGATATGATAACCAACTTTGACAAATGAGATGTCATATCCTACATCACTCAGTTGACTTATACTAATAAGGTTATGTTTCAAACCTTTAACATAAGCCACTTGAGTAATAGTTATATGGGAGCTAGAAATGTTACCAAAACCCTTGATGATTCCTTTTTCAGAACCACCAAAGGTGACTTTAGGATCATCCTTGATTGGTGTGAAGTCCTTTAGCAATCCCCTAGTTCCAGTCATGTGCCTGGAACATCCACTGTCTAAGTACCATATTGGGGCATGGCCACTTAGACTTACCTGTAAAACAGATTAGTTGACCTTAGAACCCAAAGAATTCTTGGGTCCTTGGTACTGGTTAGTTTGCCTCCTAACAAAGCTACCTGCAGGTCTTCCAACAGGCAGTTTGCTACTCAACTTGGCATTAGAATTATGCCAACAGTCTATGGCAAAGTGGCCTACCTTGCCACAGCACCAGCACTCAAACCTATTGTACCTTTGCTTAGGTACATTCCTAGCTGTTTTATCTACAGCTGGCTTGTTGAGGGCTGGGGCTTTGCCCTTAGACTTGGACTGAACAGTCCTAGCAGGTTTAGTAAACCCCAGTCCAGCTTTACCTTTTTGATGAACAAATTCATCAATTAAGTGTAGAACAGACTTTGGTTTAGAAAACCTAGCAACTAAATCTCTCTCCTTCTGAAGACTAATCTCCAGACTTCTGATTTGATCATTCTTAAATGTTATAGTCTCCATCTGAATCACAGTTATGTGCTTCAGTCTGGCTATTTCATTTAGCTTTTGATCAATCATCTTCTCAAAATCTGTTGCAGCAACTTTAAGACTAGCAATTTCCTTTGTCTGACTCTTGGCTAGGGACTTGCTTTTCTTAAAAGCTTGCAACAGAACTCTATATTCATCAATCAATTTATGAATATCCCCTTCTGATTCAGATCCATTGGCATCATTTGATGCTGATGTAACTGAATCAGAACTAGCACAAGAAATTGAACTTAAAGAACAATTTTGTACCTTACTAGTTCCAGGCTGCTCTTGGATTTTGTCATCTTCTGTTAATGCCATCAGTCCTTGGAACTGACTGTCCTCTTGCTCATATATGGAGTTCATTATCTGGATGAACTCCTCTTCCTCTTCCTCAGCATACAGTCCTATGTAAGCTTCAGCTTCTGACTCAGATTCTGAAGAAGATATGTCTGACAGGCTCTTATCCTTTTTGGCAACAAAAGACCTTTCCTTCTTGCCCTTGAATTGAGTCTTTTTCTTATCATTAGACTCTTTCCTTTTCTCAGGACAGTCAGCAATAACATGTCCTTGTCTGTTACAGCAATAGCAAACAATTTTTGATAAAGTTGCTTTGCTTGACTTGGTCTTTTTCCTGTCTTTCTTTGATGACCTTTTGTTCTGATAATAGTCTTCTTTACCATGTGAAGTAGATGGCTTTGTCCTCCACTATTTCTTCTTTAAGAACTTCTGAAAGTGTCTTGTGAAAGCTGCAAAGTCCTCATCACTTTCACTTCTCTCAGAATTTCTGCTTTCTGAATTATCTGACTCAGTCTCAGCAACCTTTGGTGGTGGAGATGGAGACTTACTTCTGTATTTTCTGGTGGCTTCTGTCTTGAATGCCACAGTCCTTTCTTTATTCTCAATTCTGGTAGTTTTCTCCTCTTCTTTCCTCACCATCAACTGCATTTCATAGGATAGCAATTTTCCAAACAAAGTTGGAGGAGGAATTTCTGCTAACTTTGTCATTTCCCTTATGGCACAGATCTTGGTGTCCCAATCTTTTGTAAGGGACCTTAAGAACTTATCATTTAACTCATAATTACTGAATTCTCTGACATAGGACATTAGCTCATTAATAATCCTATAGAACTTCTTATAGCATTCTGTGATGCTATCAGACCTACCTTGCCTAAAACTTTCATATTCTTCGTTTAACAAAGATTTTATATCCTGTCTCACTTCTTCTGAACCCTCCATGTACACTATAAGAGTATCCCACATCTCCTTAGATGTCTTACAGTGTATCAAGTTCTGAAAGGTAGCATCATCCATAGCACTCACAATGATATTCTGAGCCCTCTTGTCCATTGTGGCTAGAATTATCTCATGCTTTGTCATTTCAGAGAAGTCTTTAGGTGTTCTCTGATTTGCATCCAGGACTGAAACCTTCATGGGCACATATGGCCCTTCCTTAACTGTGATGTAAATTCTAGGGTCTGAGGCTTCCATAAATAGTCTCACCCTTTCTTTCCAGATGCCAAAAATTTCTTTTCTGCAAATGGGCAACTTCATGGATCCAAGTTCCTTATGATTCTCAGTTGAAACCATGGTTCTTGATTTTCTTGATTCTGCAATTTACTTAAACTGAATCTGCCAACAGGATCTACTCAGACAGTTATGTCCCTTTTTGAGTAACCTGGCTCTGATACCACTTGAAAGATATTGTACCTAATCACCTAGAGGGGGGGGGGGGTGAATAGGTGACTTAAATCTTTTTGACTTTTTAGGCAGAATTCAGATTATTTCACAGAGTTATAACTACTTTTTCCAAGCAATCAAACAGCAATCACAGAATATCACATGCACACAGTGAACACACAGGTTTATAGTGGTTCCCCAAGGTTTGGGTACATCCACTTTCCCCCTTCGCCTATCTAGTAGTGTACTAGATTCGACCAAACTCTTCCACTATCTCAGATCCTCAGATCTTACACTCAGAACCCCAAAACAGGTTCCTACAGCTCAGGCCCAAGGCCCTACAACTCAGTCTTCTCCAAAGACCCACACTCAGCTTCTTCACAAAGCCTACACTTAGCCACAACAGGCCTACACTCAACCTCAACTGGCCTACACTCAGAGATAAGAATCTCCAACATTCAGGCACACAGGCCCTACACTCAGCCTTTATAATTACAGGCTTACAACTCAGATCCCTAAGGATCCTACAAGAAATTAGAATACAAAGTTTATATACCTACAACTCTGAATAGAGAGATGAGTTGATAGGTTCTTGATAAGTTCTTGAATGAACTCTGCTGAGAACAATCTCACTTGGCTTTTCTTCAAAGCTTCTTCAATGTAGAACACAATAGGATTGATTCTCTGCAGCTGATCTTCAATCACTGCAACTTAAGATTCAGAACTAGGTCTGAAACCTTCTTCACAGCCTGGTTCCAACGGCTGTCTTCTTGGATGGAGCTCTCTCTCTCCAACTTCTTAGATCTTCACTTGATTCTTCAATGAATAGCTAGATCTTCTGTGTATCACTTGATGTGTTGATCATCAATGAATCATCTCTTTCTGTAGACAGTATAAGGCTATTTATAGGCCTTCTTCATGGTGACCGGCTGATCCGATTCCTAACTGATTGCTGACAACTCTGACAGGTGCAGTAGACCGGCTGGAATGGCAGCTGTCAAGTCATCCAGTCAGTTCTTGAAATAACTGTAACTGTCTGAAAGTGTCGAGACAATCTGTCTTTAAGTGTAGACACTTATAGACTAAGTGTCGACACAAGTTGACTAAGTGTCGACACTAGCCTTCAAGGTGTCGACGCAACTCCTTGTGTTGTAGAATTCACTTCTCGACACAGCTTCTTCATCATGTGTCGACACTGATATTCTGTGTCGACACAACTTCTTGTTCTTCAGCACTTAGTTGAATTCTTGTAAGTGTCGACACAACTCCTTTGTGTCGACACATCTTCATGTGTTGAACTTGTTAAGTGTCGACACATCTTTCTTGGTGTCGACACATGCCTTCTGTGTTGATACTTGCTGTGTGTCGACACTGCTCCTTGTGTCGACACATTCTTCTTCTGTTGAGACTTTGGCTGAGTGTCGACACATCTCCTTAGTGTCGACACTTGTACTTAGAATATTTTGTTGAACTTTGCTGAGTGTCGACACAGCATCCTAGTGTCGACACTTTCTTCATGTGTTGAGTCTTCTGCTATGTGTCGACACATTCTTCATTGTGTCGACACTTTCTTCAAGTGTTGAGTCTTCTGCTATGTGTCAACACTTTCTTCATTGTGTCGACACTTTCTTCAAGTGTTGAGTCTTCTGCTGAGTGTCGACACATTCTTTATTATGTCGACACTTATACTTAGACTCTGCTGACTTTTGCTGAGTGTCGACAGAGCCTCTAAGTGTCGACACTTTCTGATGTAGACACAGTTCCTCTGGGTGTCGACACTGCTGTTAAGTATCGACACAGCTTCACTGGACTTTTCTTCATTGAGTGTCGACA
This sequence comes from Platanthera guangdongensis, assembly GCA_039583875.1. Classification (NCBI taxonomy): domain Eukaryota; kingdom Viridiplantae; phylum Streptophyta; class Magnoliopsida; order Asparagales; family Orchidaceae; genus Platanthera; species Platanthera guangdongensis. Next base: position 112,256,761 of record CM077150.1, on the reverse strand, counting down.
CAGACTTCATGTGTCGACACTTTCTGTCTGGTGTCGACTCTGCATCCCTGGTGTCGACACAATTACTCCAAGTGTCAACACTGCTTGCCTGGGGGTCGACACAAGTCTTCTTAAGTGTCGACACTTTGCTCCTGGGTGTCGACACATGGACTTAGAAACTTTTCATCTTTCCCTGCAAATACTTAACCTGCACAAGGCAACTCAAAATACATCAAATACATTTTGATGTATATCATTGGGTAGGGTGAGGCTTCTTCAAATCAGGTACATTTAAACCAATGTACCCAACACAATGGTTGTGCGATTACCCCAGACAGGACTCCAGAAAAGAGGAATCAATGCACAAGATCAGTGGCGCACGACCGGTGGTCGTGCGCATTATGTCCAGTGGTCGTGCGCTTACCCCAGGCTAATTCTGGAAAATGTAGAGTAGTGCGCACGATCAGGGGCGCACGACCAGTGGTCGTGTGCATTAGCTCCCATGATCGTGCGTAGTATTCCTGTTTCACAACCATCCCGAAACATGCACACGACCCCTGTACCGAAAGGAAAAACCAATCACTGATATGTGCAGCCATTTCAGGCAATCACACAAAGTAGTACAAACTATAAAAATAATAAAATACACAACCACGGACATAAATATGCACTTCCTATGGAAATAAAGATAAGATGAAATATGACGATATAGAACTAAAAGTGAAGTGCAAACGTGTTAAAACTAACCCAGATGAGTCCGAAAATAGGTATATAAAGTGGACTCATCAAGAAGCATACCCGCGTCAGTTGTGGCGATTTGAGCAATGGGTAGGGCTAACATGTCTCCGAATTATAGTTGTCAACTTGAGTTGCCCAGGTTATTGGGCATTCATTGTAACACATAATGAGAGTCTTAGGCATGCATGCCATTAAGACTAAAGTCTATGACTATATGCCATGGAGCGCAATGCTCAAGGTTGTCGTTGTAAACGGTGGTGGGACCTGATACTTTGGCACACCGAATAGGTGCCCTATGTGCACAGAACGTTTGGCCGCTGAGGGATTCATTTGTGATATGTTGAACTGTGCATAAGTGCACGTTCTTGTGATATATATGCTTGTGAAATGCTATGGCTACAAGGAAGGAATATCACTGCCTCGTGTAAGTGGTATGGTCGTTATAAATTGGTCAGTTGAATGGTGACCGTTGCTTTGTTTGCCACCATTGCGGTGGATTGTTCCCGTCCAGGTGCATGAGAGCCGACCGGAAAATAGTGGGCTGAAGTCCTTGTTGTTGTTGCTGCTGCTGTTATGCTGGCCCTCGAAGGCCAAAGAATGAAATTTTTATGATTTTCATGTGTGGCTGGCCTGCGTGCTGATGTATGTAATCCACACGTATAAAGAAAACTAATAAGGCCTTAAGGCTAAACATATTGTGTATTTTGTAAACATTCCTTGTAGATATATAAATGTGATTATTTATATATAGTGGACATTCATGATAGCTTAGTTCAAACTTAACCCCTAATGCTGCCGCTAGAATGCTCTGAGTTAGGAAGCGTGGTTTGGTCTTTGATATTAACCTGTAACACCACCGTCTGTTTGAGGTATATAGAGTGGGGCACCGACCGAACCTTCAATTATATGTCATGTAATGGATGGAGGTGTTATAGATTCAGCCTCAACAAGGTCTAAAAACCATGCACCCTAACCCCTCTCCAGGCCTACAAGCAGGTTGTTGGTGGCCGAGGGAAAGTTAAGTTATGCGTGCAACATGGGGACTTCCAAGGAAGTCACCTATACCAAGAACGGTATCAGAACTAGGTTTTGATCCTAGGACCTGTGGGTTATGGGCCCACCAAGCTTCTGTTGCGCCACTTTGATACTAGGAGGTTGAGTGTTCAAGTCCCAAGCAAAGCTCCAACCCAATCATTTAATTTATATAATTTGTTTCTTTTTTGTAATGGCCTCCCCAACACACAGCTAAAAAGGACAACCGACGGCACCTCCATCATCCAGCTCGAAAGGGTTCAGCCTCAATAAGGTTTGCAGACGATGCACCCCAACCCCTCTCCAGACTTACAAGTGGGTTGTTGGTAGTTGAGGGAAATTAAAGTTAAGCAGGTAACATGGGGAGTTCCTAGGAGGTCGCCCATCCCAAACCGGTATTAATTGGTCAAACGATCATAAGAAAAAGAAGTATACAAAACACTTGGACACCTCACTCGAGTGTTAGTTTGCAGATAAACAAAAGTAGTTGAAGCAGTGGTGTGCCCATGTAGGAATCACATTATTAATGTCCACTTAAAATGAGATTAGACCGACTATATTTGACCATCGGAATGTTTAAAATTGTAGGATACAACCCCTCCTCCACCACCTGCTACACTTTTCCATCAGACAGAGCATGGACACACTCTCACAACCATTTTGGAGGCTCAATGTGTAATAAGGAGTTGTTTGAAGGCTCGTTATCAAGGAGGTCTCGGGTTTGATTCTCAGTCTCAACAACCCACCGCGGCTGAGAAACAAGCATGGAGATGGTTTGGGGTGTAACACCCCCATCCATCACATAACATATAATAGAAGGTCTAACCGGGGCCCGATGCCATATACTACAGATTGTTAAAGGAGTTACTAATTGAAACCATAATCTAATTTCCCGCATTCTAACACAGAGTGCATTCTAGCAGAAGTAATTTCTAAGGTTTATAAGAACCCAACCAATTGAATGTCCCCTAATACAAAAGTAGGAATGATTTACCAAATACCCAAATAGTATTGGCAATAAGGCCTTACAATGTTCAACTTAAAATAAATTGTCTTGCATACTTCGGCATGCAGGCATGTCACACATGAACGTTAAAGTAAACAAGTAATTTGCTTTGGCCTTCAAGGGGTAGCTTAGTAACTTCACTCCACCCTGTTATTTCCCGCTTGGATCAGCTGCACCTGCATGAAACATTCCACTGCAGAGGTGGCAAACAATAGCAATGGTCAGCATTAGCTGACCAAATTATAACGACCCTACCCCTCACTCGTGGTGGCGGTGCTCCTTCCCTGTAGGCATTAGCATATACAAAATATTGGCATCCAGAACGTGCAACTTAAGCACCATTCACCACAATCATTGGCATTGTCGGCCACACGCTCCTTGCACTTAGGGCACATTAACGGTGTGCTGAGATTCAAGCCCCACCTCCATCCTCAAGACCGTAACTTTGAGCATTACCAGTCTTTCAAGCTCGAAGCCTAAGACTCACTTCTTCCTATGCTACGACAAAGTCAAGGTGCTCATTGCTTTGGATCCATGCCACTGACTCAATACAAGTTAGGCTGGCAAGCCATGCCGTGAATTGGCCTTCACTTACTGAATCACACAATGCATAACCACGTTATGCCCAAGGTTGGCTCTCAAGGCCACCATAGCAGAGCAATTTAAGCTCATGGCTCAACCATCAGGCCCCCGGGTCTTCACGAGACAGGCCTCCAGAAATAGTATGCTCACTGGGAGCTACCACCGCTGGTAGCGCTACCGCCATGCGAAAGGGGACAGATTATCGATTCTTCTCCAATTTTCGGGTATTTTCTTGAATTCTAACTCTAGTACTGTCAACACAGTAAACTGCACACCCCATTATTCCAAATTCTATACGATTACCACAAAGTCTTCTATGGCATATAAAACATATAAACATCACTAATCCAGACCAAACTATCCAGATGGGCTTCACACAACATGCCTATTCTGTACTTCAATTCCGGATCTAAATGCAACACTAACAGGGATAGACGGATCTACCCATCGGGAGAACCACTTCCACGTATTGATGGAGCGTCTGCCCTCAAATGCCAAAACGAAGGACTTTACATGTCCAAGGAAGAGGATAGTTACCCTAGAAATTTGTTTCGGTGCCATAGGAGAGAATTTAGCTGGATGGAAACAACCACTTTATCCTTGCCTCCGTAGATCCGAACTTGTCTCGTGAATCTGAACTCTGAAACTCCAATGACGTGGAATTTCCTCTATTCGGCACTGCTGCTCCACCTCAAGTCATCAAGCCCAAAGTCTCCAATGGAATGAAGTGAAACTGGCACCTTCAAGGCTTTAAATTGAGCTACAACTGTGCAATACCGTTAATCAATGCCTCAGTCGTGTGTCATCGCCCAAGCCTCCAATCACAGGCCGACACATGGACACGCCATTATAGTTTCGCTATCGTCGCGTGATATGATCCTACCGCCATACAGTAACTTGCATCGATTACGGCATGAGCGCTAGCACTGTCGAAAGACGACAGCTGCTACCGCCATGCGATAACAACCCGAGAGCTTTGCCAATAAATGACCAATCTACCGTCGCGTGATAACAACCTATCACTACGCGGTAGACGATGCATCGCGTCAACATGCCGCTCGAGACACTCTCGACGCCTGATGCTACTGCCACGCAATATCGCTATTGCAATGTGGTACCTACCAGAGAGCTCTACAAAATAAATTAGCCAAGGTACCACCGGCGATAATCCTACAGCCGGGCTGTATCTCTCAGAAATCATTTCCTGCTTGAAGAAACTTGGGGCGTTATATGGGGTGTAAGGTCTGCAAACTTATTGAGGACGAACCATTTCGAGTGTGATGATGGGGGTGATGGCGGTCGTCGTTTTGAGCTATGTGCTGGGGAGGTCGTTACACACAGTATGCAGGAGCAGTAGGAATCCGAAGCAGCTACGTGTGGGGGATGGGCCGGGGGCGGCTTACACGACATGGGAATTAAAGAGGGGCTGGCTTAATTTAGGTGTTGGAGGAGGAAAAAACCTAATTTCCTATTTACATTTATGCCACTCCAATCAAACTACTTAAATTGAATTCCCTTTTTATTTTATTTTTTAAAACTAGGTTGTACATCAATATTATATATTGACTCAACCAAGCATTGTCATTCATTTCTTAGTTTTATTCCATCAAGGAGCCCTTAGATGTAACTCATGTCATATAGGTGGACAAATCCCATTTCTAACTATACACAAACACCCAAATAATTCATAACATACCCAATAACCACCCTTATCATCAACCTTTCTCAAAGAAAACTTTAGATGGTGTCAAAGTATGTTTTTTTTCACTTGATGAATGTTGTGACTTTAGGTCAAAGAACCACAAACATCATTGTCATTTGAGACCTACTTGTGACATGTTTATATAACAATCCACAAAGTATTCTCATGGTGTGTCTGTCCTGTACAACTTGTTCTTAACATGTATCGATGTGTTGACTTGATATCCAATATTATGCCCTGTAATAACAGATCATCAGACAAGCCACATACTAGTCTTATTGTATCATCATTGCCCAAATTTCTAAGATGATGCCTAGAACAGGGACCATTAGAGAATGATGCTTCTTATGAACATATGTCCTCAAATTCAAGTCAAGTACTTGAATTCCTATGGATGAAAATATTTTAGATACATTTTTATGTTAATTAATCTATCTTATAAAAATAAATTTACACAAAAAAGAACTGGTTATAGCTGTAAAATGAAATACATAGTATTCTATTGATCATATGAATTTAAAACTAACACATACAAAATCTACAACTCTCACTAGAGTTGATCATTTAGGTATCTAATACCCATTGATTTAGTATGACAATCATGCTTTCTCTATAAAAGAGCCTTCATTAGTGGATCCTTTATATTGTCTTTAGACGATAATCTGCATATGCTTACATCTCTTTAATCGAAAATCTCTCGAATAAGATGGAACTGCCAAAGTATATGCTTCGAGTACTAATGTGATCTAGGTTTCTTGGCATGTGCAATGACACTATTGTTCTCACAATAAAGAGTTACTTGATTAACAATGCTAGGAACTACATCAAGCTTGCCAATGAATTGCCCAATCCATACAATGTACTTCGCCACATTTGTAGTAGTGATATACTCAGTCTATATTATAGAATCAGCAACTATCTCCTTCTTGGAAATCTTCCAGCTCACAGCCGCTCCATTCAGGCAAAAGACAGAACCTGATTAAGACTTTGAGTCGTCCCTATTAGTTTGGAAGCTATCATCCATATAGCCCTTTACAATGTGATCTTTCTCTCCACCAAATAGAATGAATACTTCCTTTGTCCTTCTAAAGTACATTAGGATATTCTTGACTAATATCCAGTGACAAATACCAGGATCAGACTGATATCTGTTATTTATGCTCAAAATATTGGAGACATCAGATGGAGTATATAACATTGCATACATGATTGATACATTTGCCAAAGCATATAGAATCAACTTCATATGATCCTTATTGTTCAATGAATTGGGACAGTAGTCCTTAGAACAACACACACAATTTGATATGGGTAAGAATCCCTTCTTAGACTCAAGTATGTTGAACTACTTCAACACCGTTTCAATGTGAGTACTTTGGGTCAAACCTAGAAACTTCTTCGAACTATTCATGCGTCGGCAAGTGCATCAGTCGTTGTCAAGTAATAATTTTGGGAATAGCTTCCCCGATTATCAATCTCGAGGGAATGTAGGTTGGGTATCATGATAGCGTCGCAGAAAGATCATTACTAAGAGTTAAATGAAATAACAGGTGAGGTTGGTTTTTGATTCCAAATTCTAACAAAACAAAAAAATCTAATGTGGGTCATAAGCACCACTTCGCTTTGTGGATGGAACTAGTGCAGGCTACTATGTCGTGCTTCTTGAGGCGAATGGACGGAGAGCAAGCGGATGGAATGAACACACGTGCCGAGAGTGAGGGTCGCAATCACCTATTCAACTACCAACACTAGCCCTTGCTAGAGTGGTTCTAGTGTGTAACATCCCACTTGCAATTAGACCCCTCTATTTAGGTTGGGTTAGGGCATGTGGTGGGGCATGTGTTTAGGCTAGGTTTGAACCATGGGATTAGGGTTTAGTCACATGGGGCCCACAGCAGGGCCCAAGGTAGTCTAAGTCAAACTAGCCCCAAATTAGGGTCCTAGTCACACATTGATTCCACCACTACATCCCTAACCCTAACACCAACCTAAGGGAACCATAAGCCATATCACAAGATCACCAATTGACTAGAGTTGACCAAAGTCAACCCTAATTTTAATTTGGTCAAACCTACACCTAAAGGCCCAAATGGTCCAAGTGGGACACCGCCATGGCCCAACCCAAGTTGGGTGGTGTCATAGAGTCCATGACCTTCAGGTGGGGTCAGCTCACTCATCAAGTTGACCAAGTCAACCCTAAAGTCAACAAAGTCAACATGAAGCCTAAAGGAAGAAAGAGTGAACCAAGCCCAATCCCAATGGGCAAAGCCCACTAACCATGGCCCATGACATGCCCAATTGTCCAAGGACTGCCCAACCCCTCTGAATTATGAGAGAGGACACATGCATTGGGGTAAAATTGGAATTTTTGGGGGAAAAGAGGAGAGAGAAGAGAGGGAAAAAGAAAATGGTGGCTATGTGGCCCTCCTTCTCCCTGCCCAAGCAGCTGGCTGAGCTTCTCACAGATATTCCTGCAAAGTAGATGGATTTGGGGACATCTGGTGGCCAGGAGGTGATTCCAAAGCTTGGCCGGCCACACCCCCTTAACTTCAACTTCTCCCACAGCCACCCCCAGCCAAAAGCAAGCCCACCATCACCTTCAGTGAGCTCAGGCGAGTGGAAATCGACATCTGGAGCACTGCTTTTGCTGGAGAAACCAGGAAACAGGAAGGACTCGCCGGAGCAAGCTCGACCATGGCTCACCGTCGCCAAAACCGCTGCCAAGCCTCTATTCTGGTCTGTTTCACTTCACCTCTCACCATACAAGAATCCTAGATTGACTAGGCGAGACATCGGGCTCAATTGAGCCCGATACCATGTGAGCCGATGGAAAAAATCCGAGCTTTCTCTTCTTGCTCGAGATCGCCGGAGGAGCCGCCTCCGGCAGCCTAACCGCCGGGAAATGCCAACCACCACCTCAACGAAGGTGGTGGTAATAATCGCCGGCAGTGGCGCCGGCCCAAGTGGCCGGAAATGCGAAATCAAGAAGATCCATGTCGGGCTCATCTCAGCCATTGGCTGTAGGTAGGAGATGAACGGATGCCGTCCGTTTCATTTCATATGATTTAGCGAATATAATTTAATATGAATAGTGCATTATTTGTCACACTTTTATACAGTTATTTCCTGCTAAAAATAGGCCTCTTAAATGCAATTTCAGAACCAGACACCAACATGAAAATTGTAGGCCTAGGTCTTACCTTCATGTTGCCACCCTAAACTTGAGATTTGGAGCAGTAGGGCTCCCTATAGGGCCATTCTACCTAGAATGGTCCTAGGCTAGGGCAGATATTCAAATATGTGCCCAGGCGAAAATATAAGTCCTCATGACCTGAGATTTTGTCCACGCATGAGATTATGTCATACTTAGTTACTGACCAAAAATTAGAATTTTTGGAAAAATATTTCCTATAGGTTTTAGTAAAATTCACTTATTTAAATTATTTGAATATATGGAGAAATAAAACTCCAAATGACCCCAAACTTTGGTGGCTTGGCTTTTGTGTCAATATAAACCAATTGTAAAAATTTCAGCCTCTTTGGTACTCTGCATGTTGTGTAAACCCACTTGCATGAGTATGATGAATATAGGTTTGGGATGCCTTTAGCAAAAATCTATATAATGGGGACTTAACCCATTTGGAACATTAAAAATCTATGAAATCTTGGTCAGAGATTTATTACGGTGAATTATACAATCAACTGAAGTGATGAGATTTTTGGGATCAAAAATCCCATTATTTGGAATTTTTGAGTATTAGGCCATTTAAAGACAAAAAATTGACAATAGGGTTATTGATGAGTTAAAATTCTCAAATTTGTTTAAGAACTCAAGGGAGTCATATTTAACCAATGGAAAATTTTATGGGTCTGTTAGATGAATATATTTTGGAATTATGTACAATTTACAATTTTGCCCTTTTATGGTAATTATTTAAAAACGATGGAAATTCAGCAGGAATATTATGGAAAATTTCCTAGTGTTTTAAATATGTATTTGTGACCTTGTGTAATTTTCTTGATATTTGTGGATGCACGTATAGGTTTAAAATCCAAATAATGGCATTTTTGTTAAATTTGTCATATGAATGTTAGTAAACCAAATTACTGTTTTGGACCATGAATTTCTGTATTTGGTTATATTTCAGCAATTTACATCTGCAATAATGTTCCTAGAATTTTTAGAAGCATATTTAATGTACTTCATTTGTATGTGGCCACATCATGGATTTAACTCTAAATAAAAATTAAATGGAAAGATTACAATTCTTGGAAACCAGTCATAATTAGCCTAGATGATTATCAGGAAAATTTATTAGAGCAGGGGGATGATTTGATATAGTACTTCTTGTATAAAGTGACATAGGACACTTAATTAAAGGATTTAATTTAGGGTCTTATGACTTAGGAAAATAGTGAAACTCCACATAGTCAATATCATATATCATACCATCCCATGATAAGTTGTTAGGGTCACTTTGGCCAAGAAATTGGAAGTCGTACTTTACGGGTGGTATGGTCATGGGTTGTGTATAGCTCGGATAGTATACATTACTAGGACCGCAAGAGGTGGTATCTGGGAGGATATACTTAGGGAGGCTCACTGTATTTGGTTCTCAGTGCACCCCGGTATCAGCAAGATGACAGCTGATCTGCGGAGGAGCATGTATTGGCCGGGGATGAAGAGGGAGATCAACTTTTATGTGACACACTGCGAGACCCGCCAGCGAGTAAAGGCGGAATGCAAGAGCCCCGGAGGGTTGCTACAGTTGCAGACGGTCCCTGAGTGGAAGTTTGAGGACATTGCTATGGACTTTGTGCACGGATTGCCTCGCTCCCACTCGGGGCATGATTCTGTTTGGGTCATTGTTGACAGACTGACTAAGGTGGCCCGGTTTATACTTATCAGGAAGGACAACCCAGTTACTGTTTTGTTGAGGTTGTTTGTGGAGCAGTTCGTCAGGTACCACGGGGTTCCCAGGACGATTGTCTCGGATCGTGACAGTCGATTCACTTCTAGGGAGTGGAGAGCGGTGCAGGCATGCTTGGGTTCTCAGCTTACTTTTAGCACTGCTTTCCATCCACATACCGACGGTCAGACAGAGCGGACCATCAGGACCATGGAGGATCTATTATGATAATGTATACTGGATGCGGGGAGGCCCTAGGAGAGGCTGTTGCCTCTGCTCGAGTTATCCTACAACAACAGTCACCAGGCGAGCATTAGGATGGCACCTTATGAGGCTCTTTACGGGAGGAAATGTCGGACACCGCTATTTTAGGTTCAGGATGAGGACCCCAGGGCACTTGGATCGGAATATATTGAGGATACGGACGCTCAGATATGATTGATCAGGGACCGGATGCTAGAGGCCCAAAGTAGGCATGCGAAGTACTACGATGTGCGACATCGAAAGGTAGAGTTCCAGGTGGGGGACAGAGTGTTCTTGAAGATACGTCCGGTGCATGGTATTTCTCGAGGTACGGAGGAAACGACTTAGTATTTTAGACTAACGGTCGGTGTGACCAATCATTTTAGGAGCTCGAGGAGATGGAGCACCAACAGGACGAGGTGGCAGGACATGAGGAGCTGATACCGCCACCACCTACTACTACTACTACAGCCCGACGTCAGGTGGGACGAGTCTTCTGAGGATTGTGTAGCTTCCGCTTGTTATCATTTATGAGAGAGATATTTGTCATTTTGTACTGGGCATAAGCCCCTTTTTCTCTATTTTATATAACTCATGCTAGACTGATGTACTCTATTTATTATGAGATAGTGCTGTCACTTGTGGACTAGTGGTTGCTTCATACTGCTTTTACTTCTTACTCTCTTTTGGCCAACAGGTTATATGATCGTACTGGCCGGCAGAATCGGCGTGTTGCGGTGTCGACTAACTTGCGTGTTAGTGCCACCGTAAGATGGCGGTTCTGGGCATAAGACCGGGTTAACTCCTTGGTAAGGGGGAGGGGTCTTACAAACTGGTATCACTTGAACAAACGATCATAGGAGAAGAAGTCCACACCATTGGGCAACCCCGCTCGGTCATTAGTTTGCGGACAAACTATGCAGCGGAAGAAATGGTGTGTCCATGTGTAAAAAGTAACATTAAATAGTCCACATAAGCAATGAGTTAAGCTAATTCTAATATAAACCTTACCTTTGTGCAGCATCCCAGGGTCGCCGTACAGCAGATTGTGGCTACTTCCCCTCCGGATCCCACTCCTTTTCTACAGATAAAGATGGGCCAGACCTTGACAGCCATCCTTGAGGCCTTCAGGGCCTAGCAGCTTCCGGCGCTGCTACCGAATACGGGATCTAACTTGCAGAGTGTGTTCAAGAGTTTGTCCCCGCCCATGTACCACGGGACGGAGAACGCAGTAAAAATGGAGGAATGGCTCGAGGCTATACACGAGATGTTGGCAGGCATCAGCTGCACTGTCAGCGAGGCAGTTCATTTGGCGACTACTGCACTGGATGCCCATGCGAAGAGGTGGTGGAAGTCCATGATGGACTCCACCTATGCAGATAGAGATCTGTGAGAAATATCTTGGGAGGAGTTCGACGAAGTATTCTTGGACCATTTTGTGTCCACCACGGATCGTGATGAGTAGAAGTGAGGTTCTTGAATCTTAAGCAGGGGACCAGGTCGGTGATTGAGTACCATAGGGAGTTTTCCCACCTTGTCAAGTTCGCGGGGATACTTGATACAGACGACGGGAGGTATGCCAAGAGATTCTACCGGGGCCTTAGAGATGATCTGAGGCAGACCATCTTGTTCATCTCTTACGGCACGTCAGGTCATATCATCGAGATGGCCAAGAAGCTAGAGGTAGACCAGCTGATGGTGTAGAACAGAGGGAAGAGACCACTGGATGGGTCGTTCTTTTGGGAGAGCAGCCGGGGCTCGCAGAGGGGCAGAGTCATTAGGCACAGGAGAGGTGGAGGACGTTATCGTCCCAACTATAGGTAGGAGCAGGGACCCCCTGCAGCACCAGCTCCTCCACCACCACAGACACATGGCCAGATGAGACAGGATGATCGTGGTCAGCGGCCGATAGTTTGTTTCGAGTGCCATTAGCCGGGCCATATTAGATCTGAGTGCCCGCATCGGTTTCATCGACTTCCTCCTCCACCTCCTCCACCTCCGGTGGCCCCTCTAGTATAGCAGGGCCGAGGTAGAGGTCAGGGCCAAGGCCGAGGACCTTTTGGCCGAGGCAGAGGACAGGAGCAGATGTATGCATTGGACCATGCTGAGCCGAGAAATCCGGAGGAAGTCATCACAAGTATATAATTTATGTTATGAAATTAAGACATGTTCCTTTAGTATTACTATTTTACGTAATCTTGAACACGGAAAATGACTACCCATTTGAAACTCAATCAACCTCAGGCATAGTCTTCATCAGCGATAAGCCCGCTCATACAGTATTCGATACGGGTGCTTTACACTCGTTCGTATCAGAAGGCTTCGTTGAAGGATTGGACGGCGTTGAATGATTCACGGGCTCGATGATGAGAGTGAGGCTACCTGATGGGTCATACTACTATCATCTGCCAAGGGTAATATGGAGGCAGAAATCGGCGGAAAGACTTTTGAAGTGCCTGCGACGATTCTAAAGATGCCAGATTTCGACTTGATCTTGGGCATGACATGGTTACATTGGAACCTTTCCCAGATTGACTGCCCATCGAGGAGGATCGCACTGAGGCACGGGGACTCCCATGTCATCGTTGAAGGTATTAGACTCGTCTACCATCTCTTATTATCATCTGTACATGCTGTCAAAGCCCACATGCAAGGAGAGTAGGTGTACATTATCTGCTTTGAGATGGAGGGAGCAGAGACTCCTATTGTGGATATCCCGGTAGTTCGGGATTTTTTCGACGTGTTCCCGGAGAAATTGCCTGAATTACCACCGGCCAGGGACACGGATTTTTTGTTTTCAGTTGGTGCCAGGAGCTAGGCCCATATCTCGGGCACCGTACAGGATGGACCCAAAGGAGCTAGTAGAGTTCAGGACTCAGCTATAGGAGCTGGTAGAGTCATGGTTTGTCTGACCGAGCTCATCACCGTGAAGAGCTCCAGTGTTATTTGTGAAGAAGAAGGATGGCTCCCTGCGTCTCTGCATCAACTACCGGGAGTTGAACCGGTTGACGGTCCGGAATACATACCTGCTACCCCGGATCGAGAGCTTGTTTATCAGCTTTAGGGAGCCTTTTGGTTCTCCAAGTTAGATTTGAGATCGGGGTACTATCAACTACGTATCTAGGAGGAGGACATTCCGAAGATGGCTTTTAGTTCCCGTTATGGATTGTATGAGTTCACGGTGATACATTCGGGCTCACGAATGCACCTTCTGCATTCATGAGCTTGATGAACCGCGTCTTTGAGCCCTACTTGGATAGATTCGTTATAATTTTCATCGATGATAAACTAATCTACTCCCAGACACAGGAAGACCATACTTAGCATTTGGCCTTGGTTTGGGGGAAGCTGAGAGAGCACCAATTGTATGCAAAGTCCTCCAAGTGGCAGTTCTGGCTGCAGGAAGTGGCATTTCTAGGGCACACTATCAGTGGGGCAGGGTTGGCCATGGGCCCAGCCAAGGTGCAGGCAGTTAGAGATTGGACGCGGCCAAAGTCAGCATCAAACATTCCCAGTTTTCTAGGACTCACAGGATATTATCGCAAGTTCGTGGTGGGATTCTCAAGGATATCACTCCCCCTCATGTCCTTGAAGAAGATGGAAGCAGCTTTTGCATGGACGGAGAAGTGCGAGGCGGCATTTCAGGAGTTAAAGGACAGGATCACCTCTTCCCCTATCCTTGCACTTCCATCTAGGAAGGAAGGATTTCATATATATACTAATGCCTCATATCAGGGGGTGGGTGCAGTCTTGATGTAGCACGGGCATGTCATCGCTTATGCTTCGAGGCAGTTGAAGAAGCATGAACAAAATTACCCCGTACATGATTTGGAGCTCGGGGCGGTGGTGTTTGCTTAAAGATCTGGAGACATTATCTATATGGGGTTCATTGTGATATCATATCAAATCACAAGAACCTCAAGTATATTGATACGCAAAAAGACCTAAACCTGCGCCAGAGGAGGTGGCTTGAATTCTTATGTGATTATAAGTACACCATGTATTATCATCCGGGGAAGGCGAACACCGTGGCAGATGCCTTGAGTAGGAGAGCCAGCACCTCAGTACCGGAGCCTCGGGAGATGTCTATGGAGCTGTTGCAGATGTTGGGAGATATGCATATTTTAGTCGTTTTTGAGTCCCAGCCGGAGATCTACCAAGAGTATTTTAACTCGTCGATCATGGAATGTGATATACGAAAGCGCATCGGGGTACAACAGAGGTTAGATGCAGCTTTGGTGCCAGTGTTCAGGGCCCTGGAAGGGGGCAGGTCAGGTGATTATACATTGCTTGATGGCCTTGTTCATTTCCGTGGTCGTGTTTATATACCCGTAGGAGGTGGTATCCGGGAGGATATACTCAGGGAGGCTCACTATACTCGGTACTCAGTGCACCCCTGTATCACCAATATGACAGCTGATCTGCGGAGGAGCATGTATTGGTCGGGGATGAAGAGGGAGATCATCTTTTATGTGACACACTGCGTGACCTGCCATCGAGTAAAGGCGAAATGCAAGAGCCTCGGAGGGTACAGTCGCTGCCGATCCTTGAGTGGAAGTTTGAGGATATTACTATGGACTTTGTGCATGGATTGCCTTGCTCCCACTCGAGGCATGATTCTATTTGGGTCATTGTTGACAGACTGACCAAGTTGGCCCGATTTATACCTACCAGGAAGGATAGCCTAGTTACTGTTTTGGTGAGGTTGTTTGTGGAGCAGTTCGTCAGGTACCACGGGGTCCCCAGGACGATTGTCTCGGATCGTTACGATCGATTTAATTCTAGGGAGTGGAGAGCGGTGCAGGCGTACTTGGGTTCTCAGCTTACTTTTAGCACTGCTTTCCATCCACAGACCGACGATCAGACAGAGCGGACCATCATGACCATGGAGGATCTGCTATGATTGTGTATACTGGATATAGGGAGGCCCTGGGAGAGACTGTTGCCTCTGGTCGAGTTCTCCTACAACAACAGTCACCAGGCGAGCATTAGGATGGCACCTTATGAGGCTCTTTACGGGAGCAAATGCCGGACACCGCTATCTTGGTTTCAAGATGAGTACCCCAGGGCACTTGGATCGGAATATATTGAGGATACAAACGCTCATATACGATTGATCAAGGACCGGATGCTAGAGGCCCAGAGTAGGCAGGCGATGTACTATGATGCGCGACATCGGAAGGTAGAGTTCCAGGTGGGGGACAGAGTGTTCTTGAAGATACATCAAGTGCATGGTATTTCTCGATGTGCGGAGGAAATGACTTTGTCTTCTAGACTAATGTTCGGTGTGACCAATCATTTTAGGAGCTCGAGGAGATGGAGCACCAGCAGGATGAGGTGGTAGGACGTGAGGAGCTGATACCACCACCACCGACTACTACTACTGCAGCCCGATGTTAGGTGGGATGAGTCTTCTTAGGGTTGTGTAGCTTCCGCTTGTTGTCATTTATGAGAGAGATATTTGTCATTATGTACTGGGCATAAGCCCCTTTACTGCTTTTACTTCTTACTCTCTTTTGGCCAACAGGTTATATGATCGTACTGGCCGGTAGAATCGGCGTGCTGCGGTGTCGACTAACCCTTGTGTTAGTGCCACCGTAAGATGGCGGTTCTGGGCATAAGACCGGGTTAACTCCTTGGTAAGGGGGAGGGGTCATACATAGTGCGTGAGCGGAGTGGATATGAATTGAGCCGAGTGATCACAGCTAATAAGAAGATGAAACTATCCCAAGCAAACTTCATTCATAGATAAATAAAAGTAAGTTCAGGTTCATTACAAGCTTACGAATACACTTCACTATGAGAAAAGGTTGAATAAACCTATAGGAGGAAAGGCAAGCCGTGGTTCTTGTCCGGAATGGTGGGTTTTCAGTCCACTTCTCAGCTCAGACCGTTGGATGCATCCGGAGGTAAATGGGTTGTCAATCCACTTCTCTTCCTCCATCTTCTTCCCTTTCCTTCAATCTTTTCTCCCTTTTACCCAAATGAGTTGTACCGAAAGATCTCTGTTGCACACTGCTGGTGGCCAGAAACTCTCTGAAGGGTTGAAGATGGCTTCGGATCGCCGAAGAAAACTTCCCGGAGGGTGGAGATGAGTGGAGGACCTGCGGGGGTGAGAAACGGAGCTTCGCGCGCAGCAGCAGGGCGAAAAAAATGAAAAGTATTGCCCTAATTCACGGAGCATGGGTATAAATATTGCAGAAGAAAATCAGCACGGACGATCAGGGGCGCACGACTAGAGGTCGTGCGCACTGGATCCCATGATCGTACGATCAGCAGTGGTAGAACTCTAGAAAAATTGAATAAACACGCACGAGTAGTGGCACACGATCAGAGGTCATGCACACAATGTCCAATGCTCGTGCGATTGTCCCAGACAGAACTTGGAAAAATGGAGAATAGTGCGCACGATCAGTGGCTCAAAACCAGTGGTCGTGTGGTATAGATCTAATGACCGTGCGTAGTATTCATGTACTGTTTGGGGTTCGATGAACTGACCAAGCCCGACCAGCAGTCGTGCGCTAAGGAGTCCACTGACCGTGCATGTGTAAAAATGCACGATCAGTGGCCCTTATGAGGAAAACATTCTCAAACACTCCCAGAACACACACACGACCTTTGTACCTGCAGCAAAAATAAAAGAGCCACCGAAATGGGTAGTTCACATTCTCCAGACAAAGAAACACACTATGTAGGGCAAAAGTATAATAACTGCGAAATCACACTTAAAATGGGCCAAAAGTTCACTTAACATGGAATGGACATAATAACAAATATGAATAATTATGGCTCTAAAGTGTAGTGCATCAACGAGAAAACTAACCCAGATGAGTCCAAAAATATGTATATAACTTAGACTCATCACACCCCCAGATTTAAATATTTGCTCGTCGCGAGCAAATCATCACTCCGTGGACTATAAAATAGTTAGCTGGCTTAGTAATTTCCAAATACAGTATTGAGAGAAATCAAATATATCATTGGCATAGAAAACAAAATAGATAAACTTTTTGATTATACTATAGAATTTATACTTTTCAGCAGGCGTAAATAAATATTATATCTACTCAAAATTGGAATTTTGGAATATCGTTCGATCATATGTAGGAAGAAAGTATGCAGGCCACTCAGGTGAGCATTGCCAAAGACCGGGGCTTAGGATCACAACCAAAGAAATCCATCAATGTCGGGGACCTTAGGCTTGCCCGTTTACACTCTCTCCACGGTACTAGCTCATCTCAAGTGTGAATCCGTAGGACTTTAGGATAATCATGGGGCTTAGGCTAAGGTTTGGTAGTCAAAGATAAACATGGAGTCTACACGCAACCCAAGAGAGCAAACAACAAGCTAAACCAATACAACCCCTCAGAATTGCACGTGTGACACACCCCCAGACTTAGCTTGAAAACCGGGCATGTACACGGCCTAACCCCACCAATATCAAGATAAACAAGATGTGGATTCCATTTCTCATTGTAATTCTTTTTAGATTTTCTGTTTCAATTCTCTCCTTTTCTTTTTTTTTCCTTTTGTAATCCCCAATTTTTTTGCAAGTAACTTTCTTGTATTCAACAAGCACATCACTAGAATTCCACACATCACACCTCGTAAAAATATTAAATTCACTGGAGCTCATGGATTTATTTACTATAGGAGGATTGGCTTTAGGCTTTGGTGAATGACGGTGGAGCTGAATCAAAGGAGGGGTAGGCACAAACTTGGCTTCAAACAGTTAGCAGCTTGGAAAAGGTAAATATGGCTCAAACTAGCCAAATTGATGGCCTACGTCAGGATCACGCTTGACTAGCCATGCACCAATGCTTCGAGAGTAGCTTAGGGCAAGTTCTTAGCCACCGAGAAAGATGATCCTTCCTCCCGACTCAAGCAAAATGAGTTTAGTGACTGCTACACACATCCCTAAACTACCGTTCGATTTCACCAGATTCAACATTTTTGAGTAGTACAAACAATATTTACATCTGCAAAAAAAAGTATAAATCTACGAGCATAAAGAAAAATTAAATCAATACTATTTCTACATAGACCATGAGTACTCGATTAGGAGCACTGCACGAGTTTCACACTACTTTATCCTAAAATCCTAAGCCAACACCACTATTTTAAAGTTTACACACAAGCAATGCATTTGACTCGAACCGCGCGCGTGGATAAGATCGCGCTCAAGTGTGTGATTCAGTGTGTGCTACAGTGATTTTGAAATAAATAAATCACAATGGGTATGCTTTAAAATGTATGCTCGTGTAGTGACCACAGGCATGCTCTCCCCCCAGACTTGAATGCAACAACTATAAAACTAAACATTCCAAATAATATAAAGAGTTACGGGTAAGAAGTACCTATGCTCAAAACTGAGCATACTAGTCGTGTTGCGAGGTTGTCTGATAGCGGCTGGTATGCTGCCCTTCAAAAATTTCCAGTACCTGCAAATTAGAGATCCTATGCAAAATAAGAAAATAGAAATGCAGATATAAAAAGAAATACATCACACAAAAATAGACAAAGTGGTCCTACTTAGGTTGTCTCCCATAATCCATTTTCTTTACAGTCCTTAATGTGGTCTGAATATAGAGTTTTATGTCCACAACAAAGTAAATAAAAAACTACTCAAGTCTACCAAGCAGTTACTAGCATAAACTATCCAGCAATTATCAACTAAACGCCGATTTATGATATAGTTCCCCATAAGAGTGAGAAAGGCCAGGGCTTGAATCTTTAGGATTCAAGTTGGTTTTACCCAACAGGCCCAAGCCCCTTGCTTATCTCCCTGGAGAGCAACAAAACGAGCGGATCGCAAAAAATGTTCATTTTTCTTTTTCTCCACAGTGGGAGAATGCCACCTAGCGTAATCAACTGACTCTCCATCCAAGGTTTTAGGTTTCATCGTCTCAGACACCATAGTGGCAACCGGATCCGCCAACAAAACCTTACGATTAAACTATTTGTCCTTAAATTTAGCATAAGGAGGTGGAGAATCATGCTCCCACACATATCTAAACTCAGGAATTTTATCAGCATCCTCCTCACGAACCAACAAATCCTTCTTCTCTTCCTCATCACCACGCTCTTCTTCAGAGGTACTTCTTCTCTCCTTCTGCTTCCACATCTCCTGTTTATTTCTGGGATCCACATTACTAAACAATTTGTCAGTGATAACAACAGTAGGGGGTACAGAGGTTCAATCAAGGTTCTAGGAAAGCACGTCTGTTTCACCACATTTGGTACAACCACCTCCCCCTTGGAAAAGTCCAAGGTGGCGCTGCTTTCCATCAAAAATGGGACTCCCAAGATTGGGATCAAAGTATTTTCGATAGGCCCCAATACTTGGAAATCCGCTATAATCTTGGTTGCGTCCACCGTAACTTCAACATCTTTCACCTCTCCTTTAGTCTCCACCAGAACTCCGTTAGCTAAAATAAGAGAAGTACGATCATTTGGATTTAATTTTAAATTAAACTTCTCGACGTCTTGCAATGCGAGAATGTTTCTAGAAGATCCAAAATCACAAAGGGCGGGTGTGTCAATGTTGTTGATCGTACAAGCGATCACTAGATCTCTACACACCCCCTCTTCCTTCTCAGCAGGGCTCCTCCCCTTATCTACGGGGTTCTTTTCTGTGTTTCTTGGAAGAGTCCCTTGGGGACGCTCAGCTAGCACCTAGGCCAATTGTCCATGTTGTACTTCCAAATTCCGCATAGATACAGTCTGATTAGCCATATTCGATTGAGCGACCTCAATAAACTTCTCCATCATTTCTTCCAAATTACTCTTCCTAGGTGCCGAAGGGATCTGATTATAACCTGGGTTTGGTTGCCATCGTTGTCCACCGGCATTTTGGTTCCACGAAACGTTGGGGTGATTTCTCACCCCTGCGTTATATGCATTCCCATACGACGCACCCCTATTTTGATTAGCAATGAAATTCACAGATTCGTTCATATTTAGATTATACAGCTCAACAGACAGTTCATCTATCGGGCATTCATATGTGTGATGGTCGTCCACGCCGCATCCTTGGAAAGAGATTGCCATGACAGGTGTTGCAGTTGGTATAGCCTATCCAAGAGCGAATATTCCACGGGTGTTCCTTTGGGTATTTCTCCCAGCAGTCCAATATATGATGTGTGAGGCTGTATCTTGCAAAATCCTCAGGGCATCATCAGGTGTAAGGTTCATCAATGAGCCTCCTATAGCGGCGTCAATAATAGCCCTATAATTGGGTTCGATGGCAAAGTAGAACTGGCCCACCATGTTCCAAAGTTGAAACTCATGGGTTGGTAATTTCCGCAGCAAGTCAATGAAGTGTTCCCACACCTCCACCAGGCTATCCTGATCGAACAGGCGGAAGTTACCTATCTCCCGGCATAGGTTCAATATCTTGTTTACCCGACTGAACTTCTCCAGGAATCGCATGGTTAAGGCATCCTGATATTACGTTTTGTAGTCTAAACTATTAGGGTATTTTTAGTGTTTTTATATGCAAATCATGTATTGTAAGCTTATATATTGACCACCTTTTGTATATTTTGTTGCCACTAATGTTTTCTCTTCTTTTTGCAGGTTTTCTCAAATTCTGGCAAAAATGACCTTACACGACCACCTTACACGCCCTCCCTGGGCATTTCACCGGGCGTGTAAACCGATCTCGAGGATGCTTGCTGCCCAGGACTCAAATCCCGAGAAAACCCCCTGACACACCCCCCTGACACGCCCTCCATGGGCGTGTCACCGGGCGTGTCACGAGGTTTGTCTCCCTCTTCTCGAAACCTGCTGTCGTATTTAAAGATTTCCTGTCGCGCACGTCAACAGTACTAACACGCCCACCCTACACGGGCGTGTCCACAGGTGTATTCCGCTATTTTCGGCATTTGATGGATTTCCGACCGACGATTGAAGCTTGATGTGCCTTACAAGCCACCCATAGACGGGTGTGACCTTGGGCGTGCCCACTGACGTACAAAAGAAATGATGATTTCTGTCAGAATTATGCTCCTGATGTTTTCCCGTACATGTCACGCTCCCTGACACGCCCTACCCAGCCGTGACAAGGGGCGTGACTAACCCACAAGAAATTCTATAAATGCAGACCTCCCTTGTGTCCAGCATGAAATTTTGGGGAGAGGGGAGGTGCTGCTAGTTCTAATCTTAGCTTTTGTGTTTTTATTTTCATGTTTTCTCTCTCTCTCTCCATCCCTAGTTTTATACTTCATGCAATATAGTTTCATTACTTGTAAACTCTTTTTATTAGTGTAATATCGGTAGTAGGTCTCTTTTTCGTGCACTTGTAATGTTCATTACTAGTTGTAATCCCTTTTTGTGCTTAATGAAATTTTAGTTAGCTTTCTCGTTCTCTATTTCTCTTTCTTTAGTTTTCATTCACATTTATTATTTACCCCTCTCTTTCCCGATTACCATGATTAAGTAATTCTCATTTGTACTCGATCGTGATGAACTTAGAATGAGTTGATCAAGTTATGATGTTTTATCCTTCTTCTTCTTCTTAAAGTAATTACCTTTGATTTACTCTTGGTTTTTATTTAGTGGTACTATATTGCCGGTATATAGTTTCCATATGGGTTTTCAATTTTATTTAGCTGAGAGGCTCGTAATTGAATCGATCACCCAAGAGTATAGAGAGTTGCACGTACCACTCGAGACAGGTGTTAAATTTTCTCAACGTGGTCAGCAAGATAGCCCAAATGCCAAATTAATATCTTCGGAACTACCCAGTTCGCATGTTGAACCAGCGGAAACCAAGGACTAGAGGTACAAAGGTAAATCCCAACAAACAATGGAAGCACAAGCAGGTCTATTATTCATTCACTTCTTTACAATGCGAGGCATACATAGCGAGACATGATTTCGCTAGTATAACAGCTGAAAAACAGAAGCACCAAAAAACAAGCCGGGCGGACAGCACCCGAGTCCGCCGAGACCGCGAGGTCGCCGAGGTCGCCGAAGCCGCCCGAACTATGCTGCAATCCGCCGAATACCATGGAGTCCGCCGAAGCCGCGAGGCCGCGCGGACACACCGTTATTCGCCTCCTGCTGAACCCGAACTGAGGAACACCCCTACCCGCCTGAAACCGGCGGACAGGTTATTGAAGCTGGCAAAGTTGAAACAGAACTGACAAGCCGCAGAGTGACCTCCTGCTGAGTCCGCAGAGACCGCACACTTCCAAGCACTGACCGAAGTCACAGCCAAACTCCTGGCTCCTTGAAGTTATCCGCGCGACCTGCACACAACAAACCGTCAGCCTGAAACAATCCGCGCGGACTGGCAAACACAGACCGCAGCACTTCGCTCAACCCAATTTATTGTTCACTCACGTTACTTAGGTTACTGTAGATGTGCCAGGGGGGGTCCTATTTATAGGCCAGGTGAGGAGTGTGGTCACCGCCCAAGAGATAGTGACACCGCCCCAGTCCGCGCGAATACAAACGACCGTCCGCTCAGTCCGTGTGGACTTAGCCGGTCACCAAGGAAAACCGCCAGGAGCAAGGCAACCATTGACGAACCCTCTCCAGTCCGCCTAAGCTAAGCGGACAAGGCATCAGCCCGCAAAGCTCCAACCGCTTCAGGACAGCAAACCCCCTTCAATGGCTGTCCGCACCAACCCGAGGCAGTCCGCAAGACACACACCTCAATCCGCCACAAGTCCACGACCAAAGGCAGCTAAAAACCAGACCGCCCGGTCACAGCGGACTCGGCGGATACGGCGGACACACTGAACTCGGCACCAAGTGTGACCAAGCCCAAAACCATAAAGGGCTAATGCGAGCTTGGCGGACGCAAAACCCCAGTCCGCCAAAACACCACAGTGCAGACCGCCACAGTCCGCGAGCTCCTCGCACTCCTGCCCTATCACAGCGGTCTAATCCCGGACTCCAACACCAGGCCGCCACAACGATCTCCACAGCAACTCGCCTGCTGTGCCACCAGAGCTCGACAAGGCCTCAGCCAAGCTCTAAGCTCAGTCCGCAAGCATCCCGCGGACAAGAGCCAACCCGCCTTTCAGCACAAGCTTGCACCCGCGGCCACTGAGCAAAGCACCAGTCCGCAAAGCCTCTCTATCCGCAGATACCAGGCCGCACCAAACCGCGGACTCCATGCAACAACCCGCTCAGAACACAGCCGGCTTCCACCAGACTTTCCACCAGGCCGCAAACCTCAGTCCGCCTAGTCCGCCCAGTCCGCCAAAGATGTCCGCCACAGGCCGCCCGGCCTGTCCCGTCACCCACTTCCACTTCACAAATTTCAACACTCCCCCTTGAAGTGAGAAGTGGTGACCAAGCCCAACAAGCTGCGCAAGCGTTCAAAAGGCCCCTTCGACAATGGCTTCGTGAAGATGTCAGCAAGATTATCTTCACTCCGAACATGCCCGACCAGCAGAGACCCCTCCAACACCTTCTCCCTGATGAAGTGGTGATCAATCTCTATATGCTTGGTCCTGGCGTGACACACTGGATTGTTTACCAGTTTGAGAGCACTCTCATTGTCACCCCGGAGTAAAGTAGGCCCTTGCACTTCTTCATGGACATCCTCTATAAGCCTCCTCAACCAAACGGCTTCCCGAGCAGCCAAGGCTGAAGCCTTATACTCCGCCTCCGTGGTTGAAACCGACACCGAGTCCTGCTTCTTGCTACACCACGAGATGCTGGCTGAACCGCAAGTGAACACATAACCTGAAGTAGACCTTCGATCATCCGAATCACCGCCATAGTCAGCATCCGTGTACCCGAGCAATGCAACCTCCGCGTCTCTTCTATAGAGGAGTCCCATGTCAGAAGAAGCCTTGACATACTTCAGAATTCCCTTCGCCGCCACTAGATGAGATTGCCTTGGTTCAGCCATATACCGACTTACTCGGCCAACAGCATAAGCGATATCCGGCCTTGTAATCGTCAGGTAAATCAAGCTCCCAACAAGAGCCCTGAACACCAAGGGATCATGAATAACCCTTCCCTCATCTCGTCGAAGCTTCAGCCCAGATTCCAGTGGAGTAGAGCACTTCTTCCCTTCGCCCATGCCAAACCGCTTCACAATACGATCAGCATACCCTTTCTGGCTAATGAGAACCCCGCACTCCTTCCTCTCCACTTCAAGACCAAGAAAGTGATGCAACTCTCCCAAGTCCTTCATCTCGAAGCGTATAGCAAGCTCTGCCCTGAGCCTTGCTACTTCCTCCTCCGAGTTCCCTGTGATGATCATGTCATCCACATACAGCAGGACCAAGACTCTTAGCTCTCCCTTATTCTTGACGAACAAGCTTGAATCCGAGTTGGAAGCCAGGTATCCACAGAATTGCAAGTACTCTGCAATCTTCCCATACCACGCTCGAGGAGCTTGCTTCAACCCATAGAGAGCCTTCCTGAGTTTGCAGACATAGTCCGGATGCTTCTCAGAGACAAAACCAAGCGGCTGATACATGAAGATGTCCTTGTCAATCTCTCCGTAAAGAAAGGCATTCTTCACATCGAGTTGCCACAACCTCCATCCCTTGCTAGCAGCCAAGGCGATCACCACTCTAACAGAAGTCATCTTCGCAACTAGACTGAATGTCTCCTCATAATCTTCTCCATACTGCTGTGAGAATCCTCTAGCGACCAGTCGAGCCTTGAACCAATCAATGCTCCCATCAGCCTTCTTCTTCAACTTATACACCCACTTGCAAGTAACCGGAGTAACGCCATCAACCTTGGGCACAAGGTCCCAGGTTTCATTCTTCTTCAGAGCATCAATCTCTTCCTTCATAGCGTCATCCCACTCCTTTACTCCAGTGGCCTCGTTGAAGTTTGCAGGCTCTCGCTCATCCAGAGGACCTGCAAAGAAGCAGGAGACAAAGCTCACTGCATTCCCATCACAATACCGAGCCGGTGGCTTAACCATCCTCTTCGATCTCCGAAGACACGGCTCCTTGCTCACGACTTCCGTTGCTTCTTCGGGCTCCACTCCTACCTGGGGCAAGCATTGAGCAGTGCTCCCCCTGCTTCCTGAGCCAGAAGGCTCAGCCTCGGAGTTCGAAGCAACAGGAGCTGCTGGTGAAACAGCAAGCTCCTCTTCCAAGCCTTCAGCAGCCTCCACCGGTGCTTCATCATCCTTGCTACTTCCGGTTAGCTCCACCGAGCCACCTCCATATGACGTCAGCTCGTCGAAGACAACGTCTCTTGACACCACGAACTTCTTCGTCACAGGGTCCATGCACTTCCATCCCTTCTTCCGCTCATCATAGCCAACAAAGACAAGTTTCCTTGCCTTCGCATCCAGCTTTGTCCGTGAAGCATCCGGGACATGCACGTATCAAGTTGAACCGAACACCCTAAGGTGTTCAACACTCGGCTTCTCCTTCAGCAACAGCTCAATAGGAGTCTTCATGTTGATAGGGCTGAGTGGCATTCGGTTGATAACATAAGCAGCACAAGACATTCCCTCCGCCCAAAAGGACCTTGGGATATCTTTCGCATGAAGCCAGCATTTGCAGGTCTCCGTCAAATGACGGATCTTCCGCTCCGCTACCCCATTTTGTTGTGGAGTGTGAGCACAAGTAAGCTCCCGTTGGATCCCGTGCTTCCTGCAGAAGTTAGAAAACTCGGAAGAGACAAACTCCCCCCCCCCGTTATCAGTTCTAAACTTCTTAATCCGCAAGCCAAGCCGGCCTTCTACCAACTCCTTGAACTCCACGAACAAACGGAAGGCTTCCGACTTCTCCTTTAAGAAGTACACCCAAGAATACCTTGAGTAGTCATCAACCAAGACAAGCATGTATTTGCTTCCACCAAGGCTGGCAGTAACCGTTGGTCCCTTCAGGTCGCCATGAATACACTCCAGTGGTTTCTTGCTCCTTGTTTGTGATTTATCAAACGGAAGGCGATGTGCCTTACCATATTGACAGCCCGCACAAACATGCCCATCACCAAAGGAAAATAACTTCGGCAACCCCCTCACCATACTTCTACTCGCCATTGCCTTCAGCTTGTCCATGCCAACATGCCCCAGCCTCTCATGCCAGATAGCCGCACTATCATTGGCCCTCATTCTATCAACATAAGCACTGGTGGAAAGAACATACAAGCTCTTCACCCTTCTCCCAACATGAGCAACATCAGCCTTCACCGCTGATACGTTGCGAAGGAACCTCACGTCTGTTGGCCCAAACAGAACGTGATACCCAGCGTCCACCGCATTGGTCACCGAGAAGAGGTTTTTCTTCATGCCCGGTACGTGATACACACTCCTTAACGTAAGTGGCCCCTGATCACTACCCAATGACACGACCCCCTCTTTCTCTACTGCATAAACAGTATTATCAGCAGTGATAATAGCTTCATTACCTGAGTAAGCCTGCATGGAGGTGAACTTCGATTTGTCTCCGGTGAGGTGATGACCACACCCGGAGTCCACGATCCACTCGCCGTTGAAGTCCTCAGCAGACAAGGCCCGGACACAAGTGCCCGTCAAGAAAGCTCCGCCCCATTCTGCTTCTTCACTTCTCGAACAAGCTTCCTCCTTTCCCGCAGCATGCCCAGGCTGCAGTTTGACCTTGCAGTCCCGCTTGAAGTGCCCACGCTGATGACACCGGTAGCACTTCAGATTCTTCTTCCAGTCCTTAGGAGCATTGCTCCTCTCCGGCGGATATGAAGTTGAAGTCTCCTTCTCAACAGCGGCCTGCACCTTCTTCTTCTTCTTCCCTTCCCATCCTTTCTTCTTGCCTGAGAAGAGAGCTTCGCTGCCTTCCTGATTCAGGTTCACTCCAGCCATCTGCCTTGCTAAGCTCTCCTGCGAGGCAAGCAGACTCTCCAGCTCCAGCAACGACGGCTGAGTAGCCCACCCTTGAACAGATGTGACAAAGGCCACATACTCCTTCCGCAAGCCGCGGATAATGTGCCTTTTCATCTTTGCCTCAGAGATAGGCTCATCAGGATCCAGTGCCGACAGCTCAGCACACAAGCTCTTCATCTTTAAGAAGTATTTGGAGATGGAAAGCTCTCCCTGAGTTGCCCTGGCCAACTCATTCTCCAGGAACTGCAGCCGCGCCACATTCTTCCTATTGAACAACTCATCAATGGTTGTCCAAATATCAGCAGCCGACTCACACCCAACGATGTGATCAAACAGCTCCGGAGACACGGCTCTCTTCAGAATGAACTCCGCCTTAGCATTCGTTCTTCTCCAGAGCCTCACCTGCTCAGCAGTACCGAAAGCAGCAGTGACTTCCCGCCTGTCGTCTCCACCAACGACATCCCACAACTCCTCGCCAAGAAGATAACTCTTCATGCACGACTTCCACTTCTTGAAGTTAGTCGGCGTTAAGAGTTCAATGCCCAGACCTCTTGCTAAGCTCCCTTCCATTGCAACACCTGTTGGCAACCTTTCAGCAGCTCCGAGCAACAACACAGGTTGATCACCACTCAATCACTGAGTAACAACACTGGCTGACTTCCGCACACGCAACTGAACCTCAGCAACCTCAGAAACCTCCCTCTGATACCATGTTAAATTTTCTCAACGTGATCAGCAAGATAGCCCAAACGCCAAATTAATATCTTCGGAACTACCCAGTTCGCACGTTGAACCAGCGGAAACCAAGGACTAGAGGTACAAAGGTAAATCCCAACAAACAATGGAAGCACAAGCAGGTCTATTATTCATTCACTTCTTTACAATGCGAGGCATACATAGCGAGACATGATTTCGCTAGTATAACAGCTGAAAAACAGAAGCACCAAAAAATAAGCCGGGCGGACAGCACCCGAGTCCGCCGAGACCGCAAGGTCGCCGAGGTCGCCGAAGCCGCCCGAACTATGCTGCAATCCGCCGAATACCACGGAGTCCGCCGAAGCCGCGAGGCTGCGCGGACACACCGTTATTCGCCTCCTGCTGAACCCGAACTGAGGAACACCCCTACCCGCCTGAAACCGGCGGACAGGTTATTGAAGCTGGCAAAGTTGAAACAGAACTGACAATCCGCAGAGCGACCTCCTGCTGAGTCCGCAGAGACCGCACACTTCCAAGCACTGACCGAAGTCACAGCCAAACTCCTGGCTCCTTGAAGTTATCCGCGCGACCTGCACACATCAAACCGTCAGCCTGAAATAATCCGCGCGGACTGGCAAACACAGATCGCAGCACTTCGCTCAACCCAATTTACTGTTCACTCACGTTACTTAGGTTACTGTAGATGTGCCAGGGGGGTCCTATTTATAGGCCAGGTGAGGAGTGTGGTCACCGCCCAAGAGATAGCGACACCGCCCCAGTCCGCGCGAATACAAACGACCGTCCGCTCAGTCCGCGTGGACTTAGCCGGTCACCAAGGAAAACCGCCAGGAGCAAGGCAACCATTGACGAACCCTCTCCAGTCCGCCTAAGCTAAGCGGACAAGACATCAGCCCGTAAAGCTCCAACCGCTTCAGGACAGCAAACCCCCTACAATGGCTGTCCACACCAACCCGAGGCAGTCCGCAAGACACACACCTCAATCCGCCACAAGTCCACGACCAAAGGCAGCTAAAAACCAGACTGCCCGGTCACAGCGGACTCGGCGGATACGGCGGACACACTGAACTCGGCACCAAGTGTGACCAAGCCCAAAACCATAAAGGGCTAATGCGAGCTTGGCGGACGCAAAACCCCAGTCCGCCAAAACACCACAGCGCAGACCACCACAGTCCGCGAGCTCCTCGCACTCCTGCCCTATCACAGCGGTCTAATCCCGGACTCCAACACCAGGCCGCCACAACGATCTCCACAGCAACTCGCCTGCTGTGCCACCAGAGCTCGACAAGGCCTCAGCCAAGCTCTAAGCTCAGTCCGCAAGCATCCCGCGGACAAGAGCCAACCCGCCTTTCAGCACAAGCTTGCACCCGCAGCCACTGAGCAAAGCACCAGTCCGCAAAGCCTCTCTATCCGCAGATACCAGGCCGCACCAAACCGCGGACTCCATGCAACAACCCGCTCAGAACACAGCCGGCTTCCACCAGACTTTCCACCAGGCCGCAAACCTCAGTCCGCCTAGTCCGCCCAGTCCGCCAAAGCTGTCCGCCACAGGCCGCCCGGCCTGTCCCGTCACCCACTTCCACTTCACAAATTTCAACAACAGGCAGACGTTAAATCTCCTGGATTAGAGTGAAATCCAATTGCGGGGTTCACAGCGTAAAGCGAGCTTTAGGCCTCCTATTTAGACAAGAGTTCGGTCGGACTTTACTAAACTCAGGTGGGCATGTCTTTGAGAGAAGTCTGTTCATGCTTTTGGAACCTTTGTGGTCAAGCTGTTTTACTTTATTTAGAATTAGTTGTTTTTTCATTTTGATTTTCTTATTTCAAAGTGATTCAAGATTGAGTACTCCCCTATTATCTTTAGCTCTAACCCTTTATTTCTGCAAGTAATTTAGTTTTCTTTTTATCTTAGTATTTTAGTTCCTGTTTTTAGTTTAGTAAATTAATCAAAAAAATCATTTTGATAAAATAATAGTGATCTCCTCGAAGTAGAAGTAGTCATTACGCCCCAGGAATAATACGACCTTGATATTAATTTTTAGTATCCTATACTATAAACGATAAAGTACACTTGCCTTTATCGGATATAGAATCAGAGAATATCATCAACTTCCACAATCCACCTTCTCTTTTCTTTAACTCCTCTTCTCCACCTTTGCGATTTTCAGTATCAAGTTTTTGGCGCCGTTGTCGGGGAATGTTTTGATATTTTGAAAAAAGGATAGCTATTATTTTTATCGTTTTCTTTTTTTCTTTTTTCGTTCATTCACTCTTTCCCATCTTTTGCAGTTGACTTTATATTTTTTATGTATAGATTTTGTTTTTCTTGTGGACAGTTCGGTCACTCTCGCGAGGAGTGTTGGGTTGGATAACCTTCATCCACCCATGATTTTATTCCTTCCGGATCCGACCAATTTGGCAAAATTGATCCATCTGCAAATTTTTATTCATGGGCTTACGATGATTTTCAAACGCCTTCCTACCCATCTCCTTCGAATTTTTCTGATTTTAATTTTTCTAGAGATTTCTTGAATGGACATTTTGATCCTGGCCCTACTTTGAACTACTCGGGGTGGCAAAACCCAGATCATTCTGTTGGGTATTGTATCCACAACGTACCTAATTTGAAGAAGCCCTGAACAAGCTAAGGTAAATAGGCAATGTTTTTGACAAATTATTTCAAGTTGTGCTTGCAGTTATTCCACGCTAAGTGCACACCAATGTCAGGGTGCAGTAGGTCAATATACACGGGTCTGCACGACGTAATCCCTCGTTGAGCAGATCAGTGTGTTGGCCTACGTGTACTCTCTCTATTGGAGTGCATTTACTTCCAAGTACAGGGCTGTGATCTTGCAAGAGCAGACAAGGAGCAAGGATGGGTCAAGGAGCACATCATGGGTGGAAAGACGAAAATTCGTCTAAGTGTAAATCGGCGAGAATCGCCAAGTGATTCTCGCCGATTCGGCAAGAATCACTAGTGATTCTCGCCGAATCGTCGAGAATCAGTGGCTGATTCCCGCCGACTCGATCCAACTACTTCATTGCAAGCAACTCTGATTCTAAGTAAGAATCGTCGAGAATCACCAAGTGATTCTCGCCGATTCGGCGAGAATCACTAGTGATTCTCGACGAATCGCCGAAAATCACTGGCTGATTCTCGCCGTCTCGACCCGGCTAAATCAGTGCGTGCAACCAAGTAAAATTCGACGAGAATCATCTTTGATTCTCGCCGAATCGTCGAGAATCACCTTTGATTCTCGGCGACTCAGCGAGATTCACTTTCGATTCTCACCGATTTTGACTTGGGCGATTTTCTGGAACTTCCTGAACCGGATTCTGCCGCTGTCAATGTTCTGGACCGGGATTTAGGGATTCTTCTTGTGGGTCCCACAACGGTCATATTGGAGTTGTCTACAATATATATATACGAGTATTTTGAACAGTAGAAATACACAGAAAAAAAGCCGAGCACGATAAAAAACCTAAAATCGCGAAACTGCTCCGCCGCCGCCGTCGCCGCTCGCGCTAGTTGGTCGCCGCTGTTGCTCGCGTTTCTTCCCGATCTCCGGCGACAGAAGCTTATCCAAGCTTAGAATCTCACGCGTCTATCCAGAGATCCCTTGTCTCTCGATTTGTTGATCGGGAAAAACTTCCCCGTCCGAATCGATCGAGACGACCGATCCTCGTGTGACCGTTGGTAGACCTAGCTAGCTTCGCTACTGAGTTTGGATCTCCAAAGTACAGCAGCCGCACATCGTCGTCGCCGCCGATCCCGTGAACCTAGCCGCCGCCCTTCTTGCCGCCGGCGGTTCCGGGGAGATCCTCTCCAAGAGAGTTCTAGGGTTGTGGACTCTTCGTGGACTTCAAGAACACGTCGTCAACGAAGAGGGACACCTTGGTCTCCAAACGTAGTTTGTATCTTTTGTACATTCTAGTTTTTCTTTGTTGTAAAGGAACGTAGGTTCCTAGTTGTAAGGGTTGGGTGCAACCCATGTTGTGGGAGTGTTGACTCCTACGTGTGGAAGGGTTCCTTCCGATAGTGCTAGGATTGGATTTCAATCCTGTTGGTGAAGAGACCGAGTCATCCCTTGTTGGGAGATAGGTCGAAGGGGGAAAGTGGATGTACCCAACTCGGGGAACCACTATAAATAGCTTGTGTATTCTGTGTGCTGTGCTGTTTATTTTTATTGTGCAGGTACAAGTTCAAATTCCGCAAAAACGCTGCACGTCACCTATTCCCCCCCCCATAGGTGAAGATAGTTGACACTAGGTGGACTTTCAAGTGGTATCAGAGGCGAGGTTACTCATCAAAAAGGTTAACACCTTGAGTTGAATCCTGCCACTAGTGTCAAGAAGAAGGAAAACATCTACCATGGACGGTCTCAAGTTCACAGGCAAGATCCCAGTGTGCACCAGGCTCAACTTTCCTATCTGGAAGGAAAGGATCAGGTTCTACATGGAAGCAGTTGATCCTCGACTCTTCATGATCGTGGAGGAGGGACCTTATGTCCCCACTAAGGCATCCACCATTGATCCTACCAAGAAAGTGCCGAAGAAACTTTCTGAAATGGACAAGGACGAGATGGTACTAGTAGGACTTGACAAGAAGGCGCGGAACATTCTGGTTAGCGCGGTTGATGACTCAATGATGCAGAACTTCTGCAACTGAAGGACAACACAGGAGATCTGGCAGTGCCTGATCATCCTAATGGAGGGCACGGATGAAGTGAGGGATGATCGGAGATCCCTCCTGAACCAGAAATATGAGGCCTTCAGACAAGGGCCTAAGGAAGAGATCGGAGTCACCTACGAGAACTTCCTCAAGATCGTCAACGCCCTCAAAGGATACGGAAGAGTGTTCACTAATGGTGAACTCAATGATAAATTCCTTAGGTCCCTTACTAAGAATGGGACACAAAGATCTGCGCCATCCGAGAGTTTGGCAGGCTAGCTGAAACTGACCCGCAAATTCTATTTGGGAAGCTGATGTCCTATGAGCTTCAGCTGAACACCAGGAAAGCAGAAGAAGAAGCAGAGAAGGCTGCAGCCAAAGAAAAGACTGTGCCTCTAAAAGCCAGTCACTCCAGAAAAGGCAAGGGTGCGGTTTCATACCGTGCCAGGAAAAAGGATGAGGAGGAGGACTCCGAGCCATGCTCCTCCAGCTCAGAGCTGTCGGATGAGGATTTCTCCCTCATCACCAGAGAGTTCAAGAAGTTCCTCAAGATGAGGAATCAAAGAAAGAGAGACGGCTCCTCCTCCAGGCATCAGAAGAAAAATTATTCTTCTGACAGGTATGCTTCTAAACCGAACAAACATCGCTCCACTGATATTATTTGCTTTGGATGCAATAAGCCAGGACACGTCGTGGCCGACTGCTATCAAGGCAAGAGAGAAAAAGGGAAAGAAGAGGAGCACAAATCTTCGAGAGATTAGAAGAAAGAGCGGAGCTACATCGCCAAAAGGCCAAAGACACTGAGTGAGTCTGATTCCTCAGACTCCAGTGATGATGAGGAAGCCTACTTCGGGCTGGTGGGTCGCTCCGACTCAGAAGGAGAATGCCCCCCATTTACTGGGAAGGTAAAAGCTCACACCCCTCTCTTCGACTCCGACTCTGATCCTGAGTCTCAGGATGATGAACCTGAGGATAGCCCTTCGGCCCGTGAAGCGGAGCTCCTCGAGAAGTATGAGCTTCTGCTCAACACTTTCGAGGAGTGCCGTAAGAGACTGAAAGCTGAGAAAAAGGAAGTGAAATTCCTTAAGGGTGAATGTGTATCCCTAAGGGAAGAAGTCACTAGTTTGATTTCTCTCCGACAGGAGCACCTTGACCTGACTTCTAAGCATTCAGAGTCTCTCAAGCTCCTTGATCTTAAGCAGGAGGAAGTCGACAAGTTTGAAGAACAACTTGCGGCAGAAAGGAAGATCGTCAAGAGCTTCTCTATGCCAAAAACAGTTCTTCCAGTTGTTGTTACCTTCTCTGCTCAGGCCAAAGGAGCTGGCTTGGGGCATGTAGGGGTATCTGGTTCCTCATCCAGGAGAAACAGGAACCAGAGGAAGAATAAGGCTGCCAAGAAGGCCTCTGCTGATGAAAAGGGAAAGGCTCCGCTCAGTCCTGTTGCGTTCAGAAAGCCTAGCTTTCCTTGCAACCAACATGACTTTGAATCAACCATTGGTCATCATTTCCGGCCCTCGGTTGCAAAGCCAAAGAGACGATATGATGGTTGGACCTTTCCCCGGAACTTCGGTGAGAGTGCCCTCAAGGCACCTTATGAGGAAATCCACATGGGAAATTATGGTCAATTCTCTAGCGGTCATAATGGAAAGCAGGCACCAAAAGCCAAGCCTGTTATACAGAAGGTGATGAAGTCATGTGACTGCTATCACCATGAGGCCACCACCTCCAGATCCAAGGCCCCAGCTGTACCCACCGTTCCCAGGGTAAGGCAGGAGCCTAGGAAGAGGTACAACAGATTCAACTGTTGGTGTTGTGGCAAAGTCGGTCACTTTGCCGTGGATTGTTGGTTTAATCTAAGGTATGACGAGACTCCCTATGTTAGCAATGCGAGGCCAACCACTCGTAGGGTTAACCAACCGAGGGGGAGTGTGCTAACCAGGAATCTAGGACCCAAGTTCGATTGGGTTCCTAAGGCAAATTAATTTTGTTTTGCAGGAATGTCCAAAGGCCACAAAAACGCCGATCTGGTATTTGGACAGTGGATGCTCCCGGCATATGACTGGGACAAGAAGCCTACTGCGTGATTACACTCCAGTCGAGAATGGACCCAAAGTCATTTTTGGAGGGTCAGATCGAGGAGTCACCAGAGGTTACGGTATGATTTCCAACGGTATAATCTCTATCACCGACGTGGCTTATGTTGAAGGGTTAAACCATAACCTGATCAGTGTAAGTCAGTTATGTGACAAAGGTTATGACGTTAAGTTCTGCAAGGATAAATGTCTGATAATTTCACGTACCTCTTCTGAGACGGTATTATCAGGCATTAGGAGCAGAAATATCTTCTGCTTAGATTTTCTCAGTTTAGATTCATCTACCCCCGTATGCCTTGTGGCAAGAGGCAGTGCATCTCTTTGTGATCAATGGCACAAGAGATTGGCACATATTAATTTCAAGACAATTAGTATGCTGTTTTCTAAGAACTTAGTAAGCAACGCTCCCATTATCAAGTGCATCAAAGATAGCCCCTGTCCTACATGCAAGATGGGCAAATAGACTCGGGCTACCTTTAAGAGCATCGCTGACAAATACTCTTCCCGATGTCTTTACCTTTTACATATGGACTTGTTTGGTCCAATGCAAGTTCATAGCTTGGGAGGCAAGTCCTATATGCTAGTGATAGTTGATGATCATTATCGGTTTACATGGGTGTTCGTTTTGAAACAAAAGTCAGATACGTTTGACATCTTCACTAGTTTTGTCAAGCAGGTTCAGAACGAATTTAACTGCTCAGTGGTCAAAATCAGAAGTGACCATGGAACAGAATTCGAATCTGGTGCTATGACAAAATTTTGTAAAGAACAAGGTATCTTTCATGAGTTTTCCTCCCCGCGCACTCCTCAGCAAAATGGAGTTGCGGAGAGGAGAAATAGAACTCTCATTGAAGCCTGCACGACAATGTTGAAAGACGCTTCTCTCCCAGAATACTTCTGGGCAGAGGCTGTCAATACAGCTTGTCATGAACAAAACCGAGCATTGATCAACAAGCATCATCGTAAGACGCCTTACGAGCTACTGAAAGGTAGGAAACCAACCATGTCCTACTTGAGGATTTTTGGTTGCAGATGCTATGTACTGAATAATGGGAAGTACACGCATACTAAATTTGGTGAAAAATGCTTCGAAGGCCTATTCATGGGCTATAGTTCCCACAGTCGGGCATATAGGGTCTTCAATAAGAAAACCCTAGTGGTAGAAGAATCAATAAATGTTGTATTTGATGAAGGAAGTTTGCTTAACAGCAATTCTTCCAGTGGTATTCTTGAAGATGCAGGTGCACGACTTGAACAGCTGAGTCTGGATGAGACCGCTAAAGATGACACTCCTAAGTACGTCAAAGTTTCCACCTCCACGTCATCTGAAAATGTTGAAGATCAAAATGGAACAAATCTCTTAGAAGAAGGAGAAGCCCAAGAAGTAGTCGAAGCTCCAGACGCCAGACTTCTAGAGCTCCGGCACGTGAGGGATCATCCTAGAGATCAGATCATCGGAGATCCTCGTGTCGGTGTCAGAACTCGAAGAGGTACTATTAACGAAGTATTGCATCTTAGCTTCCTGTCACAGGTTGAGCCAAAGAAGTTCGACGAGGCGAACAAGGATGCGGCATGGATTCTGGCCATGCAAGACGAACTACATCAATTCGAACGTTGCAACGTTTGGACGCTAGTTCCCAGACCATACAAGCAGAATGTGATTGGCACCAAGTGGATCTTCAGAAACAAGCTGGATGAACATGGTGTCATAATAAAGAACAAGGCAAGGCTGGTGGCTCAAGGTTACAGACAGGAGGAGGGGATTGACTTCGACCAGACCTTCACACCAGTAGCAAGGCTCGAGGCAATCAGATTGTTCCTGGCGTATGCTTCGCACAAAGGATTCACAGTTTATCAAATGGATGTGAAATCAGCATTCCTGAACGGAGACCTGAAAGAGGAAGTATACGTCGCTCAACCCCCAGGTATTGTCGATCCTACTTTTCCGAATCATGTCTATTTTTTTAATAAAGCTTTATATGGGTTAAAACAAGCTCCACGAGCTTGGTATGAGACTTTATCTAGTTTTCTTCTTGAGAACAAGTTCTCTAGAGGTAAAATAGATAAAACATTGTTTCTCAGGGAAGTCAAAGGCAAGATTTTGCTGGTGAAAATCTATGTCGATGACATAATATTCGGCTCAACGGACAACAATCTTTGCAAAAAGTTTTCTAAACTTATGCAAGGAAAGTTTGAAATGAGCAGTATGGGAGAGCTCAAGTATTTCTTGGGACTTCAAGTGAAACAGTCTGAGGATGGAATCTTCATCTCTCAAACGAAGTTCACAAATGAACTCCTTAAGAAATTCGGTATGGAGAGTGCAACCTCTATGAGGACTCCAATGGGATCCACTATGTCTCTGGATAAGGATGAGAAAGGTAAACCTTTCGATGAAACCAAATACAGAAGCATCATTGGATCCCTGCTCTATCTTACTGCCAGTAGACCGGATATCATGTTCTCCACATGTGTCTGTGCCAGATATCAGGTGAACACTAAGGAATCTCACTATGTCGCTGCAAAGCGAATTCTAAGATACCTTAAAGGTACTCCCAATCTTGGCTTGTGGTACTCGAAAAACAATGATGTTGAGCTAATAGGTTTTTCAGATGCTGATTTTGCAGGGAGTAGGGATGATACGAAAAGCACCTCCGGGACGTGTCAATTCCTCGGCAGGAGGCTTATCTCATGGAACAGCAAGAAACAGAATTGTGTTGCAACCTCCACAGCAGAGTCTGAGTACATCTCGGCAGGCAGCTGTTGCGCACAACTCCTATGGATCAGAAACCAGTTAACCGACTACGACCTTCAGTTCAAGGAAATACCAATGTACTGCGACTCCTCCTGTGCAATTGCCATTGCCAACAACCCGGTATCGCACAGTAGAACGAAGCATATTGAAGTGCGATACCACTTCATTCGAGAGCACGTGGATAACAAGGACATCTCTCTCTGTTATGTCCCCACGGACAAGCAGATTGCAGATATATTCACAAAGCCCTTAGACGAAGCCAAGTTCAGTCTCTTCAAAACTGAATTGGGAATGCTAAATTATGAGGAATGAAGACTACAAAAGCTCCAGGATCATGCATCTAGAGGGAGCCTCTGCAAGGTACTCAAGTTGAGCCCAGGCGCAAGAACTGAGGGGGAGCAAGGTACTCAAGTATGAGCACAGGTGCAAGAACTGAGGGGGAGCAAGGGGACAAATGCTACAGACCCCGATTTGCAGAAGCCGAAAAGGGGGAGATTACCCTCTCGACTAAGGCTAAGCTGGCTCCACGCTTGCTCCCAAGAAATTGGTATTGGTAATGAATAACTCACTCACCTCAATTTCAAGTTTATGATTTTCATTCCCATACGCTTTATTCACCTTAGCTTGTAGGGTTTAGGCTTCTTCAAATAGGGGGAGATTGTTGGGTATTGTATCCACAACGTACCTAATTTGAAGAAGCCCTGAACAAGCTAAGGTAAATAGGCAATGTTTTTGACAAATTATTTCAAGTTGTGCTTGCAGTTATTCCACGCTAAGTGCACACCAATGTCAGGGTGCAGTAGGTCAATATACACGGGTCTGCACGACGTAATCCCTCGTTGAGCAGATCAGTGTGTTGGCCTACGTGTACTCTCTCTATTGGAGTGCATTTACTTCCAAGTACAGGGCTGTGATCTTGCAAGAGCAGACAAGGAGCAAGGATGGGTCAAGGAGCACATCATGGGTGGAAAGACGAAAATTCGTCTAAGTGTAAATCGGCGAGAATCGCCAAGTGATTCTCGCCGACTCGATCCAACTACTTCATTGCAAGCAACTCTGATTCTAAGTAAGAATCGTCGAGAATCACCAAGTGATTCTCGGCGATTCGGCGAGAATCACTAGTGATTCTCGACGAATCGCCGAGAATCACTGGCTGATTCTCGCCGTCTCAACCCGGCTAAATCAGTGCGTGCAACCAAGTAAAATTCGACGAGAATCATCTTTGATTCTCGCCGAATCGTCGAGAATCACCTTTGATTCTCGGCGACTCGGCGAGATTCACTTTCGATTCTCACTGATTTTGACTTGGGCGATTTTCTGGAACTTCCTGAACCGGATTCTGCCGCTGTCAATATTCTGGATCGGGATTTAGGGATTCTTCTTGTGGGTCCCACAACGGTCATATTGGAGTTGTCTACAATATATATATACGGGTATTTTGAATAGTAGAAATACACAGAAAAAAAGTCGAGCAGGATAAAAAACCTAAAATCGCGAAACTGCTCCGCCGCCGCCGCCGCCGCTCGCGCTAGTTGGTCGCCGCTGTTGATCGCGTTTCTTCCCGATCTCCGGCGACAGAAGCTTAGCCAAGCTTAGAATCTCACGCATCTATCCAGAGATCCCTTGTCTCTCGATTTGTTGATCGGGAAAAACTTCCCCGTCCGAATCGATCGAGACGACCGATCCTCGTGTGACCGTTGGTAGACCTAGCTAGCTTCGCTACGAAGTTTGGACCTCCAAAGTACAGCAGCCGAACATCGTCGTCACCGCCGATCCCGTGAACCTAGCCGCCGCCCTTCTTGCCGCCGCCGGTTCCGGGGAGATCCTCTCCAAGAGAGTTCTAGGGTTGTGGACTCTTCGTGGACTTTAAGAACACGTCGTCAACGAAGAGGGACACCTTGGTCTCCAAACGTAGTTTGTATCTTTTGTACATTCTAGTTTTTCTTTTGTTGTAAAGGAACGTAGGTTCCTAGTTGTAAGGGTTGGGTGCAACCCGTGTTGTGGGAGTGTTGACTCCTACGTGTGGAAGGGTTCCTTCCGATAGTGCTAGGATTGGATTTCAATCCTGTTGGTGAAGAGACCGAGTCGTCCCTTGTTGGGAGATAGGTCGAAGGGGGAAAGTGGATGTACCCAACTCAGGGAACCACTATAAATAGCTTGTGTATTCTTTGTGCTGTGCTGTTTATTTTTATTGTGCAGGTACAAGTTCAAATTCCGCAAAAACGCTGCACGTCACCTATTCCCCCCCCCCCCCATAGGTGAAGATAGTTGACACTAGGTGGACTTTCACATTCTTGGAGCCATGGTGATCATCAACCCATTCCATCTCAAGTTTTCTCTGTTTTTTCTCCATAAGTTTGTGCGCCTCCTGTTTCTAATTTTAGCAAAAATGAAAGCACTTTTGATTATGCAGCATTTGATGCAAGCATCAATGCCCATTAAAAAATAATTTCTGACAATTTAGCTTCTCAGACCGCAATTCTTTCTTTTCTTCCTCCTCCTCCTACTTATCTTTCGAATGATGAATCTTCGGACTTTTCGCCATGCCTTCAATCACTCGCGGAAGACGATTATTCAGATATTCCATTGTGCTTGCAACCTATCGATGAGGAGATTTCCCCCGAAATATTGATTTCTCTTTAATTTTCCGAGGAAGAAGAACTTTCATGTGTCGTTCTTCCGAGGAGAATGATTTTTCGGATATCCAGTTTTGCTCACCATCTATGAAAATAATTAATATCCAAGTGGAGCAACCAGATCTTTTTATCCAGAAAATTCCTTGTAAACAACCGCCTCCGCATTTTCTTTTTCTTCTGTTCCCCCTCCTTGCGAAAATTTCTCTTCTTTTTCTTCTTTTATTTTTCCTTCTAATTAAATTTCTAGTTCTTCTTCCTTTCCCCTTCTAATAGTTTATTTTCTTTAACCAACAAAATTTCTTTTTCTAAATCTTTTTTTTTTGTTTTATTTAAAAAATAAAAAATTACAAAAAAATATTTTTTATTTTCTTAAAAAATGTTTTGGTACTCGCGTCGCAACGCATATTACGCAAGTTGCCATTACATTTCTCTTTTTATTTTTCATTTAGCTAACTAATAACGTCGAGCTCAACGACGTTGTAAACAAAGAGCGCTCTTGTGAGGCACCCCTTGCTTATCTTTTTGTTGTTGTTTTTTTTGTTTTTTGCAGGAATAAGCTCCTGTGTGTTTGTGTCGCTTCTTGCCTCTCAACTTGGACTCGAGCCGATCTTTAGCTCAAGTTCGGGTGGACGTATTTTTCAACATCTGGGCATCAAGCGGGAAGCTTCTTTTCCTTTTATTTGCGTCATTTTTTTTTTCATTTCTGTACTTTCATTTCTATTTTGATTTCTCTCTCTCCTTCCCCCTTTTCTCCATTGAGGACAATGTCCATTTTAAGATTGGGGGAGGATTTTCCTCCTTCTCTTTTCTTTATTTGTTTCCGTGACACGCCCGGTGACATGCCCATGGAGGGTGTGTAAGATATTCTCTATTTTTTTTGGATATTTAAGATATTCTCTGTTTTCCAAATCCCGAGAAAACCCCCCGAAACGCCCCCCTGACACGCCCTCCATGGGCATGTCGTCGGGTGTGTCACGGGGCATGTCGCCCTCTTCCCGAAACCTGCTGCTGCATTTAAAGATTTCCTGTCGCACACGTCAACAGTACTGACATGCCCACCCTACACAGGCGTGTCCACGGGCATGTTTCGCGATTTCCGGTATTTGATGGATTTTCGACCGACGATTGAAGCTTGACGTGCCTTACACGCCCCTACACGGGCGTGACCTTGGGTGTGTCCACGGACGTACAAAAGTAATGATGATTTCTATCAGAATTCAGCTCCTGATATTTTCCCGTACATGTCACACCCCCTGACACGCCCTACCCGGGCGTGACAAGGGGGAGTGACCAACCCGCAAGAAATTCTATAAATTCAGACCCCCCTTGTATCCAACATTAAATTTTGGGGAGAGGGGAGGTGCTGCTAGTTCTAATCTTAGCTTTTGTGTTTTCATTTTCATGTTTTCTCTCTCTCTCTCTCTCTCTCTCTCTCCATCCCTAGTTTTATTCTCCACGCAATCTAGTTTCATTACTTGTAAACTCTTTTTATTAGTGTAATATCAGTAGTAGCTTTCTTTTTCATGCACTTGTAATGTTCATTACTAGTTGTAATCCCTTTTTATGCTTAATGAAATTTTAGTTAGCTTTCTCTTTCTCTATTTCTCTCTCTTTAGTTTTCATGAACCTTTATTATTTACCCCTCTCTTTCCTTATTACCCTGATTAACTAATCCTCATTTGTACTCGATCGCGATGATCTGAGAATGAGTTTATCAAGTTATGATGTTTTAGCCTTCTTCTTCTTCTTAAAGTAATTACCTTCTATTTACTCTTGGTTTTTATTTAGTGGGACTATATTGTCGGTATATAGTTTCCATATGGGTTTTCAATTTTATTTAGCCGAGAGGCTCGTAGATTGAATCGATCACCCAACAGTAAAGAGAGTTGCACGCACCCCTCGAGAGAGGTAGACGTTAAATCTCCTGTATTAGAGTGAAATCCAATTGCGGGGTTCACAGTGTAAAGCGAGCTTTATGCCTCCGATTTGGACGAGAGTTCGGTCGGACTTTCATAAACTCAGGGGGGCATGTCTTCGAGAGAAGCGTGTTCATGCTTTTAGAACCTCCACGATCAAGCTGTTTTGCTTTATTTAGAATTAATTGTTATTTTATTTTTATTTTCTTATTTCAAAGTGATTCAAGATTGAGTTCTCCCCTATTATCGTTAGCTCTAACCCTTTATATCTGCAAGTAATTTAGTTTTCTTTTTAGCTTAGTAATTTAGTTCCTGTTTTTAGTTTAGTAAATTAATCGAAAAAATCATTTTGATAAAATAATAGCGATCTCCTCGAAGTAGAAGTAGTCATTACGCCACAAGAACAATACGACCTTGATATTAATTTTTAGTATCCTATACTCTAAACGATAAGGTACACTTGTCTTTATATGATAGAGAATCAGAGAATATCATCAACTTCCACAATCCACCTTCTCTTTTCTTTAACCCCTCTTCTCCACCTTTGTGATTTTCAGTATCACATCCCATATTGTGGCAATCCCCAAAGGTAAGTTGTGCAGCCACGCCTTGGCTTAATCATGCAGTGAAAACGGGAATAGCTTCATCTTCACCATTTCATCGGGTATTCTGTAATACCCCCTCCCCCTTACCAAGGAGGCTCCTGGTCTTACGCCCAGAATCGCCGCCTTACAGTGACACTAACTCATGAGTTAGCCGACACCACAAGACGCTGATCATGCTGGCTAGTACGATCATATAACCTGTTCGGCCAATTAAGAAATAGAAGCATAAATGCAGTGTATAAACAGCTAGTCCACAAGTCACATCACTATCATCTATAATGAAAATGAAGGTACAATAGAGTCCAGAATGAGTACAACAAAAGAGAAAAGGGCTTTTGCCCTGCACATGATATCAAATCTCTCTCTCTCTCAAAACGACAACAAAGCGGAAGCTAAACTATCATTGCAAAACTTGTCCCACCTGATGACGGGCTACAGTAGTAGTAGGTGGTGGTTGTATCAGCTCCTCATGTGCTTCCACCTCGTCCTACTGGTCGTGCTAGTACTCCATCTCCCCGAGCTCCTAAAATGATTTGGTCACAACCAACCGTTAG
This sequence comes from Platanthera guangdongensis, assembly GCA_039583875.1. Lineage (NCBI taxonomy): Eukaryota > Viridiplantae > Streptophyta > Magnoliopsida > Asparagales > Orchidaceae > Platanthera > Platanthera guangdongensis. The sequence continues at coordinate 112,213,829 of CM077150.1, read as the reverse complement.
TCATAAACACTAAGCCATTTCCTCCACACCTCGCCCCCGCAACTCCTAGGCACCGAGCGGGAGGACGAAGCGGAAGACGACAAGGGGTATAACAAGAAGTAGGTGACAGTGGAGCTATACTAACAAGTTTGTATAGTAACAACTATTTCTACTCTAGCAGTTCTATATATATAGCACATGTAAGGTATGAAGAACTCTATAGAAAATAAGTAAGGCGCTATAAGTAAACAAGGAACTGAAAGTAAAACAGAGTAAAGAACGACAAGTAGAATATGCTACTACTAAACTACTATCACAGAAGTACCTTAACTTATATGAATGCTCATACAAACTTATAAGTTAATGTTTCCAAATATAACTTATCATATAAAAGAGCGCATACTAATTTATATGATAAGGATCTATGGTGCGTATGACCTAGTTATGAATGTATGATATGCATGCGTTTTATGATTCATGCAAGTGCAACTCACACACACGACTCTGTGATCACAGACCTTTAGTTCCTACTTTTTGGAGCTAGCATCATTATCTTGTACCACCGTGTGGCTACGACAGTAGTGGAGCAGGCGTCACCACTCCTAGGCGGGTATACACACTACCAGGCCTAGACCTCCCATGCATCTCTATACACGTCCTAGGTGCACTCTAGACCCTTTGCGTACTATTTGTTGGCTACATACCAGTCTTTTTGGTCGAGTGTGTGTTCTTGGGTATCGTCCTCCAGACCGTAGTGTAAAGCAACCCACTGCCCCCTCAAACCATCACACCTCGCCAGAGTCACCGTACTGCCATCGGTGTGACGATTGGCCCAGTACCGCATGACCCGCCACAAGTTTATTTTTTATGCACATGCAAGATATTCCAACCCGAGCCTCCAGCTCGCAGGACCAACCCGTCCTGAAACCCTCCAACCCATCACGGGTGAGATTTCACATCAATGCCTCAGTTCTGAATCCCTCCAACCCTTCACGGGTGAGAATGTACATCAATGCCTTAATTCTGAATCCCTCAAAACCCTTCACGGGTTAGAATATACATCAATGCCTTAGTTCTGAATCCCTCTAACCCTTCACGGGTGAGAATGTACATCAATGTTTTCTTAGCCTATTAGACTACTCTTGTCTAATGTTTGTTATACCTAGCAATTTATGGTTAATCTCAGGATTGCCTAGGGCATGCCCGGTGAAGGGCTCTCGGGGGCACTAGGAACAATGATGGGCTAAAGCCCAAAGCTCCGTTTCTCAAGGATATTTACTTTTATTAATGTTTACCCATGATCCATACCAACTCTCATTGTTACTCCGGGATAAACCTAGTAATTTAGAATGTTATCAAGAGAGCAACGGTCTTCCGCCGATCTCCATTCTAGCCACTATCCTTGGGATTTTCACACTACCACTCGTTATCAAGAAGTGACCTATTGGACACCAACCAGGGTTCATCTTCCAAACATAGATTCCATCTCAACCAACAATCTTATCCCCTGAGGGTCCTAGTATTATATGCTATTTTTTTAACTAAGCACACCCATGACCTAATATTCACCCGTATGACGTGTAACGCCCCGAAACTTAAAAGTGCGATGGGAGACATTTTGAGCCAAGTTTGGAATTTGGCAGGGGGCACACGGCCTGGGACACGGGCGTGTCCCAGGGCATGTTGTGTTTGGGTCGATGATTTGGCCGAGAGGTTGATGAATTTTGGTCTCGACGATCGTCGAGCAGTGAACTCGGCCTGAGACACGGGCGTGTCCCAGGGCGTGTCGAGCTCGTGTCGAAGATCTGCCCGGGAAGTTGACATTTTTTGCTCGACAAAGTGTCGAGACAGGGAACACAGCCTAGGACACGGGCATGTCCAAGGCCATATCGGGTGGTCGACGAACTGTGCACGATGAAGTGTCGAGACAGTGAACCCGGCCTGGAGCCCAGGCATGTTTGGGTATAACACGGGTGTGTCAGATTGGACACGGGCGTGTCCGAGACCCGTGTGTGTCTCAGGTTGGTGTTGGTCCTGTGTTGATGGAGGAACACGCCCGGGAACACGGGAGTGTACTGGATGACACGGGCGTGTCAGGTCTAACACGGGCATATCGGGTGCTCATGTGAATTTCGGGACGCATCGGTTTCGACGGCGAATGGGGAACACAGCCATGGACACGGGCATGTCACAGGCCGTGTTTGGCCCAGATTTTGCATTTTAGCTCCGGATCGTGGCCGTTCGTTTCCTTATTTTGGGATCTGATGGCTGGGGGTTGTTCCTACTGGGATATACCCGGGAATAGGGTTTCAAATCCCTCATTTCTTTCACTTAGTCTCTTTTTAAAGTCTAGAGAGAGGGGAGAGCAAGGAAGAAGAAAGGAGGCTAGATCCGGTTACCGGCAGAGTTTCAGAGCTCCAAATCGCGAGCCGACTTCGAATTTATGGAGGCAAGCAGATTGCGGTGCTTTCCATCCGCAGACATTTCCATGGCGCCAAGGAAAAATGCTAGGGTAATGATTCTCATCCTAGGACATGTGAAGTTCTCTTTTCCTTTGCACAGGAAGCCCGCTCTCGCGAGCTTGCGGTGAGTTTGAGGCGTTCCTTCGGGTAGACATGAATAGTCCCCATTATGTACATATAGAGTCCGTAATCGAGAATGGATAGAGGCATGATGCGTGAATCCTACCCGGACAAGTTGGTCTGGATCGGTGATGTTGCATTGCATTAATGGCCGGAGAAGACTCCGTGCAGATGTTTGTTTTTCGGTTTTTCTACGTGGTAGATTGCAACAGGGAGCCTTGGGGATTAACTCCAAGGTGCACCCGAAAAACTGGGTGGATGCGTGATTCTGCTAACATGGTGGCCTGGGAGCCAAATTGAACATAACCGGGTTATGTGAAGTGTGTGACGGAAACGAGACTCGGGGAGGTTTGACCCGCGCATATGGCTTAAATTGACGTTGCGACGTGAGCAACGGGTCAAGCGGAACCGAACCTGTTCTATATCATTTGGTGGGAGTCGTTGGCATAGATGAGGGTCTTCGGCGGTCTATGGCTTAAATTGACGTGACCCATGCCGGGAAGACAAAATGCTCGCAAGATTGGCCGTCCAAGTGGCGGTGGTGAGACCGGGGTGTTTATGGCTTAAATTGACGTGACATTGACCGGTTCACCGCGAATGTGCCCTGAGTGCACAGGGTGTCTGGCCATGCGTGCCCACGCATGTGATGAAGTGTTTATCTATACTGCTTGGTTATGCTAATAAAGTGCAGGGAAAGTATCATCGCCGCCCCGAATTTGGGGGCGGGATCCTTATAATTTGGTCAGCATAGCTGACCTTTGCTTTTGTTTGCCACCGTGCGGTGGATTGTTGCTTGCAGGCACTTCCGAGCCGAGCGGTAAATAGTGGGCTACAGCCCAAGTTGCTGAGCCGGCCCTCGAAGGACAAATTTTGAGTGTTTACTTGTTATATTCATGTGTGACCGGCCTGCATGCCGTGGTATGGAAGACACATTTTATTTGAGTAAACAATTGTAAGGCCATAAGGCCGTGTACTTGTGTTATGTACTTCATTCCTAGTGGGTTTTGTAGTTGACATTCATGCTTGTGGCTGGGTTCATTTATTTTGCAACTTTTAATAATTGCTTCCGCTAAAATGACTCTGTGTAGGACGTAGGTTATTAGTTGGATGATATTCCATTGAGTAACCACCCGGTCTGTCTGTGGTATATGGCATCGGGCCCCGGCCGGACCTACTGCTATATGCTATGCGACGGATAGGGGGTGTTACATGACGTGTCTTCAAAACTCTTGGTCCAACTGCCCCTAATTACTTATCATGTTTTGCTCTGACGTATGATATTGACTATCCAAGGTTTCATTATTTTTCTAAGGGATTAAGAGCCTAAATTAATTCTTTTAATTGAGTGACCTGTGTCACCATGCACATGATGGACTATCTATAATGATCCAGCCTACCTAACAAATTTATCAGGGGTTCCATGAGGTTAAATATGACTTCCTACCCAGTTTCATAATTTTCCCATGTGAAATTCCATTTAATATCTATTTAATAATAAACCACAAATTGATTACTTTCCAAATGAATTACAATATTTATAAAATCAACAAATCTAGGAAAATTACTGTATAATCCATGATGATATAAAAAAGTTATATGCAGAATTTCAAAATCCTAAACATTGATTTGGCCTAACTTATATCCAAATGAGCAATATTACCAAAATGCCATTATTAGGGTTTTCAGCATATAGATACATCAAAAAATTCTCAAATAATTTGACATGGATTTAATCACAGAAATAAGCAACTGTAAAGTTTTTCATAATATTTAAGCAAAAATTTCCCTTATTTTTAATTAATTTCCACAATGGGCAAAATGGTAAATTTTACTTAAAATCCAAGTTAACTTCATCTAACAGTCCCCTAAATTTTTCTAGAGGTGATCAATGTCCTAATAAAGCTTGTCAAAAAATTTCAGAATTTAATAAATTCATATGCCCTAGATTCAAATTTATTTCATATCTAGGCATATTTTCCAATAATTCAAATTAAGGGGATTCTTGATTCCAAAAATCCCAAACTTCCCATGGGAAGTATATTCCATCCCTATAAGCCTATGTACAGAGTTTCATGGACATGCAATTGTCCAACTTGGCTAAATTCTCATTTTCTATTTTTACTATAGGCACCCCAAATTTGAACATACCTATCTCATGCATGTCGGATTTCCCAAACTTGCAGAAGTCCAAATGGACTGAAATTTTTACCATGGTCATCTAATGACCCAATGGCCATTCCAACCAAATTTGGGGGAATTTGGAGTCGTAGATCTCCAAATATTCAATTAATTTAATAAATGCTATTTCTCCAAAAAAACTATTGAAAAGTACTTTCCAAAAATTCTCATTTTTGGTCAGTACTAGGTATGACCTAGTCACATGCATGAACAAAATCTCAGGTCATGATGACTTATGGTTTGTCCTGTGTACTCATTTAAAGATCTGCTCTATCCTAGGACCAGTCTTGGTAGAATGGCCCTACAGGGAGCCTTACTACTCCAAATTATATTTTCAGGGTGTCAAAATAAAGTTAAGACATACGTCTACAATTGTTATGATGGTGACCAATTCTGAAATTGCCTCTAAGGGGCATATATTTAACATGCAATGTTATGTAGATAATGTGACAGAAAATAAATGAAATTAATATAATCACTATAGTTTAATATGATCAAAATGGACGGCATCCATGCATCTTATCCAACAAGCCAATGCTCCAGATTGCCCCGACCTGGGCCTCCTCGATTTGGCTTTTCCCGGCCATCCGACAACCTCCCTGGCCGGCCACCATGACCACCACCTCCATTGAGGTGGTGGCCATCAATTGGCGGCGACTTGGCCGCCGGAGGTGGCGGTTTCCGGCGAACCCGAACACCTCAATTTCATGGTTTTTTCTTGATTTTCTCTCAAGGGATAGGGCTCATTTGAGCCCGATATGTAACACCCCCATCCGTAACATAGGATATAACAGATGGTCCGGCCGGGGCCCCACACCATATACCACGGACAGCTATTGGAGTTACTTATTAATACAAAATTACTGCCAAAGGAACACACGTCCTAACTCAGTGCATTCTAGTGGAAGTTTTTTAAAACAGTTATAAGAACCCAAGCCATATCATGAACGTCCACTAAAAACCCAAAGTAGGAATGAGCGTACAAATACATAAAGTACTTGACTAGCCTTACAAGAGTTTACTTAAATAATAATTGACTTCCAAACATCAGCACAAAGACCGGCTACACATGAGCATAAAAGTAAACGTTCGCCTTGGCCTTCAAGGGTCGGCTTAGCAACATGGGTGACAGCCCACTACTTGCGACTAGGCTCCGCAGCACCTACAATCAACATTCCACTGCAATGGTGGCAAAAAAAGCAACGTTCAGCTAAAGTTGACCAAATTATAACGACCTCACCCCTAAATCGGGGCGGCGGTGCTCCTTCCCTGCATTTTATTAGTATAACCAAACAAGATAGTGAAAGTACAAGTTAAGCACACTTAACCACAGGCGTAGGCTCGCACGTCCACACACCCCGTGCTCTCAAGGCACATTCTCGGTGAACCCGGTGTAACGTCTCGAATCACACTAGGCCCCTCGTACGTGTTTTTGAGTCAAGAGAGCTGACTTGGGTTTAGGGGGAGTGCTGACAACAGGGCATCACATGTGAAAAGGAGGAGAAATCAGTCAAGCATAGGATACGGGTAGAGACACGGGCGTGTCCCTACCCATGTGGTAGTGGCCAGCTCTCGAGTCGATGACTCGAGTATGTCCAAAGAAGGACACGGGTAGTGACACGGGCGCGTCACTACCCCTGTGAAGGGACACGGGTAGAGACACGGGCGTGTCCCAACCCATGTTGAGATCGACATGTTGAGATCGATGAACTACGTGTCGAGATCAACGAACTTCGTGTCGAGATCGACGAATTGTATGACACGGGTAGAGACACAGGCGTGTCCCTACCCGTGTGTGGTTGTGTCGAGTTGAGCTCGACGAGGCTTGTCGAGATCAATGAGGCGTGTCGACATTGTATGACATGGGCGTGTCCCATCCTACACGGGCGTGTCCCATCCTACACGGGCGTGTCGGATGGCATGTGTTCCCTCTGGTCGATGACCAGCGCTCGACAATCATCAGTGTCAAGTATGGGGTACACGGCCTGTGACACGGCCGTGTCACAGGGCGTGTCTCACTCATCCTCGAGTAGCTCTCGTGTAGGTAGAAATATACTCGAGTAGGTGGAAAAGTACTCGAGTAAGAGGGGGTGACACGGGCGTGTCATCCCTGTGACATGGGCGTGTCCTATCCAGGTACTCGAGTAGTTGGTTTTCTCTCGAGTAAGTCCTCTCGAGTAGTTCTCGAGTGGGTTACACGCCCCATGTCACGGGCGTGACTGGGGCGATACGGGCATGTCCCACCCATGTGTCGTGTCGAGTATTGAACCGACGCATAAAAACCGTCGTAACGCTTCGCCTAAGCAGGACACGGGTAAGGATACGGGAGTATCCCTACCCGTGTCACTTTGATATAAAAGGGGAAGTGATTACCCTAGCCATTTTCACTCCTCATTCCATCCGTTTTTCTGAGAGAAACTCCTGTTGAGAGAAGGAAATCGCCGGATCTAGTTCTAGAGGAGAAGATCCACCGCCGCCATGGAAAAGAAGATGTCGCCGAGAAGAGTCACGAGATCCATGGCCGGAAATGGTGGAAACGCCGGAAGTGAGGTGAGCTTCCTACCCTCTCCATTGGTGCTAGATCTTTAGTTATTTCCTTAGGAGAGATATCGACTCAAGAGAGTTTTGATGGAGAGAAGGAGTTTTCTAGGGATGGTAATGCTAGGACATGTGTTCTAGGTTTTAGACCTCTTCAACCTCCCCTTTCTTCTATGTGATGATGGGTGGATGGTTTCATAAAAAATCATGGCTTCATGAGGGTGAATAAGGGAGGAGGAAAATTTGGAGTGATTTTGGAAGATCGACTTGGAGAGGAAGATGAACCGATGCCGTTCATTCCTCTTTGCAAAGCGTGCAGAAACTGTATTCTGTGCGCAACGATCTTCTTAGCCATTTTCATGTAGGATGTGGGCAGATCTGGGCTTTTGACTAAACACGAAAGTTAAAGCCCTTGAAAATACTTTTCCAACGAGTGATTGCACGTCTTCATGCGAAGTCTGTAGCCATGGGACAGTCTGAACGAACATGACCTCCAATAAATCCTGCATGCAGAAATTGTGTTCTGTACGCTGCGGATTTCAAGGCTGATTTCAAATAGGATACACTCAAATCTGGGTTGTGGGATGAATATGAAAGTTGTAACCCATGGAAAGACCTTTCCATCAAGTGGTCACACGTCTTCATCGGATTCTTGTAGCTTCAAGAATCTCCGGTCGAAGTTGCTGTCCAGATTTATTCTGCACTTAAATTCTGGGATTTATATAATATGAATTTGAATTCGGTGGAATCGATTTTGCTAATTAACTCTAGATTTGGATGAAATATTTTATGCTGACCACCGTAGTGCTCTGAATGATAAATCTTGTTAATTAGATTTCATAAAACTGAATTGTGGAGCAAGCTTTAATGCATGATATGACTTGCTAAAATTGATAGATTATTATAAATGTGCACCATGCTTATAATATGATGAATGAAATGACTGGATACAAATTGGTATATTATTATTATTGCGCATCATGTTTGTAATATGTTGAAACCATTTGGAATGACAAATAGAAGGATAAACCATGGCCATGAGCATGTATGATGGTAAAAATGAAATGTAGTAGTCCAATACTTATAGCATAGTCTCCCTACAGGTTGTATTGTGGATGGATGTAAGTGCGACATTGGCCGTCACTAGTTGAGTTAATGTTGAAATGAGGTATAGATGGACGGTTGGGCTTGGTCCTCGGTGTCTACATCCTGGGGCTCCATCCGTGCCGAGTGGATGGTTGGGATGTGTCCTCGTGCTTACTTCCGAGGCCCCTTCTATGCCATGGTGTTGTGGAGTTTGCATGTGGTGTGAGTCGACACGCGGTGTCGTAATCCTGGGTTAAGGATAGTGTGGCAGGTCTACGGGCTCGCCGATCGTCACACCGATGGGAGTTGACAGTTAGACTTTGGGCTGTTGGGCTTGGTCCTCGGTGTCCACATCCCTGGGCTCCTTCCGTGCTAGGTGAACTGTTGGGCTTGGTCCTCGTGCTTACTTCTGAAGCTCCTTACAGGTCACACAAGGTTAGTTCCGGGATTGGTCCTCGGTGCTCATCTACCCAAGGCTCCCGATGGACCATAGTACGCATGGGCTCCACTGTTGTGTTCTTAGCATTGAGGCATACAGAGGCCTAGGTGAAGTAGTATGGATACCTGCCTAGTAGTAGAGATGCCCACTCTACTGTCTCCGCCTGGCCATGATGGTTGATGCCTGAGAGGTTAGCTACCTGCTCGAATAATGGGAACTATAGTCTGTGTCGACATAGCAATTGCATGTGTGTGATCACGGGTGAGTCATTACATAGCATACATATCATTTCATAACATTGCACAATAAGATCCTCATCGTATAAGTTTGTATGGGCACTCTTATGCGATGAGTTACTTTTATGTAACTTGATCCTTAACTTATAAGCCTGTATGGGCATCCTTATAAGTTTAGTTACTTTCCTGCTGTAGATACTTGTTCTTGATAGTTATTATTGTTTATGTAGAACTGCTAGAATAAATGTTATTAATCTTATTGTACCATCACCACCTGTTTGTACATGTTTTATTGTTTATAATACTTGTACCCATGTTCCTTTCTCTGCCCGGTGCCGAGGAGTCGCCGGGGGAGCGGATGTGAAGCCACTTAGTCTTTCGACTAACGGTTGCTACGTCTTCCTTTTTAGGAGGTCACCCCGCAGGTATAGCAGCCATAGACTTTGTAGTAGGACAGCCAGGGCCAGGACGACAGGGCCTGATGTGACGCTGTCATCGCTACCGTCGGTTACGGATGTGAGTGTTGTGAGATTTTGATGTTGCCCGTTTGGGCAACTTTATAGCTGTACTCTGATATTGTAGAAGCATGTTTTAGCTTCTCTTATTTGATGCATTTGGACATATACTTAGTGTGGATTTGACTTCTTCTTGCTTATATTATGGTTGGGTTGGCATGTTTATATTGATATTGGTTGTAGCCGGCGAAATAAGCATCTTTTGGTACAGGTTAGCCTGTGTGCTAATGCTACCGCAAGAAGACTGTTCCGGGCATAAGACCCCACTTCGTGTCGTGTTTTGGGATCCGGGAGGGGGGGGGGGTCTTACACCCGGTCCACCATCGCCCCTAAGACGGCAAACATCATGAGCATTTTAGTCTTTACGACCGAACCCTAAGACCCGCCCTCTATGTCATCGGTAAGTGCCAAGTACCTTAGGTCTCTTTCACCGAACCACATAGACCGGGTACGGTTCCACTCAACCCATTGCTCACACCGCTACGATAATTTAAGCCATAAGAGCAGGTTAAGCTTCCCCGAGTACTGAATCGATCAAACAATAATACATAACCTAGTTATGTATAAGTTGGCTCCCAAGCCACCAAGATGGCAGAACCATGCATCTGCCCTATTTTCTGGGTGCACCTTAGGGTGTAACATCCCTCAAATAACTAGACCCCCTTGGAGTGGTTTTGTCATGACTAGGTCATGACAAAACCCATGGAAGCCCAAGAAGGCCAAGTGAACATAGGAATGTAGGTGAGATCACTGTGGTCTGCAGATAGTAGATTTCTAAACCCTAGTTTAAGATGATCATGGGGCTTCGCCAAGACTTCAAGACTCCACCATGGCCTCACCAATCCTTTGGGAGGTTCATTAGAGCCCTAAGGGTCCATTGGAGTCGAGCTGGGGTGGCCAAGTTGACCTAGAACCACTCTAGGTCTAAATTCAGTGAGGTGCCCTAACTAAGTGTAGTCTGCCCTAGTAAAGCCCAACCAACCCTACCAGGGTCTTCCTAGACCTACTGTGGGGTCAATGGGTAACTAAGGACCCATGGGGGCAGTCAAAGTGGTTAAGTTGACCAAAGTCAACTCTAACCCTAAATGGGTAAAACTGACCTACATAGGGTCAACTGACCTTCCCTTAGCCAAGTAGATCCCAATCACATCCTCCTAACACTAGGGAGAGGTCAATGGGTCACCTAGGACCCAATGGGATCAACTCCAGAGCCTAAGTAGACCCAAGTCAACCTTAGCCCTATATAGGTCAAAGTGCCCTAACTGAGGGGCAAGTGACCTACAGTGTGCAAGCTAACCCTACCCAAGTACTTTTAGACTTTAGGGGTGGCCCATGGGTCACCAAGGACCAATTGGGGTCAGCCCTAGTGGCTAATTTGACCAAAGTCAACCCTTGGGTCAAAGTGGCCAAACTAGCCTAAATGGCTAACTCAAGCCCAATCCAAGTGGGCTAGGCCCAGGAAAGTGTGGCCCATTGGTCTAGGAGGTGGTGAGAAACATTTTGGGCCCACCAAATTCAGAAATGGATGACTAGGAGAGAGAAAGAGGGAGTTACCCAAATTTGGAGGAGAGAGAAGGTTAAGCTTAATGGCCATCATGGCCATGGAGGCCCCATAACTCCCCCTTTTGACGGGGCTTGAACTCCTTGGAGGCATGGGAGGAGTTTTCAAGAGGTGGCCAGCCAGTGGGGAGGCTCAACCCCTCAAATTTGGTTAAATCAAAAATCACCATTAATGGCTTTAATCGTGTGATGAAGAATTAGGGAGTTACAAACCTCCTCTCCCCAATTCCTTCATTAGAAATCTTCACCAGGGTAAGGGGAAGAGTTTCCCTCGATCACATTCTAGTTACAGAGGAGTTTGTGTGGTGGTTGCAGAGGATCCTAAGCTTGGTGGTCGGAAATGACGAGGAGGCACAACACCCGTTCTCAGGCCACAGTTCAGGTCCTCCTCCACTCCTTCTTCCATGGGTAGATCATAGCAACGCTTAGGGCCAAGTTTCGGGCTCAATTGAGCCCGATCTGGAGAGATTTTTCTCCAATTTTTTCTGCAAAAATTAACCTATCGGGTTCACCGGAATAGGCCCCTCCGGTGGTTGTGCCGTCGCCTGGAGAAAGCCACCACCTCAATGGAGGTGGTAGTGGAGGTGGCTGGCAGGGAGGTGGTTGGGTGGCCGGTGGCAGGGACTTAAAATTGGCCCAGGAAGATTCAATCCTGGCCGTTGGCACGCGGGGATGATGTCGGAATGCCATCCAAATGTACGCCAAGATTCGTGCAAGTATAAAATTAAACTATAGGTTATGATGTATGGTTATTTCATTTCTGTCACACATAATGTATTTAATGTTTTTAATTATTAAGACTACCTAGATGCTAATTCAGATAAAATGGTCAACAAATAAAATGTATCCCTATAGGTCTACTTTAATTCAAAATTAGTTTGAACCACTTTAAGTGCCAGGTTTGACCAGGGCACCCATTTTGGTGGGGTCTATACCTAGGGCTAGGCAGAAATTAAAATGGGTCCCCACACTTCATACCTTGCCCAAATAACTTATAATTTTGACAAGGAGTCACCCTGGTATATATCTAGGTCCTGCCCAAAAATAAGAATTTTTGGGGACAATGGTTCTATAGTTTTGGAAATTTTTAATTTCTCTAGGGTAAATTAATTTAGAGACTAAATGACCTCCAAACTCACCCAAATTTTGCTGAGTGGTGCTTGGGGTCATTATAAGTCTCTGGTTAAAATTCCATCTCATTTGGAGATGGTTTGAATTGAAATCATGCAAACCATAGCCTTGCCATAATAAGTGTATTTAGGTCAAAAAGTGCACTTTATGTTTTGAGTGGTCAAATCACCTTAATAGAGGTTGCGATTGGGGCCACTGACTTGGCTTGACTTTTAACACTTTCCCATGGAAAATGGGGTGGATTGGAATATATTTGCCCTAGGACCTAAGACCAAACCCTAAGGAAGGGATTTTATGTCTTGTGAAGGGCATGGGGTCAAAAGACCTTGTATGGATTGAAATTTGGTAGGGAGGGTACTAGGGTAACTAAAGTCCTCTGATAAAAATCTTAGGGGATTTGGGAAAGGGTAGGACCCACAAACCCTAACCCTAGTTTAGGCACAAACCTTGTAGTGATAGAGTAGGGTACTAAAACTCATTGAAAAGTAATGAAATTTGGTTAGAGTAGTTTTAGGGTTAGTAGGAACCTTTGGAAATTTATTTGGGAATTTTGAAACATTAACCCTAGTACTCCCTTTGTAATGCATGAATTAGCCATACTTAAATATTTGGTTATTGTGAATTCACTGTCCATTGCAAAGTCAAGAAAATTAGGCAGAGGAAGTTTTAGACCATTATGCTCATGTATAAATTTTATCAGAATTCTTGAATACATATCTGCAGTACCTACTTCACAAGCTCATTAATTTAAAAACTTGTTCAATATTTTGTTTAGAGCTAATTATTTTTTGATAAATTATGAAACTTGACCTAGAGCATTTATATGTCCTTTCATTCATCCTGGAATTTCTCAGAATTTTTGGAAATAGTTTTGCTGCACTTGCCTCTTAAAATTAATAAAAATAGGTTATATTCAAAATTAGAATTAGAGTCTTAACCTAGCTTGAAAATTGGGAGACTTTGGATTCTGTGTTAAATAATCATCTTGAATTTATCACAAATTTTGTGTAGCATTTACTTATCTCAAATGGGCACTTCATGTTAAAACTTGGGTTTTTGATTTACTAGAATAATTAAAGAAATTATCAGATAATTAGGAAAATTTTGAATTTCTGGATTTAGGCTACAAATATCATAATGGCCGTCCAGTAATTATTATAGGGGTACTGGGTGATTATTTTGTGTACCTCTCTTTTACACGTCATATAGCTTAACTTGGTCTGCATTTAGTAAAATTGCAGAAATTATGTTGGAATATGAATTTGAGCACATGAGTTGGAGTTAGCTATTTGCTGGTTTGGATAAATAAAAATGAGCTCATCTTTGGAGGTTAGGATGAGTAGAGTGTGGGATTGACTAGTGTTAGGTGGTGCTCGGGATCGACGAAAGATCGTCTTTTCCGTGGAGAGGAAGTGTCAAATACACTAGGGTTAGATCCAGTACAAAATTTAAGGGACTAGGAGATGGGTAGCAACCAATAAAAAATAAGTTACTTGCGAAAGAGAGCTTTGGAAGTAATCTCATCATAGTTCCTAGTGCCCTCGAGAGCCCTTCACGGGGAATACCTTGGGCAGTCCTGTGCTAACCTAAACTGTAGGTAAAACTGGAATGCAACAGTATGCAGGAGCTCTACTTAGTGCACCAGCATTGAGGCATACGATAGGTCTGACTGGTAGTCTAATTACCGGTTTAGAGGTGGTCGAGGCCCAACCCACCGCTTCCGTTTGCCACTACGGTGGTATCCTGGGAGGTTCGGCTCCAGAAAGGGGGAACTAAAGGTCTACGTACACAGAGTCGAGTTGGTGAGTTGTACTTGCATGTTCACATCATGGCATAATTGTATTTCATAGCATAATCATTGTATATAACCCGACACCTATTGTATAAGTGGTATGAAACACTTATACAATAGGCCCTGCAAAACGACCCCTTGGTTTATAAGATCGAGCAAGCATGCTTATAAGTTAAGTTTTTTTTTTCAGTAAATATAAATGAAGGATTGCTAGAAAACTGACACCCTATCGTATAAATTGGTATAAGACTTTTTATACTATAGGAGCCATGCAAAAGATCCCTTGGCTTATGTGTTTTCATATAAGTTAAGGTTACTTTTCTTGTTCAGTCTTTTTACCTTCATTCTATCTTATATACTATAGATTTGCTAGTTTAGTTTCGCATCTTCTGCTTATTTGTTATTCTCCACCTTTATGTCGTCTCCTTTCCTTCTCCTTGCTCGGGTCCTAAGAGACATGGTGGAAGGGGCGGGAGATGATAGGACTTAGTCTTTTAGACTATCGGTTTTCGAACCACATCATTTTAGGGTACCGTGGAGCCCAGCATGGAGTAGCAGCCCCGGAGGTCGGAACGCTTGGAGATGGGGCAGTCTAGTACCGGAGTTCAGATGGCAGGGACTGTGAGTCCTGTTTGTTACTAGTTGTTTTAGTTTTGCTTCTGCGATGAGAGATATGTTGTGAGGACTTCATATACTTAGCATGAGCCCAAGATTTAATACTTTTATTATTTCGTTGGACACTCCCTTCGTCGAGTTTATTTACTATATATGTGATTTGCATGGACATGCTTTATTATTTTGCTATAGTTGTGATCGATTTGGCCGGCAGGATCGACGTTTTGTAGCGATGACCTTCCCGGGTGTGAAGGTGTCACCCCAAAGCTGCGGTTCTCGGCCTAAGACCGCAGTGTTTCAAAAAAAAGGGGGTCTTACAAGTGGTATCAGAGCAGATCTCGATCAAAAAGTAGCAGTCCACAACCCTTAGTGTTGGGTACATTGGAGATTGTGTACCTGATTTGGAGAAGCCTCACTTAACTCAATAATATACATCATTGTGTATTTGATGGGTTGTTGAGTTTCAATGTGCGGGTTAAGGAAATGCAGAAACAGTTTCTAAGTACAAGTGTCGACACTTGAGAAGAATGATGTCGACACCAGGAGCCAGATTGTGTCGACACACAGGACTTGTATCGACACATAGAAATTCTGGCAACAACAATTGTGTCGACACAAAGGACTTGTATCGACACACACCAGAATTCTGTCGACAACAATTGTGTCGACACACAGGACTTGTGTCGACACACACTAGAATTCTACCGATAACAATTGTGTTGACACATAGGACTTATGTCGACACACACCAGAATTCTGTCGACAATAATTGTGTCAACACACAGGACTTGTGTCAACATACACCAGAATTCTGTCAACACCAACTTTATCGAGACTAGAAGCTATTGTGTCGACACACAGGACTTATGTCGACACATTCCACAGAAGCTGTCTTGAGAAGATAAAGAAGGGTTGTGTCGACATTATGAGAGCTGTGTCGACATCATCAAGAGTTGTGTCGATACATGGTCTATTTATGTTGACACATCTGAAATACTGTCTCGACGCTTTTCTGCTGATATAGAATATAATGAGGTATCAGGTGTGACGACTGAAGACTTGACAGCTTCATAACTAACAAAGCTATTGCATCTGTCAGAGCTGTCAGAAGGTCGTTATTAACTGGATCAACCGGTAACCTTAGAAGGGTCTATATAAAGACTTGTTCTATCATCAAAAAAAGAGATCTAAGAAGATAAGTCTTCATCCTGAAATCAACAAGTCTATGTAAGGGCAGATCCTGAACAAGTCTGCAAGAAGATTTCAGATCAAATTCTGGATAAAAGAAGGAAGTTGGATTGAGGATCATCTCCAACTTCAAGAAGATCAAGCTTACTTTATTTAGATTCAAGAAACTTTGAAGAAGCTAAGTGTAACGCCCCGAAACTCAAAGGAGCAAAGGGGGACGTTTTGGGCCAGTTTTGGTTTCTGGCTGAAGGCACACGGCCTGGGACACGGGCGTGTCCCAGGGCGTGTCAAGCGCGTGTCGGCACTTAGCCGCGAAGTCATCGAGTTATACTCGACGATTCGTCGAGAGTGGGCATACGGCCTGCGACACGGGCGTGTCGCAGGGCGTGTCGACCCGTGTCGACACTTAGCCGTGAAAGCGTCGAGTTATTCTCGACGATTCGTCGAGAATGGGCACACGGCCCGCGACACGGGCGTGTCGCCGGGCGTGTCGACCCGTGTCGACGATCCTCCCGGGAAAGTCGTCGAGATTCACTCGACATTCGTCGAGACAAGGCACACGGCCTAGGACACGGGCGTGTCCAAGGCCGTGTCATCCGGTCGTCGTTCTCCCCTCGACGAAATGTCCCGTGTACATGGCCTGGGGTCCAGGCGTGTCAATGTGACACGGGCAAGGACACGGGCATGTCCTAGGACCCGTGCAGTGCTCGGGTTGAAAACGGGTGAAAAATCATGGGGTACACGGCCGGCTACACGGCCGTGGCAGCTGGAACACGGGCGTGTCAGCTTGAACACGGGCGTGTTCGATACCCGTGTGAGGGTCCAGGAGATTCGGTTTTGACGGCGAATGCGGCACACGGCCCTGGACACGTGTGTGTGCCAGGCCGTGTTCTGTCCAGATTGGGCATTTCAGCCCCGAATCAAAGCTGTTCATTTTCTTAGGTTGAGATCCAATGGCTGGGGGTGGTTCCTGAGAGGATATACCCGGGTTTGACTTAGAAAAATCCATTCTTTCTTACCTTTTCATCTCTCCAAGTCCTTGGAGAAAGGGGAAAAGCCATTGGAGGAAGAGGAGCTAGATCCGCCATTGGAGGAGCATCGGAGCTCCGAATCACAAGCCGACTCCGGATCCACGGAGGCAATGCAAGTGCGGTGATTTCTATCTGATTACTTTTCGATGGCGCCAAAGAGGAACTCAAGGGTAACGATCCTCATCTTGAGCATGAATCGCTCCTTTTCTTAGCATAGGAAGCCCGCTCTCGCAAGTTTGCGGAGAGTTGGAGGCGTTCCTTCTGGTAGATATGTAAAGTCCCCGTTGTTTAGAGTCCGTATGCGAGAACGGATGTAGGCATTTTGTGTGAAGCCTACCCGGACATGTTAGTCTGGATCGGTGATGTTGCATTGCATAAGGCCGGAGAAGACTCTGTGCCATTGGGTGTTTTTCGGGTTTTCTACGCGGTAGATTGCAGCAGGGAGCCTTGGGGACTAACCCAGAGGTAAACCCGGAAAACTGGGCGGATACGAGATCTTGCCAACTTGGTGGCCTGAGAGCCAACTCGAACATAACCGGGTTATGCGTCTTGCGGTAGAATGGGACTCGGTGGAAGTTTGACCCGCACAAATGGCTTAAATTGTCGTTGTGATGTGAGCACGGGTTAGATGGAACCGTACCCGCTTTATGTCGTTCGGTTAGAGAGACCTAAGGTTACGTGGCACTCGTCGTTGGCATAGATGGGAGTCTTCGGCGGTCAATGGCTTAAATTGACGTGACCAATGCCAGGGAGACGAATTGCTCATAGGAATGACCGTCTAAGTGGCGGTGGTGAGTCCGGAATGTT
Source organism: Platanthera guangdongensis (assembly GCA_039583875.1). Lineage (NCBI taxonomy): Eukaryota > Viridiplantae > Streptophyta > Magnoliopsida > Asparagales > Orchidaceae > Platanthera > Platanthera guangdongensis. The sequence goes on along the minus strand of CM077150.1, from coordinate 112,196,152 downwards.
AATGGCTTTAATTGACGTGACATCGACCGGTTCACCGAGAATGTGCCCTGAGTGCACGGGACATGTGGCCGTACGAGCCAACGTCTGTGATGAAATGGCTATGGTTTATGCATTGCTCGCTTGTGCTAATGAAATGCAGGGAAGGAGCATCGCCGCCCCGAGTTGGGGGCGGGATCGTTATAATTTGGTCAGCATTGCTGACCGTTGCCTTGTTTGCCATCATGCGGTGGTTTGTTGCTTGTAGGTGCAGCTGGACCAAGCGGTCAATAGCGGGCTAAAGCCCTTTTTGCGAAGCTGGCCCTCGAAGGCCCAAGTGGAAATGTTTTCTGTTTTATTCATGTATGACCGGCCTGCGTGCCGAGGTTTGTAAATCATGTATTATCCAAGTGAAACATTCTGTAAGGCCTTAAGGCCGATTTTGGGTATTTTGTATACATTCCTAATTATTGTACTAGTGGACATTCGTGCTCTAATGCTGGGTTCTTGTTTACAACCTATATAAACTGCTTCCGCTAGAATGCTCTGTGTAGGACATTGAGATTGGTTGAATGGTTTCCATACGTAACCACCCGGTCTGTCTGTGGCATATGGCGTCGGGCCCCGGCCGGACCTACTTTTATATGCTATGCGACGGATAGGGGGTGTTACAATTTGGTATCAGACTACTGGTTTTGGTCGGGCTTAAACTGAATTCGTGGGCGAATTCTTTTTAAGGGGTGGTGAGCACATTGTGTGCGTCATCGTTATAATGGTAAAAGAACCCATGAATGTCCACTTAGGAATGAAAATACTCGTGTTTGAGGAACCTGCGTGTTCCTATAATTACTGTTTGCAATGTTATGTGGTCGCTTAACGGTGTTTTGTACCACTATAGGTGACCAGAAGTGGTGTTGGGCCATCAGAACGCCGAGTTTCTGAGGCTAGCAGTGCACCGGATGTTTCTCCCGCAACACCTCTGTCGGCTGAGAATATACGTTTGGTGGTTGAAGCGGTGTTGGCCGTGATAAATGCGCAGCCTGGAAGGCAAGCGCAGCAGCCCGCTCCTGCGATGGAGCAAGTACCTCTGCAAGAGGCTGAGCCGAGGAGGGTGGAACAAGTGGTTGCGGAACCAATAGTGCCAAGGAGGGCAACTGAGAGGCAGTTGAAGCATGTAATGAGCTTTAACCCTCCGTTATTCTCGGGGTTGGGAACCCCATCTCAGGCTGAAGACTGGCTCTGTAGGGTGAAGAGAGTCATGACGGCGACAGAGACGGAGGAGTGGCAAATGACCACCATCGCTACGTTCCTGTTGGACGGTGAAGCAAGGATGCGGTGGGAAGGATTGGAGCTGCATCATTTGAGAGGTAGACAACTGATAGACGTTCCGATGGAAGAGTTCTCGGGATTGTTCTTAGCAAGATACCTCCCTTCTACTCAGAGGATTTCAATGGAGAATGAGTTCCTGAAGTTGGTGCAGGGTGAGAGGAGCGTGGATGAATATCTCCACGAGTTTACGCGGTTGAGTCGTTATGCTAGCTCCACCATCATGGATGAGGAGCGCAAGACTAATCGTTTTTATGAAGGCTTGAGGGATGAGCTGAGACTATTACTGTCGGGGCCGATGACGCAGGGTTTCCTAACCTTGGTCAATACTGCCCGGTCCTTGGAGAAGGACATGAAGAATGTACAAGCGAAGAAAGGCTTGGCTGATAAGAAATCTGAGTTCAGAGTGCCGACTACTTCAAAGTCCGGCTATCGGAGGTCTTTCAAGAAGCATAGGACTTCGGGTCCAGCTCCTTCTGGTACTTCTGGGGCGACTACGAGTCGGACCCCGGGCGCGTGTTTTACATGCGGAAAGACGGGGCACTTTGCCCGTGATTGTTGGAGCGGACGTCCTAAGTCCGAGAGGAGGCCGGGAGCCACTTATGAAGAGAAGGGAAAGGCGGTGGAGTCGACCGCATCCCATTATGCTCCGGCCCAACCAAGGGTCTACAATCTTGGCCAACAGGAGGCCATTAAACAAGCTGATGTGGTGACAGGTACGATTTAATTTATAGCAAGTCAATTTCCTTTATATGCTTGTTATGCATATGTTACCTTACCACTACTTGTTTAGGATTTGTATTGATTTGCGAAAATCCGGCACGAGCACTCTTCGATACGGGAGCTTCACACTCCTTCTTGTCCGAAGGATTTATATTACGCATCGGGGTCCCTTCCTCGATGGCGAAGGATAAGTTGGATGTGTTGTTGCCCAACGGGTGTTCGATGCGAGCGGATAGGATCTGCGATGTTAAGATTCGTATTGGGGAGCAGGAGTTCGACCTGCGAGCGTCTTTACTTCCGTTAGTGGAGTTCGACGTCATATTTGGCATGGACTGGCTCTCGGAGCAGCAGGCCCATATAGATTGCGGTAGCAAGGAAGTCAAGCTGGGAGCAAGTCGTGAGACGACTTTTACGGGCTTAAAGGGGTCGAGCAAGACGTTGATGTCTGCTCTTCAGGTGGTGAAGGCGGTTCGTGCCGGAGTAGAACTGTTCTTTACACTAGTGGAGGTTGCAAAGCCGAAGCCCGCTTTGGATTGTATTTCAGTGGTATCGGAATACCCTGATGTGTTCCCCGCAGATCTTCCTGGAGCCCCGCCTCAACGGGAGATAGATTTTACGATCGAGCTAGTGCCAGGTGCAAAGCCTGTGTCACGATCTCCGTATCGGCTAGCGCCTAAGGAAATGGCGGAGCTGAAAGTTCAACTGCAAGAGTTGTTGGAGCAAGGGTATGTGCGCCCGAGTTCTTCGCCTTGGAGCGCACCGGTCCTCTTTGTTAAGAAGAAGGACGGAAGCTTGAGATTGTGTATTGATTATCGGGAGCTAAACAAGCTGACTGAGAAGAACAAGTACCCGATCCCTAGGATTGATGATCTCTTTGATCAGTTTGTCGGGTCGACGGTGTACTCGAAGTTAGATCTCAAGTCTGGGTACTATCAGCTGCGGATAAGGGAGAGTGATATCCCGAAGACAACGTTTAGTACGAGATACGGGCATTATGAGTTTACGATCATGCCGTTTGGGTTGACTAATGCGCCGTCAGTATTCATGGATTTGATGAACAGGACGTTCAGGGAGTACTTGGACCATTTCGTGATCGTCTTCATCGACGATATTTTGGTGTACTCTCAAAGTGAGGAAGATCACTTCAAGCATCTTCATTTGGTGTTGGAGACGCTAAGGAGAAATCAGTTGTATGCCAAGTTCTCGAAGTGCGAGTTTTGGCTATCCTCAGTGGCGTTCCTCGGGCATATAGTGAGTGGAGAGGGTATTGCAGTGGATCCGGCGAAGATTGTTGCGATACGGGAGTGGCCTGAGCTTGCTACGGTAGCAGAAGTCCGGAGCTTTTTGGGGCTTGCCGGTTATTATAGGCGCTTCGTAGAGAACTTCTCGCGGAGAGCGCTACCTCTCACTACATTGACGAGGAAGGAGCATAAGTTCGTTTGGACGCCGGAGTGCGCGCGAGCTTTTGAGGAACTGAAGTGTCGGTTGACCACGGCGCCTGTGCTGAGTTCGCCGGCTGGGACCGAAGACTATGAGATATATAACGATGCTTCGGGCAGCGGTTTGGGTTGCGTGCTACTGCAGCACGGAAGCGTGATAGCTTATGGCTCGAGACAGCTAAAAGTGCACGAGAGGAATTATCCGGTCCATGACTTGGAGTTAGCGGCCGTGATTTTTGCCTTGAAGCTGTGGAGACACTATTTGTACGGTGTGAAGATTGATATCTACACCGATCACAAGAGCATAAAGTACCTGATAGATCAGAAGGATCTGAATATGCGGCAGCGTAGATGGATGGAGTTCCTGGGGGACTATACATTCAAGATCCACTACGTGCCTGGCAAAGGGAATGCGGTTGCGGACGCGTTGAGTCCCTGAGCCCCAGCTCAAGCCAATTGGCTATCGGTGCATGATGAGCGGTTGGTGTGGGAGTTGGAGGCGCTGGAGATTGTTTGTGTGGACAGACAAGCAAGTGCTGAAGCAGTTCTGAATTGGACTGAAGTCCAATATGACCTGGCTGATCGTATTCGGCAGGCTTTGGATATGGATGCTCATATGAAGCAGTTCATGATAGAGGCTCTGGATGGGTCAAATTCCCAATTCGTCGTGGAGGACGGATTGCTTTGGAAAGACGGTCATCTGTGCATCCCTTGTGTGGGCAATTTACGGGTGGAGTTGTTGTACGAGGCACACCATACCAAGTACTCGATTCACCCGGGGAGCACGAAGATGTACCGCGACGTCAAGAAGCTATTTTGGTGGCCGGGTTTGAAAAAGGATGTGGCGCTATACATAGCGAAGTGCCAAACCTGCGCCTTGGTAAAGGCGGAGTGCCAAAAGCCGGGAGGATTTCTTAAGTCCTTGCCTATTCCGGAGTGGAAATTTGACGACATCTCTATGGACTTTGTGCACGGTTTGCCAAGGTCGCAAAAGGGGAACGACGCCATTTGGGTGGTCGTGGATCGATTAACGAAGGTGTCGCATTTTATTCCGCATAGGAAGGATGATCCGGTGGAGAAGCTGGCAAAGCTATATGTGGATAACATAGTACGGCTTCATGGTGTGCCCCGCAGCATCGTGAGTGACCGAGATGGGCGGTTCACGTCCAATGATTGGAGGCTGGTGCAGCAAATGTTGGGAACAAAGCTGAAGTTTAGCACAGCCTTCCATCCGCAAACGGATGGGCAGACCGAGAGGGTCAATAGAACCATGGAAGACATGATCCGCATGTGTGTCTTGGATTTCGGAAAGCAATGGGAAGACCACCTTTATTTGGTGGAGTTCGCATACAACAACAGCTACCAAGCAAGTATTCAGATGGCGCCCTTCGAGGCCCTATATGGTAGAAGATGTCGCACGCCGTTGTCTTGGATAGAAACGGGTGAGTCAAAGTTGTATAAGCGATCGGAAGTAGAGGGTGCTACTTCTTTGGTGAGAACCATTCGGGAGAGGTTGCTTATTGCTCAGGACCGGCAAGCAAAGTACTATAATGCCAAGCACAGGAACGTGGAGTTCGCTGTGGGCGATTATGTATACTTAAAGATCAAGCCATTCAAGGGTGTCTCGCGGGTGCGGCGGTTGAAAAAGCTAAGCCCAAGATACCTTGGACCGTTCGAGGTTCTGGAGCGAGTTGGAGAAGCGGCCTATAGATTGAATCTTTCAGTGGAGCTAAGTGGTTTACACGATGTATTCCATATTTCGGTGCTTCGGAAGGCGGTGCAAGAGCCTACGCAAGTGATCGCGGTCGATCAAGTGCCGGTGGAAAGTGGGCTAACGACAAAGGTCAAGCCCGTGCGGGTTGAGGACTCGGAGGTCAAGCGGCTACGCAATAAAGAGATCAGGATGGTCAAAGTCCGGTGGGACAATTGCGGTCGTGAGGAGCTCTCTTGGGAGCGAGAGCAGACGATGCTTGACGAATATCCGGAGTTGTTCCGCTCAGGTACAAATTTTGTTTTGTACATGTTTTTCCCTTTATGTAATTTCGTGGGCGAAATTCTTTTAAGAGGGGTAGAGTTGTAACGCCCCGAAACTCAAAGGAGCAAAGGGGGACGTTTTGGGCCAGTTTTGGTTTCTGGCTGAAGGCACACGGCCTGGGACACGGGCGTGTCCCAGGGCGTGTCAAGCACGTGTCGGCACTTAGCCGCGAAGTCGTCGAGTTATACTCGACGATTCGTCGAGAGTGGGCACACGGCCTGCGACACGGGCGTGACGCAGGGCGTATCGACCCGTGTCGACACTTAGCCGTGAAATCGTCGAGTTATTCTCGACGATTCGTCGAGAATGGGCACACGGCCCGCGACACGGGCGTGTCGCCGGGCGTGTCGACCCGTGTCGACGATCGTCCCGGGAAAGTCGTCGAGATTCACTCGACGATCGTCGAGACAAGGCACACGGCCTAGGACACGGGCGTGTCCAAGGCCGTGTCATCCAGTCGTCGTTCTCCCCTCGACGAAATGTCCCGTGTACACGGCCTGGGGTCCAGGCGTGTCAATGTGACATGGGCAAGGACACGGGCGTGTCCTAGGACCCGTGCAGTGCTCGGGTTGAAAACGGGGGAAAAATCATGGGGTACACGGTCGACTACACGGCCGTGGCAGCTGGAACACGGGCGTGTCAGCTTGAACACGGGCGTGTTCGATACCCGTGTGAGGGTCCAGGAGATTCGATTTTGACGGCGAATGCGGCACACGGCACTGGACACGGGCGTGTGCCAGGCCGTGTTCGGTCCAGATTGGGCATTTCAGCCCCGAATCAAAGCCGTTCGTTTTCTTAGGTTGAGATCCAACGGCTGGGGGTGGTTCCTGAGAGGATATACCCGGGTTTGACTTAGAAAAATCCATTCTTTCTTACCTTTTCATCTCTCAAAGTCCTTGGAGAAAGGGGAAAAGCCATTGGAGGAAGAGGAGCTAGATCCGCCATTGGAGGAGCTTCGGAGCTCCGAATCGCAAGCCGACTCCGGATCCACGGAGGCAACGCAAGTGCGGTGATTTCTATCCGATTACTTTTTGATGGCGCCAAAGAGGAACTCAAGGGTAACGATCCTCATCTTGAGCATGAATCGCTCCTTTTCTTAGCATAGGAAGCCCGCTCTCGCAAGTTTGCGGAGAGTTGGAGGCGTTCCTTTGGGTAGATATGTAAAGTCCCCGTTGTTTAGAGTCTGTATGCGAGAACGGACGTAGGCATTTTGTGTGAAGCCTACCCGGACATGTTAGTCTGGATCGGTGATGTTGCATTGCATAAGGCCGGAGAAGACTCCGTGCCATTGGGTGTTTTTCGGGTTTTCTACGCGGTAGATTGCAGTAGGGAGCCTTGGGGACTAACCCAAAGGTGCACCCGGAAAACTGGGCGGATACGAGATCTTGCCAACTTGGTGGCCTGAGAGCCAACTCGAACATAACCGGGTTATGTGTCTTGCGGTAGAATGGGACTCGGTGGAAGTTTGACCCGCGCAAATGGCTTAAATTGTCGTTGCGATGTGAGCACGGGTTAGATGGAACCGTACCCGCTTTATGTCGTTCGGTTAGAGAGACCTAAGGTTACGTGGCACTCACCGTTGGCATAGATGGGAGTCTTCGGCGGTCAATGGCTTAAATTGACGTGACCAATGCCAGGGAGACGAATTACTCATAGGAATGACCGTCTAAGTGGCGCTGGTGAGTCCGGAATGTTAATGGCTTTAATTGACGTGACATCGACAGGTTCACCGAGAATGTGCCCTGAGTGCACGGGACGTGTGGCCGTACGAGCCAACGTCTGTGATGAAATGGCTATGGTTTATGCATTGCTCGCTTGTGCTAATGAAATGCAGGGAAGGAGCATCGCCGCCCCGAGTTGGGGCCGGGATCGTTATAATTTGGTCAGCATTGCTGACCGTTGCCTTGTTTGCCACCGTGCGGTGGTTTGTTGCTTGCAGGTGCAGCTGGACCAAGCGGTCAATAGCGGGCTAAAGCCCTTTTTGCGAAACTGGCCCTCGAAGGCCCAAGTGGAAATGTTTTCTGTTTTATTCATGTATGACCGGCCTGCGTGCCGAGGTTTGTAAATCATGTATTATCCAAGTGAAACATTCTGTAAGGCCTTAAGGCCGATTTTGGGTATTTTGTATACATTCCTAATTATTGTACTAGTGGACATTCGTGCTCTAATGCTGGGTTCTTGTTTACAACCTATATAAACTGCTTCCGCTAGAATGCTCTGTGTAGGACGTTGAGATTGGTTGGATGGTTTCCATACGTAACCATCCGGTCTGTCTGTGGCATATGGCGTCGGGCCCCGGCCGGACCTACTGCTATATGCTATGCGACGGATAGGGGGTGTTACACTAAGATAGGTTGAATCTTAAGCAGTCAGATCTATCAAGAATTGATCAAGAAGCCTTCAACTCTTTGTCTCTCTACCTGGGTGAAGGATTTATCCTTTTTATAATCAATTTTTCTGTAAGATCTTTTATAGATCTGAGTGTAAGAGAGTTATCTCTCTGATTTGTAAGCCTAAGTTTATAAAGACTGAGGTAGAGCTGAGTGCCTGAGGTAGGAGATTGATTTCTCTGAGCTGTAGGACTGGTGAAAGAGGCTGAGGTTGGGCTGGATTGCCTGAGTTGTAGGAGTGGGAACTCACACTGAGGTAGGATTCTCTGGAAGAATCTGAGTTGTAGCACTTGGTGAAGTTTGAGCTGTAGGAACTATTCTGTGTTCTGAGTTGTAATATCTGAGGATCTGAGAAGAAAGAAGGGAGTTGAGCCGAATCTAGTATACTGCTAGATAGGCAAAGGGGGAAGTGGATGTACCCATCTCTTGGGGAACCACTATAAATCTGTGTATATGTTGTGTTGATTGTGTTTGTTTTAATCTGTGTTGTATTTTAACAGGGATATAATTGAACTTCCTAAGTAAAATAAGAATTAAACCTATTCACCCCCCCCCTCTAGGTGTTTAGGATATCTTAACTCAACAAAGGAATCGCTTACGAGATCCACCTCTTGATTTAGGATTCCAAACACATGCAAAACAGAAAGGACTTCGATGTCCAAGAAGGAGATCGTTAACCTTGAAGATCGCTTCGGCGCCATGAAGTAGTCGGATGGAAGTCACCGCCTCGGCTTTGCCTTCACGAAACCGCTCTCGGATCTTCAATCCGCACTCCACAGCTCCTTCAGCAGCTAGTTCTCTTTCCTCCTTCCTTCCCTTGCTCTACCTTTCTCTTTCTCTCTCTCTCACTCTCTCTCTCTTGACATGAGAAGAAGAAGGAGAATGAAAAATGTGGGAAGAAACCTCATTCTCGGCCCCTTTTAACAACCGGGAAGCGTTCTGGACCATTAGATCCAGAACAATGAAATGAACGGCCAGAAAATGCTGACAAAAACACTTTTCGGGCCTGATATGCCCTGTGACACGCCCATGTCACAGGGCGTGTACCTTAAGCGGTACACGAACCGACTTATTCTAACTTATCTACGACAAGGTGACACGCCCATGTCATGATTGTATCAGCCTAGTCACGCCCGTGACACGGGGCGTTTAACCCACTCGAGACATACTCGAGAGGACTTACTCGAGAGAAAACCAACTACTCGAGTACCCAGAAAGGACACGCCCGTGTCATAGGGATGACACGCCCGTGTCATCCACCTCTAACTCGAGTACATTTCGACCTACACGAGAACTACTCGAGTATGAGCGGGACACGCCCTGTGACACGCCCGTGTCACAGGCCGTGTATCTTATTTCTCGAGTATTCGTCGACCTAAACTACTCGAGAGAAAATCGTCGACCAAGGGAGGACACGCCCTAGGTCACGCCCCCTGATACGCCCGTGTTACGGGCGTGTACCTCCCGAAAATTCGTCAAACAAATTTCGTCGACCACGCGCCCACCTGCTCAACCCGAGCAGGACACGCCACAGACATGGGCGTGTCCCAGGTCGTGTCACCCAAAATCTTCACATTCTGAAATTTGGGCTATTATACATATCATGGCACAAAATAAGGTGTATTCAAGCACCAGACGTCCAGTGTGCCATCTAAACAAGTTCGTGGGCCTCTGGCCAGGCCGTGATGGTCACTAGAGTGGGGCGGCTCTGGGCTTGCTGCATCAAAAAAGTGCATTTTTTTGATGCAGTAAGCCCAGAGCCGACCCACTCTGGCGACCCTCACGGCCTGGCCAGAGGCCCTTGTCTAGCGGCCCACTGCCTAGCTGCAGCCCAAGCAACTCACCCATGACCGTACCTATTCTCAGTGCGGCGGGATGTTGAGGTAAGGTCTCGAACCCAGCCCCCTTGATAAATCACTTTCCTAACAGGGACTATCACCAACTGAGCTGCAACTCAGTTGGTGATAGTCACTGTTTGGAAAGGAATTTATCAAGGGGGCTGGGTTCGAGACCTTGCCTCAACATCCCGCCGCGCTGAGAATAGGTGCAGTCATGGGTGGGGTGCTTGGGCTGCAGCCCGGCAGTGGGCTGCTAGACGAGGGACTCTGGCCATGCTGTAAGGGTCGCCAGAGCAGGTTAGCTCTGGGCTTGCTGCATCAAAAAAAGCTCCGTTGGTGATAGTCCCTGTTAGGAAAGGGATTTATCAAGTGGGCTGGGTTCGAGACCTTGCCTCAAAATCCTGCCGCGCTGAGAATAGGTGCGGTCATGAGTGGGGTGCTTGGGCTGCAGCCCGGCAGTGGGCCGCCAGTTCGTGGGCCTTTGGCCAGGCCATGATGGTCGCCAGAGCAGGGCAGCTCTGGGCCTGATGCATCACAAAAGTGCACTTTTTTTGATGCAGCAAGCCCAGAGCCGACCCGCTCTAGCTACCCTCACGGCCCAGCCAGAGGCCCTCGTCTAGCGGCCTACTGTCGGGCTGCAGCCCAAGCACCCCACTCATGACCGCACCTATTCTCAGTGCGGCGGGATGTTGAGACAAGGTCTGGAACCCAGCCCACTTGATAAATCCCTTTCCTAACAGGGACTATCACCAACTGAGCTGCAGCGGGATGTTGAGGCAAGTTTTGGAACCCAGCCCAAGCACCCCACCCATGATCGCACCTATTCTCAGCGCGGCGGGATATTGAGGCAAGGTCTCGAACCCAGCCTCCTTGATAAATCCCTTTCCTCACAGGGACTATCACCAACTAAGCTGCAGCTCAGTTTGTGATAGTCCCTGTTAGGAAAGGGATTTATCAAATGGGCTGGGTTCGATACCTTGCCTCAACATCCCGCCGTGCTGAGAATAGGTGCGGTCATGGGTGGGGTGCTTGGGCTGCAAACCGGCAGTGGGCCGCAAGACGAGGGACTTTGGCCAGGCCATGAGGGTCACTAGAGCGGGTCGGCTCTGGGCTTGCTGCATCAGTACTGAACGTCGATTTTGTAACAGCCCAAATTTTGATCAGCAGGCCATTTTTTGGGTGACACGGCCTGGGACACGGGCGTGTCCCAGGGCGTGTACTGCGTGCGTCGAGTGTTGAGTGGAACAGTCGACGAGTGGTCGACAAAATTTGGTCGACTCTGGACATGGCCCGTGACACGGGCGTGTCACAGGGTGTGTCAGCACGTTCGACGAAAGTTGCTCGACGATCGTCGACTGTCGAGATGCGGTCGACGTTTGTCGAGTGCAGTGAACACGGCCTGTGACACGGGCTTATCACAGGTCGTGTCCCTTTGGTTCGACGAACTCAGTCCGACGAATTTTGAGCTAGGGCGTGTCGAGTGTCGTGTAAGGGCAGACGGCCTGGGACACGGGCGTGTCACAGGCTGTGTGAGTCTCGAGTGATTTTGGGAATTTTTTCAGCCTGATGAACACGGCCACAGACACGGGCGTGTCTGAAGGCGTGTTGGGTGACACGGCCCAAGTCACGTGCGTGTCACATGGGCATGTCACTGGTTTGGATAAGTCGGTTGAGCACCGCTTGAGGAACACGGCCTGGGACACGGGCGTGTCACAGGCCGTGTCAGGCAAAAATCAGGTTTTCTGGCAAATTTTTGGCCGTCCATTCCTTCAGCTGGGATCCAAGGGCTGAGCTTTTTTTCCTTTTCCCTTAAGGCCGAAAACTGAGAACATATTCTCATTTGATTAGTTCCTTCATCTTTCTACAAGTTAGAGAGAGAAAGGGAGAGGAAGAAGGAGGAAGAAGGAGAAGGGCTGCTGCTGGTGGAGCTTCAGAGTATCAAGCTGCGTTCCGAGGCCGCCGTTGCGGAGGAAAAGCTCTTGTGAGTCGTTCAAGCCAACTTCGAGTTCATGGTACCAAAGAGGGCTTCAAGGGTAATGACTTTTCTTCCTAGCCATGTGAAGGCTTCCTTTTGGAATATGTCTGTGATTCCCCCACCAAGAGGTGGCTGATTTTGGGAATCTTTGGGTGGATGCATGAAATCCCCTTTGTTGGCATATAGATCTGGAAATGGAGTACGGAATAGGCATGCTGTGTGAAACCCATATGGACAGGTTGGTCTGGATTGATGATGTTGCATACGAATCGGAGAAGGCTCCGTGATAAACGTGTAGTTTAAGGAGTCAACAGGTTATGTCTGTGAAAGGTAGTAGCAGGAAGTACTGGAGTGGTAGTCCAAGAAAATATCCGTGTATATTTGTGCTATTGGGTCGTACCTGTGAATGAGTAACAGGAAGTACTGGTGTGACCAGGAAAGGCCCTTTGTGATGCTTGATGTCGTAGGGTGTCCACCTGTGAAGAGAGTAACAGGAAGTACTAGTGTGCCCAGGAAAGACCCCTGACATTTGTGATATATTACGGTGTCGTACCTGTGAACGAGTAACAGGAAGTACTGGTGTGCCCAGGAAAGACCTGCTGTTGTTGTGAGAGAATGGGTGTAAGAATTATGCCCGGGCTTGAATGCCAGAACAGGATCGGTGAGACCTACCCACGCCTTTATATAGCCACGAGTACGCCATGCTCGGTGATGGCAAGGCAATTTGACCAACGGGGGGTGGAGGATCCGACCTGCATTATGTCCGTCCGACGTGAGACCAGAAAGTGCGGTATGTTGGAGCGCATAACAAGAGTCTTAGGCCTGCGCACCGTGAGACCATGGGGGGCTAAGGGCCAATCCCGGTTCACTAAGACTATAAAACTTCGGTTGCACGCCATGGAGTAAATGCTCAAGAAAGTTACCGTTGGGTTGTGACCCTGATACGGTGGTGGGCAAGTGCTTTGCAAGAACACCAAGAATGTGCCCTGAGTGCACGGACCGTTGGGCCGGGTGGCGAACGGTTGTGATGGCATGTGTGCGTGAAAGCACATTATATGAGATATATTGCCATGCTTGTGATATGATATGCCTGCAGGAAAGATTATCGCTGCCCCGAGAAAAGGGGTAGGGTCGTTATAATTGGGTCAGCTGAATGCAAACCACATTTCTACGAGTGAACTCCCGAATGTCCATGATAGGAATGCAAATTTGTGTGTTTGAGGAACCCGCGTGTTCCTATTTTGTGTTGTTTGCTTATGTAAGGCCGCTAATGTGTGTGTCTTGTCCACCTTTAGGTGACATGGAGTGGAGCTGGGCAGTCTGAGCCCCAGCATTCAGATGAAAGTACGGCACTAGCCGCGGTGCCTACACCTCCACCGTCTGCGGAACATGTGCGTTTAGTTGCTGAGGCTTTATTTGCCATGATCCAAGGACAGCCACTGAGGCAGGAGAAACAGGCTGTGAGGCCAGAACAGGTGGCAGCATGCCCTGAACCTGTAGTGGATGTGGCTCCTCGAGCGGCTGAGAAGTAGTTGACGCGGTTTATGAGTTTCCATCCGCCTACGTTTTCGGGAGCGGGAACTCCTACGCAGGCTGAGGATTGGCTATCGCGCGTCAAGCGTATCATGATGGCGATTGGATCGGAGGAGCATCAGAAAGTCACCTTAGCTACGTTCCTTCTTGAAGGAGAAGCTAGATTGTGTGGGATGAGATGGCGTTGCATCACTTGGCGGGTCGTCCCATAACACAAGTATCGATGGAAGAATTCTCCCGACTCTTCCTAGCAAAGCGCCTTCCCGCGGCTCAACAGATAGCCATGGAAAATGAATTCCAAAGGCTGACCCAAGGTGATGGCATTGTTGACGCGTACCTGCATGAGTTACTCGCTTAGGGTGGTATGCGTGTTCTATTTTTGTTGATGAGCAGAGGAAGACCAATCAGTTCTATGAAGGACTGAGGGACGTGCTGAGGTTCCTGGTGTCTAGTTATGTGAACCAAGGCTTCCAGGAGTTCGTTGACACTGCGAGCGCGCTGGAAAAGGATATGAAGAGGGTGCAGGGGAAGAGAGCTTTGGCTGTGACGCAACCGGAGTGGAAGGTGCCCCGATCTGGGAAACCATTTTATAAGAAGAAATGGGGCAAGAAGTCCAAGACAAGTGGACAAGTTCCTTCATTAGTTGCAACGGGAGCAACGTCAGGGGCTACCTCACAGCCAGATACTCGTACATGCTATAATTTTGGCCGGATGGGGCATATTGCTCGAGATTGTCGGGTACCGCCAAAGAGTGAAAAGAAGGCGGGAGTGTCTTCTGCGGAAAACGGAAAGGCGGTGGTGGATTCCTCTGCCTCTCAGGCGCAACCCCGGGTTTACAATCTTGGCCTGCAGGAGGCCATCAAGCAGAGTGACGTTGTCATAGGTATGAGTTTAGTTTTGCATATGCTATTGCTTGTATGCTTTGTTTAGTACATATGTGTTTGTGGTTTATGTATGCGAGCACTATTTGATACGGGTGCGTCGCATTCTTTTCTGTCTAGCGAGTTTATAGCACGGCTTGGGATACCTAGTCGTGCAAAGACAGATAGAGTCAGAGTGGTGTTGCCGAATGGTTGTTGGATGCGTGCGGATCAAGCTTGCGATGTGGCGGTCCAAATAGGAAGTCGGGATTTCAGTTTGACTGCTTCTGTCTTGCCAATATCGGAATTTGACGTGATTTTTGGTATGGATTGGCTTGCGGAGCAGCATGCCATGATTGATTGCTAGTCCAAAGAGATCACATTGGGCCAGAATACCGAATAGGAGACAAAGTTCGCGGGTATGCGAGGAGTGGGCGGGACGTTGATGTCTACACTCCAGGTATTCAAGGCTGTTCGGAAGGGTGCAGAATGTTACTTCGCACTGATTCAGGTTGTTGAGCCTAAGGCCAGTATGTGCGAGGTTTCATTTGTGGCGGAATTTACAGATGTGTTTCCCACGGATCTCCCTGGGCTACCACCCCAGTTGGAGATTGACTTCACGATCGAGTTGGTGCCATGTGCGAAACCTGTGGCCCGCTCGCCATATCGCGTCGCGCCAAAAGAGATGGCTGAGTTGAAGGTCCAATTACAAGAATTGCTGGAGCAAGGTTATATACGCCCAAGCATGTCACCTTGGAGCGCGCCTGTGCTTTTTGTAAAGAATAAAGATGGTGGGTTGCGGTTATGTCTAGATTACCGTGAACTGAATAAGCTGGCCGAGAAAAATAAATATCTGATACCCCGGATTGATGAGTTATTCGATCAGCTGGTGGGCTCGACCGTCTATTCGAAGTTGGACCGGAAGTCTGGTTATTACCAGTTGAGAATTCGGGAAGGTGACATTCCCAAAACCGCATTTGGAACGCGTTACGGGCACTATGAGTTCACAGTCATGCCATTTGGACTGTGCAATGCGCCCTCGGTATTTATGGATTTGTTGCACCGCACGTTCCGAGAGTACCTGGATTTGTTCGTGATTGTGCTCATTGATGACATCCTGGTGTACTCGAAGTTAGAAGCTGAGCATGAGACTCACTTGCGGTTGGTGTTGAATACTTTGAGGCAAAATCAGCTCTATGCCAAGTTCTCAAAGTGCGAGTTTTGGCTATCGTCGGTGACTTTTCTGGGCCATGTGGTGAGTGGAGCGGGCATTGCAGTGGATCCACCGAAGATAAATGCCATACAAGAGTGGCCAATGTTGTCTTCCGTGGCCGAGGTCATGAGTTTCCTTGGACTTGCGGGCTACTACCGAAGATTTGTTGAAAACTTCTCGCAGATTGCTTTGCCGCTAACCACGCTGACGCAAAAAGATCAGAAGTTCGTTTGGACGCCAGAGTGCGCACGAGCTTTTGAAGAGCTGAAGGTTCGGTTGACCACGGCGCCGGTGTTGTCTTCGCCAAGTGGGACAGATGGATTTGTGATTTATAGTGATGCCTCAGGGAGCGGCTTAGGGTGTGTTCTTCTGTAAAATGGAAAGGTAATTGCTTATGGCTCACGCCGGCTGAAGGTGTACGAGCGAAATTATCCCATCCATGACTTGGAATTAGCGGCGGTGATTTTTGCATTCAAGTTGTGGCGACACTACCTTTATGGAGTGAAGGTGGAGATCTATACAGATCACAAGAGCCTAAAGTACCTATTGGAGCAGAAAGATTTGAACATGAAACAACGAAGGTGGTTGGAGTTCCTTGGGGACTACACTTTTGAGATCACTATACTCCCGGGAAGGGGCATGTTGTAGCGGATGCCTTGAGTCGGAGGGTTCCGGCTAGAGCGAATATAAGACCTCGTTTTTTTTTTTGAGATTCACTATACTCTCGATGGTATTCCACCACCATCCTGGTGCCCTGATTCAGCTGTAAGAACCGCTCCTCCAACTCATCCCTGGTCGACTGCGGAACAAAATGCTCCAGCAGCGTGGCCCTGAATTCCTCCCAGGTAATTTTCGCAACCTCCCTATCGGTAAACGTCGTGTCCAACAGCGTCTTCCACCACCTCTTGGCATGGGACTCCAAGCAAGATACCACCAAAGCCACCCTCTCCTCCCAGGAGCACCGTATCCTGGTCAACATCTCGTACATAATATATTGCCACTCCTCTATCCGCATTGCCGACTCTGTCCCCAAGTAGGACGGGGGAGAGAGTCCTCGGAAGGTGCTCATCCAGTTGGCACCCGGGTTTGGCTGCGGGGCCGGAGCCTGTTGAGCCCGGAAGGCCTCAAGGATAGTTGTAAGAGTTTGCCCCATGTCTGACTGAAGGAAAGGAGTGGGGGCCAGGGGAGGTGGTGCAATGTCCGGAGTCTGCTGAGCTCCGCATTATGGGGTGGGCTGAGCTGGGGGCTGCAAAACGAACTACATTAGTAGGTAATCGACTCAATACCTAATAAGAAGTGGACAATTTACCTGTGATCCCTTATATGGTCACACCACTGTTTCCGCTGCTTAGTTTGTCCTCAAACTAAACTCGTGCGGGGGTGACCCAGGGTTGTGGACTGCTACTTTTCGATCGAGGTCTGCTTTGATACCACTTGTAAGACCCCCCCCCCCTTTTTTTCTTTTTCAAAACCGGGGTCTTAGGCCCAGAACCGTCGTTTTGCGGTGACTCCTTCACGCCCAGAAGGGTCATCACCACAAAGCGCCGATTCTGCCGACAAATTCGATCACAGAAAAGTAGAACAATAAAGTAAATGCAAACTATCAGTCCACAGAAAATCACATATCATAAGATAAGCTCCACGAAGGGAGTGTCCACAGAAAAATATACCAGAGTACTAAAAATACGGGCTTATGCCCGGTACATCATATCCTCACTACAAATCACTCATGCGGAAGCAAATGTTGAAAATCTACTCAATGTCGAGACTCACAGTCCCGATTGTATAAACTCCGGAGCTAGACTGCCCAATCACCATGCGCGCTAGTCTCTGGGGCTGCTCCTCCATGCTTGGCTCCACGATTCCCTAAAATGATACGGTTTGAAAACTGTTAGTCTAAAATACTAAGTCCTATTATCCCCCACCCCTTCCCCCATGCTCCTAGGCACCGAGCGGAGAGGAAAAAAGGGGAGGACTTGAAGGTGGAGAATAATCAAAAACAGATGGCAGCGGACCTATACTAGCAATACTATAATAGGTATGGACAATAAGCTGAAACATGAAAAGTAACCTTCACTTATGTGAGAACACATAAGCCAAGGGGTCTTCTACAAGGCTCCCATCGTATAAAAAGTCTCATACCAATTTATACATTGGGGTGTCGGTTATCAAACAGCAGTAAATATATATCAAAATTGACCTTAATTTATAAACTTGCCCACACAAGCTTATAGACCAAGGGGTCGTTTTGCAGGGCCTAAAGTATAAGCGTCCCATTCCACTAATACTTTAGGTGTCAGGGTTAAATGAATCGATTATGCTATGACATGCAAGTAGGTATGATGGATCATGCAAGTGCAACACACACACCCGACTCTGTGCACACAGACCTTTAGTTCCCCCTTTCTAGAGTCGTAACATCCCAGCATACCTCCTAGTTGCAGACGGAAGCGGTGGGTTGGGCCTCACCCACCTCTAAACCAGTAAAGCACTACCGGTCCGACCTATCGTATGCCTCAACGCTTGGTGCACGAAGCGGACTCCTGCGTACTCTTGCCGGCTGGCGTAGCGGACTTTTGTTGGCGAAGTGCTCCCCGGACCAAAACGTCTGTCTCTTAACTATCTTCTTGTGTTATCTGTGTTTGTGAAATGTGCAACCCTAATTACTAAGTTACTCTTTTCAGCTTGTTAATACAGTTTACGTTAACCCAGGACTGCTCCCGGTATTCCCTGTGAAGGGCTCTCAAGGGGCACTAGGAACTATGTTGGGATTACGCCCAGCGTTCCCTTTCGCAAGGTACTTATTATTATTATTGGTTGATTCCCTTACCCATTACCTTCTCATATTACGATAGGCTAATCCTAGGGTGATTTGACTCTATCTCACCTCGGGAAGGACGATCTTTCATCGAACCCGAGCGCCTCTAAACTCTAGCCAAACCAATTTCTCACCACTCTTCCCCTCCTTCTATGGTGAACTCACCCACCTCTATCCAAAAGGACTAACTCCTACACCATGTCCCATCGTGACTTATTGCAATTTACCCATGTAGATCATCCTAGGCTATATGTCGGCCTGGACAGGAGATAATCCAAATACTCATCCAAATGGCCTACCTTATTTTCTGGAGACTCATCATGATACGAATAGAATAAATCCAGGAAATTATAATTTTCCTAACTTATCTGGTATTTAATTATTTTCCTTAAAGCTTCCAAAGGCTACCAGTTTGAACATGAACTACCCTAAGCACACATGCAAGATGCCTAACAAAATTATGATAAATATTAGGTTATCTCAATATGGTAAAATTCATAGTATTACAATTTTTCCATCATCAAAAGGGCACAAAAATTATTTTTGCAATATTTACTATCTTCCGTTGTTTATGAACCAAGTATAGGAAATATCCATCCAAAAATTATAAAATAAATATTATGTGCAGATAAAACCTTAGAAGTAGCATTGGACAAGTTTTATAATTTTTCAGTAAGAATCATTCTCTGAATAAATTAATTATCAAAATCTCAATATTATGGACTTGTAAAGGAAGTACTGTAAACAACCCTCTAAAAATTATGAATAAATTCCTACAAATATATTTTGGCCTTAATTCAACAGTACCTAAGTCTCATGATTTTGCAACAGTTATAGCACCTATAAATTATTTTATACCACAAAAGCCCCTTTTTGAAATTAGTGAATGAAGTACCAAATATATTCAATTAAAAACTTGTAACAAAATTCAGGGATATTCATTCAGACCTAGATTATCTTCTGACCAAGTCTCATCAGATTCAAATGATAGAATAATCAAATTAATTAAAACACCATTTTGGGCCTTTTGGTAATTAACAAATAAAGTGCCAGAAATATAATCCATAAAATTCTAATAAAATTACTAGGGGATCTAGATGGTCTAAAACTTACTCTACCCAAGTTTTATAAGCTTTGGATAAGGTTTAGTGGCTGAATTTACAATATTGTGCTTCTACCGTAAAACTACGGTTTGGGTTTTGAGGTGCCTACCTTCCTCCAAATCTTCTAAGATTCCTTCCAGTGCACGTAGGTTACTCTACCTTCAATTCTACTAAGTTTTCAAGGCCATGCAAAGGCATTAGCCCCCATTTCCTTCACAACCCCCAAATGTCCTTCCTTAGGGTTTGAGATTGAACCCTAGGGTAAATCAAGCCTAAATAATCTCATTTTCCTTTAGAGGGTGACATTGGGCATACTAAGTCAGTGTCCAAAACCTCAGCCTCTGTTGAGGGGAGGTGGCCACCCTAAGCCCATGGTGCACTTTTAGTCAAAAATACCTCCTTAAGGCCAAACTAGGGTTTGGTTATTCCCTAACCAAACCGATCCAAATGAGTTGAAAGTTTGTAAAGAGCTAGGTATTGATGTCAGGGACCACTCACCAAAATTTGGGAGGGTTTGGAGGTCACTAGACCACTTAATTAAAATACCCTAGCATTATTAAATAAAAGTAAAAACTTTACACAAAGTGTCTCTACAAATTTTGGATTTTGGGCAAGCCCTAGGTATAGCTTGGGTGGACTCCCTGCCAAAATTGCAATTAATTTGGGCCAAGGATGAAGTGTGGGCACTCAATTGAATGTCTGCCTAGCCCTACGTGTAGGTCCCACCAAAATGGGTACCCTTGTCAAACCATAAGCCCAAATTGGTCCAAATCAATTTTGGATTAAAGTAGACCCATAGAAATACATCTTTCATGTTGAAAGTTTTCCCACCAGATGGACCTAAGTATTTTTAAAAATTAAAACCATTTACTGTTATTAGTGTGACAGAAATGAATTAACCATGAAATTAACTCCTATAGTTTAATATATCCATCTGCACGAATCTTGGCGCGTAATTGACGGAATCCTATCATCTTTTAGCTCCAGCCGACGGCTGCGATTTGTCCCGCCTGGATCTCCATCCAGCCGCAGCCGCCGGCGATCCGGCCACGTCCCCGGCCGGCCACCGCCACCACCACCTCTATTGAGGTGGTGGCCGTCGCCAACCGGCGGCTTGGCCGCTGGAAAGTACTATTTGGCGGTTCTAGCAAGATAAATTTCGGCCAAACTCCATGAAAATACCGAATTGGATCGGGCTCAATTGAGCCCGAACCTTGGACCTAGTGATTGTTATGATCTATACATGAGAGAAGGAGTGGAGGAGGACCTTTCTAGTGGTCTGGAGTCGAGTCGATCTTCGGGTTGCCATGGTGGTGGTGCCGCAGGCCGGATTTCTGCAACAGTGCAGTCATGTGGCTTGAATTCCTCAGGTAAATGGTGGGAAGGGTTCCTCTCATGTCACTGATGGTGTTTAAATCATGACTTGGGGGAGGGGAGAGGCCAAACATCAATGGCCATTAATGTCCATTGAAGGTATGGTTCAGCCAAGGTGGTGGGGGGGGGGGGGGGTGAATCTGGCTTGGGGTGGCCAAGAAATTGCTGGAAACCCCTCCCCTTCTTCATGGGAGTTGAAATCAACCATCAAAGATGTCTCTTGGCCTCCCTACGCCATGAATGGCTTCTTCCTCCCTCTTTCTCTCTCCTTCATTAAAGGGCAAATGGAGCTTCCTCTCTCCTAGTCATCATGAACGAATTTGCTCATCTCCTTAGCCTATTGGCAGCCCATAGCATAATATTAATAATAAAAATGAGGTTAGCCCAAGTGAAAAATGGCTTGAGCTTGGGTTAGCCCATTTGGGCTAGGTTTGACTTGGCTTAGGGAAGGGTTGACTTAGGTCAATTTAATCATTTGGGTGGGCCCCATTGGGTCTTTGGTGACCCATTGGCTTCCCCTAAGGTCCATATAGGGTTGGGTAGGGTTAACTTGGCACCTTGGAGGTCACTTGACCCTTGGTAAGGGCACTTTGACAACTTTGGGGCTTGAGTTGACTTGGGTCAACTTAGCCACTAGGTTTGACTCCAATGGGTCCCTAGTGACCCATTGACCTCACTTTGGGTTTAGGAAGCCCTGGGTAAGGTTGGTTGGGCACCTTGGTGGTCACTTGACCATTAGTTAGGGCACTTTGACCAAATTAGGGGTTAGAGTTGACTTGGGTCAACATGAACATTTGGGTTGACCCCAAGGGGTCCTTGGTGACCCCATGGCATCCCCTGAGGTTTAGGAAGGGTTATGTAGGGTTACCTTGCACTTTGGAGGTCACCTACCTTTAGTAAGTGTACTTGTCCAGATAAGGGGTTTGAGTTGACTTGGGTCAACTTGGCCTCTAGGGCTGACCCCAATGTGTCCTTAGTGACCCATTGACCTCACTTTAGGTCTAGAAAGACCTGGGCAAGGTTGGTTGGGCACATTAGAGGCCAACTGCCCTTTGTTAGGGCACCTTGCCCAATTTAAGCCTATGATGGTCCTAGGTCAAATTGGCCACTTTGGGTTGACTCCAATGGACCCTTAAGGCTCTAGTGGACCCTCTGATAGGTTAGTGATGTTGTGGTGGGGTTATGGAGTCATGGTGAAGCCCTAAGGTCAAACCCTAGGTTTTGTGATGAGGTTGTGCCATAGGCAGACCATGGTGATCCTCACATTGGCCTTCTATCTCTTGGCCCATTTCTGGCTTCCTAGGGTTTCGTCATGACCTAGTCATGGCCAAAACCACTCTTAGGGGTCTAGTTGGAAATGAGATGTTACAAATCCCAATAAACAAAACAAAGATTTCGTCCCCGAAATCAAGGTTAAGCCTACAGGAATTTCTACCGAAGAAAAAAACTTGTAACATCCCATCACGACGCCATGTTTGCTAAATTAGGTTTTAAGGGAAACCTAAATCTATACTCAATTCGACCAATTGGTGAAGCCAAGATCCCAATAAACAAAAGATTAGCCTCTACTCTTCCGGGAGCAGCCTTACTAGTTTAAAGCAGGAAAATAAATCAAACATCTTGAGGGGTTGTGAGGTATACCTAGCTGAACAACTCTGGGTATCTTTGTCGTATCAGGTCCTATAGTTCCCAGGTGTGCTCCTCCTGGCCGTGGTTCCTCCACAGGACTTTGACTAATGGAACCTTCTTGCGACGCAAGATCCGTACTCCTCGGTCATCGATCCGAACTGGCTTTAAGCGAACTGACCGGTCTGAAGCTACCGGCCCTTCGGTGGTCAAAATTTGTAGCTCCGGGCATAGCAGAGCCCTCCTCAGTGAAGAAATGTGGAAGACGTCGTATAGATCTACCAGTTTTGGTGGCAACTCTAGCCTGTAGGCTAGGGGTCCGATCCGCTCCAGGATCCTGTAAGGGCCCATATACCTCGGGCTGAGCTTCTTCCTCCGACCCCACACCCGTGAAACTCCATGCATGGGCCGGATCTTAAAAAACACTCAGTCCCCCACCTGAAACTCCACCTGACGATGCCGGGCGTCATAGTACTTAGCATGTCTGCTCTGTGCCTCTAACATCCTGTCTCTGATCAGCCTCACCTGAGCCTCGGTGTCTTCAACAAAATCTGATCCCAACACCTTCAGATCCTCGTCCTGAATCCAAGAAAGCGGGGTCTGGCATTTCCTTCCATACAAGGCTTCGTAAGGCGCCATCTTGATGCTGGACTGGTAGCTGTTGTTATAGGAGAACTCGACCAGGGGTAAGTGCTTCTCCCACGGTTCCCTGCGGTCCAAAATGCATAGCATCAAAAGATCTTCTAGCGTCCGGTTGGTGCGTTCTGTCTGCCCGTCCGTCTGGGGATGGAATGCAGTGCTGAAGATCAATCGCGTGCCTAAGTAAGTTTGCACGGATCTCCATTCCCTGGAAGTGAACCGGCCATCCCGATCCGACACGATCGTCTTGGGCACCCTGTGATATCGAACGAACTGCTCCACAAATCTCCGCACTAATACTCCTACAGCGTCGTCCTTCCTGATCAGAATGAACCTGGCCACCTTTGTCAACCGATCGACGATGACCCAAATCGAGTCATTTCCCGTCCGTGATCGGGGAAGTACGTGAATAAAGTCCATCGCGATGTCTTCAAACTTCCACTCTGGTACCGGGAGTGGTTGCAACAAACCCACAGGGTTTTTGCACTCCGCCTTCACTAGCTGGCACGCTTCGCAGTGGGTCACAAACTGAGTGATATCCTTCTTCATGCCAGGCCAGTACATAGTCTTCTTCAAATCCACAGTCATCTTCGTGATCCCCGGGTGCACCGAGTATCTGCTGTGGTAGGCCTCCGCCATAATATCTTCCCGGACCTGGCCTCCTTCCGGTATATAAGTCAGACCTCTAAAGCATACCACGCCATCCCTCATCGTGTAATCTCCTGCTGCACCGTTCTCCAAGGCCCAGAATATCGGCACCAATTTGACATCTCGCCCCTGTCCCTCTCTGACTCGGTCCCGGATATCGTATGTAGCACTCACTGCAGCTAAATACTCCATGTAAAGCTCGGGGTCCTCGGATGACACCAGTGTGATGTGCATATCCTCCAATCTCCTCACCAGCTCCATAGACATAACCTGGGGCCCGGCTTCGGAAGTGGAAGCTCTCCGACTCAACGCGTCAGCCACCACGTTTGCCTTCCCTGGATGGTAGTGTATCTCATACTGATAATCTGCTAAGAACTCCACCCAGCGCCTCTGCCTGATGTTCAGTTCCATCTGCGTGTCCACGTATTTCAGGTTCTTGTGGTCGGAGTAGATGTCACAGTGGACTCCATAAAGATAGTGGCGCCAGACCTTCAAAGCAAAAAATGACCGCCCCCATCTCAAGGGCATGCACTAGATAGTTCTGTTCGTGCTTCTTCAACTGGCAAGATGCATAAGCAATCACATGACCCTTCTGCATCAGTACACCTCCCATACCCTGGTAGGAAGCATCGGTGTAGACCTGAAATCCTTCTCTCCTCGAGGGGAGAGCAAGTGTGGGAGTCGAGGTGAGTCGATCCTTCAGCTCCTGGAAAGCTTCCTGGCACTGCGGGGTCCACACGAAAGGTACCTCCTTCTTCGTCAAAGATGTGAGTGGGAGGGCGATTCGAGAGAATCCCTCCACGAACTTCTGGTAATAACCGGCAAGTCCTATGAAACTTTGTGCATCACTGGCTGCCTTCAACTGCGGCCAATCCCGAACTGCCCGAATCTTTGTCGGATCCACTACCAACCCAGCTCCACTGATAATATGGCCTAAGAAGCCCACCTCCTTCAACCAGAACTGACATTTACTAAACTTTGCATATAAATGATTCTCCCGCAGTCTCTATAGGGTCAGTGCCAGATGGCGAGTGTGCTCCTCCTCCGTCCTTGAGAAGATGAGGATGTCATCTATAAACACAATGACAAACATATCTAGATAATCCTTGAAAACCTGGTTCATGAGGGTCATGAACGACGATGGTACATTGGTGAGCCCGAAGGGCATCACCGTGAACTCAAATAATCCATATCTGGTACTAAAAGCAGTCTTCTGAATATCCTCCTCTCGAATCCGAAGCTGGTAGTAGCCCGACCTCAAATCTAATTTAGAAAAGAACTGCGCTCCCTGCAGTTGGTCGAACAGCTTTTCTATCCTTGGCAGTGGATAGCTGTTCTGGACCGTCAGCCGATTTAGTGCTCGGTAGTCGATGCACAATCTAAGTGTCCCGTCTTTCTTTTTGACGAACAATACCGGAGCTCCCCATGGTGAAGTGCTTGGCCGGACAAATCTGGCTTCCACTAGCTCCTGAAGCTGGCTACGAAACTCCGTCAATTCCCTTGGGGCCACCCGATAAGGGGCCTTAGATGCCGGCTTGGCACCCGGCACAAGCTGTATCTGGAAGTCCTGCTCCCTGTGCGGTGGTAATCCGGGTAATTTTTCAGGAAAGACGTCCGCAGAATCCCGCACCACCGGGATATTCGATATGGAATCTGTGGCCTCTGTCATTTCAAACAGCACCTCATAGACCTCCTCCCCCTGTAAATAGTCCTTAACGGCCTGTACTGAAGATAAGGGTATACGAGAGGCAGGTCTTATACCTTCGATGATGATGACAGAGTCCCCGTGCCTCACGATGATCCTCTTTTCTTGACAATCAATCTGGGCATGGTTCCAGTGTAACCAAGTCATGCCCAGGATTAGCTCGAAGACTGGCATCCTCAGGATTGTAGCCGATACTTCGAATGACTTTCCTCCAATTTTCGCCTCCATGCTGCAGTGTGCATAGGTGAGTATCTCTGATCCGTCGGGTAGACCCACCCTCCTCATCCGACTTGTGAACCGCTACACTCCTTCCAGCCCTTCCAGAAAGGCCTCTGACATAAACGAGAGCGAGGCACCTATGTCAAACAGAGTATAGGCGGGCTTGCCGCTGATGAAGACTATACCTGGGACGGTTAAATGTCTTAGTATTTTATAACGAATTTTCTTTCCTATTTATTCTACTTAGGGCAGTTCTACTTGTTGGGAAATTGAGAAAGGGAATTCAATTTAAACAATTTAAACATCTTGGCGTACCTGCTATGACATGCTCTGGGTTCCGAGTCTGTGCCAGGTCCAAAGCATACACCTGCTCCCTTTCTTGTCTTCGATCCCCTCCCTGGTAACCATGTCCTCGGCCGCGTCCTCAGCCTCCGAAATGCTGAGCAGGTGGGCCACCCTATGGTGCTGGAGGTGGTGCCCCCCTCATGGGGCAGTTTCTCCGGAGGTGTCCAACTTGATGACAATGAAAGCACTCCGGTGGGGGATACGCCATACCCTCGGGTCTCGGCATCTCATGTATCCGAAGAGGTTGAGGGGCCAATATCACCTGCTCCCTCGGCTCCTGCGTCACTTCCTGACGAGGCTGGTCCTCTGTTCTTCTCCCATCTGGTATAGCACCTCGCCACTGGTCATTTCTGGCTCTCCGGCCCTGATCCTCCGCTTGCCGCTTCCGACCCCGAGTGGTGTGCCAATCAGCCTCAATACTCTTTGCCATATCCAAAATCCGGGAGATAGGTCCATCAGATACAAACAACAAGGCCTCTCTCAACTCCTCTTTCAGACCCTTATAGAACCTCTTGATGTATCCTACTTCGTCCAGCTGGTACGAACCTGCACATCGAGCCAAATGGTCGAACTCTCGATGGTATTCCACCACCGTCCTGGTGCCCTGCTTCAGCTGTAAGAACCGCTCCTCCAACTCATCCCTGGTCGACTGCGGAACAAAATGCTCCAGCAGCGTGGCCCTGAATTCCTCCCAGGTAATTTCCGCAACCTCCCTATCGGTAAACGTCGTGTCCAACAGCGTCTTCCACCACCTCTTGGCATGGGACTCCAAGCAAGATACCACCAAAGCCACCCTCTCCTCCCAGGAGCACCGTATCCTGTTCAACATCTCGTACATAATATATAGCCACTCCTCTATCCGCATTGCCGACTCTGTCCCCAAGTAGGACGGGGGAGAGAGTCCTCGGAAGGTGCTCATCCAGTTGGCACCCGGGTTTGGCTGCGGGGCCGGAGCCTGTTGAGCCCGGAAGGCCTCAAGGATAGTTGTAAGAGTTTGCCCCATGTCTGACTGAAGGAAAGGAGTGGGGGCCAGGGGAGGTGGTGCAATGTCCGGAGTCTGCTGAGCTCCGCATTATGGGGTGGGCTGAGCTGGGGGCTGCAAAACGAACTACATTAGTAGGTAATCGACTCAATACCTAATAAGAAGTGGACAATTTACATGTGATCCCTCATATGGTCAAACCACTGTTTCCGCTGCTTAGTTTGTCCTCAAACTAAACTCGTGCGGGGGTGACCCAGGGTTGTGGACTGCTACTTTTCGATCGAGGTCTGCTTTGATACCACTTGTAAGACCCCCCCCCCCCTTTTTTTCTTTTTCAAAACCGGGGTCTTAGGCCCAGAACCGTCGTTTTGCGGTGACTCCTTCACGCCCAGAAGGGTCATCACCACAAAGCGCCGATTCTGCCGACCAATTCGATCACAGAAAAGTAGAACAATAAAGTAAATGCAAACTAGCAGTCCACAGAAAATCACATATCATAAGATAAGCTCCACGAAGGGAGTGTCCACAGAAAAATATACCAGAGTACTAAAAATACGGGCTTATGCCCGGTACATCATATCCTCACTACAAATCACTCATGCGGAAGCAAATGTTGAAAATCTACTCAAGGTCGAGACTCACGGTCCCGATTGTATAAACTCCGGAGCTAGACTGCCCAATCACCATGCGCGCCAGTCTCTGGGGCTGCTCCTCCATGCTTGGCTCCACGATTCCCTAAAATGATACGGTTCGAAAACTGTTAGTCTAAAATACTAAGTCCTATTATCCCCCACCCCTTCCCCCATGCTCCTAGGCACCGAGCGGAGAGGAAGAAAGGGGAGGACTTGAAGGTGGAGAATAATCAAAAACAGATGGCAGCGGACCTATACTAGCAATACTATAATAGGTATGGACAATAAGCTGAAACATGAAAAGTAACCTTCACTTATGTGAGAACACATAAGCCAAGGGGTCTTCTACAAGGCTCCCATCGTATAAAAAGTCTCATACCAATTTATACATTGGGGTGTCGGTTATCAAACAGCAGTAAATATATATCAAAATTGACCTTAATTTATAAACTTGCCCACACAAGCTTATAGACCAAGGGGTCGTTTTGCAGGGCCTAAAGTATAAGCGTCCCATTCCACTAATACTTTAGGTGTCAGGGTTAAATGAATCGATTATGCTATGACATGCAAGTAGGTATGATGGATCATGCAAGTGCAACACACACACCCGACTCTGTGCACACAGACCTTTAGTTCCCCCTTTTTGGAGGCGTAACCTCCCAGGATACCTCCGTAGTGGAATACGGAAGCGGTGGGTTGGGCCTCGCCCACCTTTAAACCAGTAAAGCACTACCGTTCAGACTTATCGTACGCCTCAACGCTTGGTGCACGAAGCAGACTCCTGCGTACTCTTGCCGGCTGGCGCACCGGACTTCTGTTGGCGAAGTGCTAACCACACTTTCCGAGTCAGCGTATTGGCGTCTGTGCATCGACCCTCCAATACCGAAGACCCACCACCTTAATTTCCTTTCCTTTTATGCACATGTAAATTTAGCGTAATCAAAAACTGAGCCGAAGCTCCCCGGACCAAAACGTCCGTCTCTTAACTATCTGAGTCGAAGCTCTCCGGACCAAAACTCCCGTCTCTTAATCATCCTAGCCGAATCTCCCAGCTATCTTCCTATGCTATCTGTGTTCGTGAAATGTGCAACCCTAATTACTAAGCTACTCTTTTCAGCTTGTTAATACAGTTTATGTTAACCCAGGTCTTCGCCCGGTATTCCCTGTGAAGGGCTCTAAGGGGCACTAGGAACTATGTTGGGATTACGCCCAGCGTTCCCTTTCGCAAGGTACTTATTATTATTATTGGTTGATTCCCTTACCCATTACCTTCTCATATTACGATAGGCTAATCCTAGGGTGATTTGACTCTACCTCACCTCGGGAAGGACGATCTTTTGTCGAACCCGAGCGCCTCTAAACTCTAGCCAAACCAATTTCTCACCACTCTTCCCATCCTTCTCTGGTGAACTCACCCACCTCTATCCAAAAGGACTAACTCCTACGCCATGTCCCATCGTGACTTATTGTAATTTACGCATGCAGATCATCCTAGGCTATATGTCGGTCTGGACAGGAGATAATCCAAATACTCATCCAAATGGCCTTCCTTATTTTCTGGAGACTTATCATGACACGAATAGACTAAATCCAGGAAATTATAATTTTCCTAACTTATCTGGTATTTAATTATTTTCCTTAAAGCTTCCAAAGGCTACCAGTTTGAACATGAATTACCCTAATCACACATACAAGATTCCTAACAAAATTATGATAAATATTAGGTTATCTCAATATGGTAAAATTCATAGTATCATAATTTTTCCATCATCAAAAGGGCACTAAAATTATTTTGGCAATATTTACTATCTTCCGTTGTTTATGAACCAAGTATAGGAAATATCCATCCAAAAATTATAAAATAATTACACTAAGCAGATAAAACCTTAAAAGTAGCATTGGCCATGTTTCATAATTTTTCAGCAAGAATTATTCTCTGAATAAATTAATTATCAAAATCTCAATATTATGGACTTGTAAAGGAAGTACTGTAAATATCCCTCTAAAAATTATGAATAATTTCTATAAATATATTTTGGCCTTAATTCAACAGTACCTAAGTCTCATGATTTTCCAACAGTTATAGCACCTATAAATAATTTTATACCACAAAAGCCCGTTTTTGAAATTAGTGAAGGAAGTACCAAATATATTCAATTACAAAATGTAACAAAATTCAGGGATATTCATTTAGACCTAGATTATCTTCTGACCAAGTCTCATCAGATTCAAATTATCAGAATAATCAAATTAATTAAAATACCATTTTGGGTCATTTGGTAATTAATAAATAAAGTGCCAGAAATATAATCCATAAAATTCTAATAAAATTACTAGGCGATCTAGATAGTCTCAAACTTACTCTACCCAAGTTTCACAAGCTTTGGATTAGGTTTAGTGGCTGAATTTACAATATTATGCTTCTACCCTAAAACTACGGTTAGGGTTTTGAGGTGCCTACCTTCCTCCAAATCTTCTAAGATTCCTTCCAGTGAACGTAGGTTACTCTACCTTCAATTCTACTGAGTTTTCAAGGCCATGCAAAGGCATTAGCCCCCATTGCCTTCACAACCCCCAAATGTCCTTCCTTAGGGTTTGAGGTTGAACCCTAGGGTAAATCAAGCCGACATCATCCCAGTTTCCTTTACAGGGTGACATTGGGCATACTAAGTCAGTTTCCAAAACCTCACCCTCTGTTGAGCGGAGGTGGCCACCCTAAGCCCATGGTGCACTTTTAGTCAAAAATACCTCCTTATGGCCAAACTAGGGTTTGGTGATTCCCTAACCAAAACAGATCCAAATGAGCTGAAAGTTGAAAAGAGCTAGGTATTGATTCCAGGGACCACTCACCAAAATTTAGGAGGGTTTGGAGGTCACTAGACCACTTAATTACAATACCCTAGCATTATTAAATAAAAGTAAAAACATTAAGCAAAGTGTCTCTAAAAATTTTGAATTTTGGGCAGGCCCTAGGTATAGCAAGGGTGGACTCCCTGCCAAAATTTCAATTAATTTGTGCCAAGGATGAAGTGTGGGCACTCAATTGAATGTCTGCCTAGCCCT
Source organism: Platanthera guangdongensis (assembly GCA_039583875.1). Classification (NCBI taxonomy): domain Eukaryota; kingdom Viridiplantae; phylum Streptophyta; class Magnoliopsida; order Asparagales; family Orchidaceae; genus Platanthera; species Platanthera guangdongensis. Next base: position 112,165,690 of record CM077150.1, on the reverse strand, counting down.
AGGTGTAGGTCCCACCAAAAGGGGTACCCTGGTCAAACCATGACCCAAATTGGTCCAAATCAATTTTGTATTAAAGTAGACCCATAGGACTACAACTTGGATGTTAAAAGTTTTCTCACCACATGGCCCTAAGTATTTTTAGAAATTAAAACCATTTACTGTTATTAGTGTGACAGAAATGAATTAACCATGAAATTAACTCCTATAGTTTAATATATCCATCTGCACGAATCTTGGTGCGTAATTGACGGAATCCTATCGTCTTCTAGCTCCAGCCGACGGCTGCGATTCGTCCTGCCTGGATCTCCTTCCAGCCGCTGCCGCCGGCGATCCGACCACCTCCCCGGCCGGCCACCACCCCCACCACCTCCGTTGAGGTGGTGGCCGTCGCCAGCCGGCGGCTTGGCCGCCGGAAAGTACTATTCCGGCGGTTCTAGCAAGAGAAATTTCGGCCAAACTCCATGTAAATCCCGAATTGGATCGGGCTCAATTGAACCCGAACCTTGGACCTAGTGATTGTTATGATCTATATATGAGAGAAGGAGTGGAGGAGGACCTTTCTAGTGGTCTGGAGTCGAGTCGATCTTCGGGTTGCCATGGTGGTGGTGCTGCCGGCCAGATTTCTGCAACAGTGCAGTCAAGTGGCTCGAATTCCTCAGGTAAATGGTGGGAAGGGTTCCTCTCATGTCACTGATGGTGTTTAAATCATGAGTTGGGGGAGGGGAGAGGCCAAACATCAATGGCCATTAATGTCTATTGAAGGTATGGTTCGGCCAAGGTGGTGGTGGGGGGTGAATCTGGCTTGGGGTGGCCAAGAAATTGCTGGAAACTCCTCCCCTTCTTCATGGGAGTTGAAATCAGCCATCAAAGATGTCTCTTGGCCTCCCTAAGCCATGAATGGCTTCTTCCTCCCTCTTTCTCTCTCCTCCATTAAAGGGCAAAATGGAGCTTCCTCTCTCCTAGTCATCATGAATGAATTTGCTCATCTCCCTAGCCTATTGGCAGCCCATAGCATAATATTAATAATAAAAATGAGGTTAGCCCAAGTGAAAAATGGCTTGAGCTTGGGTTAGCCCATTTGGGCTAGGTTTGACTTGGCTTAGGCTAGGGTTGACTTAGGTCAATTTAATCATTTGGGTTGGCCCCATTGGGTCCTTAGTGACCCATTGGCTTCCCCTAAGGTCCATGTAGGGTTGGGTAGGGTTAACTTGGCACCTTGGAGGTCACTTGACCCTTGGTAAGGGCACTTTGACCACTTTGGGGCTTGAGTTGACTTGGGTCAACTTAGCCAGTAGGTTTGACTCCAATGGGTCCCTAGTGACCCATTGACCTCACTTTGGGTTTAGGAAGCCCTGAGTAAGGTTGGTTGGGCACCTCGGTGGTCACTTGACCCTTAGTTAGGGCACTTTGACCAAATTAGGGGTTAGAGTTGACTTGGGTCAACATGACCATTTGGGTTGACCCCAAGGGGTCCTTGGTTACCCCATGGCTTGCCCTGAGGTCTAGGAAGGGTTATGTAGGGTTACCTTGCACTTTGGAGGTCACCTACCCTTAGTAAGGGTACTTGACCAGATTAGGGGTTTGAGTTGACTTGGGTCAACTTGGCCTCTATGGCTGACCCCAATGTGTCCTTAGTGACCCATTGACCTCACTTTATGTCTAGGAAGACCTGGGCAAGGTTGGTTGGGCACATTAGAGGCCAACTGCCCTTTGTTAGGGCACCTTGCCCAATTTAGGCCTATGGTGGTCCTAGGTCAAATTGGCCACTTTGGGTTGACTCCAATGGACCCTTAAGGCTCTAGTGGAACCTCTGATATGTTAGTGATGTTGTGGTGGGGGGGTCATGGAGTCATGGTGAAGCTCTAAGGTCAAACCCTAGGTTTGGTGATGAGGTTGTGCCATAGGCAGACCATGGTGATCCTCACATTGGCCTTCTATCTCTTGGCCCATTTCTAGCTTCCTAGGGTTTCGTCATGACCTAGTCATGGACAAAACCACTCTTAGGGGTCTAGTTGGAAATGGGATGTTACCGCGAATTGGTTACAAAGGCATGATGAACATCTTATCCAGGAGCTAGAAGCGTTAGAGATATGTTGAACAGATTGTACGGCTTCACGGTGTTCCTCGGAGCATCGTAAGTGATCGAGATGGGCGATTCACGTCAAATGATTGGAGGCTAGTTCACCGACTATTGGGCACGAAGTTGACTTTCAGTACGACCTTTCATACCCAAACGGATGGCCAAACTGAATGTACCAACAGAACGATGGAGGACATGCTCCGAATGTGCGCCCTCGACTTCGGAAAGAGATGGGAAGATCATCTCTTTATGGTGGAGTTTGCGTATAATAATAGCCACCATGCGAGCATTGGGATGGCACCATAAGAAGCGCTATATGGAAGGAAGTGTCGTACTCCCTTGGCTTGGGTAGAATCGGGCGAATCTCGAATTTGTAAATCAAATGATTTTGATGAAGAAAATTCAACCATACGGACCATTCGAGAGAGATTACTTATTGCTCAAGATCTACAAGCAAAATACTACAACGCCAAGCACCAAAACATGGAATTTGCGGTTGGCGATTGGTTCTACTTGAAAATAAAGCCCTTCAAAGGTGTCTCCTGGATTCGACGTTTGAAAAAGTTGAGTCCAAGATATTTGGGTCCATTTGAAGTGGTGGAGCGGTTCGGAGAAGCGGCTTATCGGCTAGCTCTATCGGCAGACTTGGGTGGATTACATGATGTCTTTCACATCTCGGTGCTTTGGAAGGCCGTTAAAGATCCAACTCAAGTGATCGCGGATGATCGTGTGCCGGTGGAGTATGGGCTAACAACGAGAGTTAGACCCATTCAGATTGCGGATCGAGCCAAGAAACAGTTGCGGAACAAGACGGTCGGCATGGTTAAAGTCCGGTGGGACAACTGCGGCCGTGAAGAACTTACATGGGAGCGAGAGCAAATCATGCGAGAAGAGTTTCATGAGCTGTTTCTGTAATTTGTGGAGAGAATTGTCTTGTAACATAAAAATTTTAATGTTATAACTTTTTGGTTGCTGATTGCTGGCTGCCTTCCTGCGTCTTAATTTCGAGGACGAAATTTGTGTAGGAGGGGAGGGTTGTAACAGCCCAAATTTTGATCAGCAGGCCATTTTTCGGGTGACACGGCCTGGGACACGGCCGTGTCCCAGGGCGTGTCCTGCGTGCGTCGAGTGTCGAGAGGAACAGTCGACGAGTGGTCGACAAAATTTGGTCGACTCTGTACAAGGCCTGTGACACGGGCGTGTCACAGGGCGTGTCAGCGCGTTCGATGAAAGTTGCTCGACGATCGTAGAGTGTCGAGATGCGGTCGACGTTTGTCGAGTGCAGGGAACACGGCCTGTGACACGGGCGTGTCACAGGGTGTGTCCCTTTGGTTCGACGAACTCAGCCCGACGACTTTTGAGCTGGGGCGTGTCGAGTGTCGTGTAAGGGCACACGGCCTGGGACACGGGCGTGTCACAGGCTGTGTGAGTCTCGAGTGATTTTGGGATTTTTTCAGCCTGATGAACACGGCCACAGACACGGGCGTGTCTGAAGGCGTGTTGGGTGACACAGCCCAAGTCACGGGCGTGTCACATGGGCATGTCACTGGTTTGGATAAGTCGGTTGAGCACCGCTTGAGGCACACGGCCTGGGACACGGGCGTGTCACAGGCTGTGTCAGGCAAAAATCAGGTTTTCTGGCAAATTTGTGGCCGTCCATTCCTTCAGCTGGGATCCAAGGGCTGAGCTTCTTTTCCTGTTCCCTTAAGGCCGAAAACTGAGAACATATTCTCATTTAATTAGTGCCTTCATCTTTCTACAAGTTAGAGAGAGAAAGGGAGAGGAAGAAGGAGGAAGAAAGAGAAGGGCTGCTGCTAGTGGAGCTTGAGAGTATCAAGATGCCTTCCGAGTCCGACGTCGCGGAGGAAAAGCTCTTGTGAGTCATTCAAGCCAACTTCGATTGCATACGAATCGGAGAAGACTCCATGATAAACGTGTAGTTTAAGGAGTCAATGGGTTATTCCTGTGAAAGGTAGTAGCAGAAAGTACTGGAGTGGTATTCCAGGAAAATATCTGTGTATATTTGTGCTATTGGGTCGTACTTGTGAATGAGTAACAGGAAGTACTAGTGTGACCAGGAAAGGACCTTTGTGATGCTTGATGTCGTAGGGTGTCCACCTTTGAAGAGAGTAACAGGAAGTACTGGTGTGCCCAGGAAAGACCCCTGACATTTGTGATATATTGCGGTGTCGTACTTGTGAACGAGTAACAAGAAGTACTGGTGTGCCCAGGAAAGACCCGCTGTTGTTGTGAGAGAATGGGTGTAAGAATTATGCCCAGGCTTGAATGTCAGAACAGCATCGGTGAGACCTACCCGCGCCTTTATATAGTCGCGAGTACGCTGTGCTCGGTGATGGCAAGGCGATTTGAGCAACGGGGGGTGGAGGATCCGACCTGCGTTATGTCCGTCCGACATGAGACCAGAAAGTGCGGTCTATTGGAATGCATAACAAGAATCTTAGGCTTGCGCGCTGTGAGACCATGGGGGTCTAAGGGCCAATCCCGTTTCACTAAGACTATAAAACTCCGGCTACACGCCATGGAGTAAATGCTCAAGAAAGTTACCTTTGGGTTGTGATCCTGATACGACGGTGGGCAAGTGCTTTGCCAGAACACCAAGAATGTGCCCTGAGTGCACGGACTGTTGGGCCGGGTGGCGAACGATTGTGATGGCATGTGTGCATGAAAGCACATTATATGAGATATATTGCCATGCTTGTGATATGATATGCCTACAGGGAAGATTACCGCTGCCCCGGGAAAAGGGGTAGGGTCGTTATAATTGGGTCAGCTGAATGCTCACCGTTGCTTCTGTTTTCCACCATTGGGTGGATTGTCAATGTGCAGGTGCTGGAGAGCCAAGCAGGACGGATAAAGGTTGAGGTCCTTGCTATTGCTGCTGCTGCTACTGCTATCCCTCGAAGGCTATTTGGAATGCTTGTTGTGTTTTCTTTTCTTGTGGCCGGCCTGCGCGCCAATGTTGGGGCCACTGTTTGAAAGCCTTGTAAGGCCATAAGGCCAATGATGGTTTCATGTTGTAAGACATTCCTATATGCTATAAAATATGGTATTTTATTTGTTGCACATTCAAGAGAGCAGTTCAAGTGGTAGTATAAAATTCCGCTAGAATGCTTTGTGATAGGTGCGCTGCGCTACTCTGGTATCATCCCGCACCTTCACCGCCTGTTTTGTGATATATGCTGTGGGGCCCCGATCGGACCTTCTAGGATATACCATATGAACGGATGGGGTTGTTACAAATTTCGTGCCCAACAACTGATGGATTAGCCTCCAATCATTCGATGTGAATCGCCCATCACGGTCACTCACGATGCTATAAGGAACACCATGTAGCCATACAATCTGTTCAACATAGAGTTTTGTCAAACTTTCCTCTAAGTCGTCCAGCTTGTCTACAATCACCCAGATTAAATCATTCCCGCATTGAGATATCGGTAACCCATGCATGAAATCCATTGAAATATCATTGAACTTCCATTCCAGAATCTTTAATATGTTCAAGATTCCTCCAGGCTTCTGGTATTCTGCTTTCACCAAAGCATAAGTTTGGTATTTAGCCACATAATGAGCTATGTCCTGCTTGAGTCCGGGCAACCTGAACAACTTTTGCATGTCCTTGAACATCTTTGTACTCCCAGCGTGAATTGAGTACTTTGTAAGGTGAGCTTCGTACATCAACTCTTCTCTCAATTTATCCCTACTCGGGAAGCACAAATGACCATCTTTCCGCAAAAGGCCGTCATCCCAGGAGACTTTCATCCAGCTCCGTTGTTCGTCGAATCCTGTCCGCAAGGTCATATTGCACCTCCGTCTAGTTTAATCATGCATCGGCTGTGGAATTCTTGTCAAAACAAGAAATCTCTAATGCTTCCAACTTCTGGATCAGACACTCATCATGCATCTGCCACCAATTTACCTTTGATGGAACCCTCCGACTCAAGGCATCAGCGACCATGTTCCCCTTCCCGGGAGTATAATGAATCTCAAAGGTGTAGTCCCCAAAGAACTCTATCCACCTTCGTTGACGCATATTCAGAACCTTCTGCTCCAACAAGTACTTTAGGCTCTTATGGTCCGTAAAGATATCCACTTTTATTCCATAAAGATAATGACGCCATAACTTAAGTACAAAGATCACCGCCACCAATTCTAAGTCGTGGATGGGATAAATTCGCTCATACACTTTCAACTGGCGTGAGCCATAAGCAATCATCTTTCCAAACTGCAGAAGAACACAGCCTAAGCCGCTCCCTGAAGCATCACTATAAATAACACAGCCATCTGTACCACATTGTGATGTCAACACAGACGACGTGGTCAAACGACTCTTTAGATCTTCAAAAGCTCGCGCGCACTCCCGCGTCCAAACGAACTTCTGATCTTTCCTCGTTAGTGTGGTCAGAGACAAATCGATCCGCGAGAAGTTTTCTACAAAACGTCTATAGTAATATGTCATTCCAAGAAAACTCCTGACTTCGGCCACCGAAGACAACACCGGCCACTCCTGTATGGCTTTTATCTTTGACAGACCCACTGTTATGCCCTCTCCACTTACCACATGTCTAAGAAACGCCACCGACGACATCCAAAACTCACACTTTGAGAACTTGGCATAGAGCTTATTCCTCCGTAAGGTATGCAACACCATCAGCAAGTGGTTTACATGATCAGCTTCCGATTAAGAGTACACCAAAATATCATCAATGAATACAATCACAAACAGGTCCAAGTACTCTCGGAACGTTCGGTGTATTAGGTCTATGAACACCGATGGCGCAATACATAGACCAAACGACATTACTGTGAACTCATAATGACCGAAGCGTGTTCCAAAGGCGGTCTTGGGAATGTCACCTTCTAGAATCCTCAACTGGTAATATCCAGATTTCAAATCCAATTTGGAAAAGACTGTTGATCCCACTAGATGATCGAACAATTCATCTATCCGTGAAATCAAATACTTGTTCTTCTCTGTCAGCTTATTCAATTCACGATAGTCAATACATAACCACAAACCATCGTACTTCTTTTTTACAAACAAAACAGGTGTTCTCCAAGGTGACATACTTGGGCGTATATATCCCTGCTCCCCAAGCTCTTGCAATTGGACTTTCAATTCAGACATTTCCTTTGGCACGACGCGATATGGTGAGCGGGCCACAGGTTTCGCACCTGGAACCAACTCAATAGTGAATTTGATCTCCCGCTGGGCAGGTATCCTAGGAAGATCATTAGTAAACACATCCGCAAACTCCGATACAATCGGAAAATCACTCACTTTGGTGTTTAGCTCAACAGCATGAATCAGCATGAAGAAATACTCCGCAGCCTTTCAAACAGCATTGATGACTTGGAGTGCAGACATCAAGGTCCCGCTCAGTCCTCGCAGACCAGCGAACTTAGTCTCAAGCTCGGTATTTTGGCCCAGTGTGATCTCTTTTGGCTTGCAACCAATAAAGGCATGCTGCTCCGCTAGTCAGTCCATACCAAAGATCACATCAAATTCCGATATCGGTAGCACATATGCATTCAAACAAAAATCCTGACTTCCAATTTGCACGACCACATTGCAAGCTCTATCCGCAAGCATCAAACATCCATTCGGCAATAACACCCTTACGCTCTCTGTCTTCACATGACTAGGTACTCCAATCCGAGTTACGAAGTCCTTAGATAGAAATGAATGCGAAGCACCTGTATCAAATAGTCCTCTTTCCATCGTGTTCCGAATCATAACAAAGCCTGTGGTAATCATATCCCACACAAGCTACACACAAAGCATACAATAAGAAAAGTAATTGAAAACTTAACTCGTACCTGTGACGACGTCACTCTGCTTTATGGCCTCCTGCTGGCCAAGATTGTAGAGTCGGGGTTGCACCTGGGATACAGAGGACTCCACCACTGCCTTTCCCTTCTCAGCATAAGATTCTCCCACCATCTTTTCGCCCTATGGCAGACCAACCCGACAGTCACGGTCTATGTGCCCCACTCTACAGCAAGTGAAGCAGGTACGAGTCTGTGGCCTTTAAATTGCACCTGATGTAACTATAGAAGGAGCTTGTCCAGACGACTTACATCACTTGCCCCATTTCTTATGAGAGTACGATTTCCCAGGGCGGGGCGCTTTGAACTCTGGCTTTGTCACAGCCAGGGTACTTTTTCCTTGCACCCGCTTCATATCCTTCTCAGCGCACATGCAGTATCAACCAATGCCTGGAACCCTTGTTTTACGGAACTCAAGAGCAGGAATGGCAACTCATCACGCAATCCTTCATAGAACCTATTGGTTTTCTGCTGCTCATCGGCGAAAATGGAGCCCGCATACCGTCCCAACTGTGCGAACTCATGCAAGTACGTCTCCACACTACCTTCTCCTTATATTGGCCGTTGGAACTCATTTTCCATGGCAATGTATTGTGCCGCTGGTAGCTGCTTTGCCAGGAATAATCGCGAGAACTCCTTAATTGACACTTGTGTTAACTGCCTGCACGCTATGTGGTGTAACTCGATCTCGTCCCACCATAGTCGAGTCTCTCCTTCCAATAAGAAGGTGGACAAGGTCACCTTCTGATCTTCGTCCGTCCCGATTGCCGTCAATATACGCTTGACGCGCGACAACCAATCCTCCGCATGCGTAGGGGATCCCACACCCGTAAATATAGGGGGATTGAAGCTCATGAACTGCTTCAACTGCCATTCAGGTGCTCGAGGATCAACAACCACAACAGTTTCTGGTATTGCCCCAAACTATTCTAGCACCACTGTCGGCTGCGCTTGCCCACCTGGTTGTGCTTAAAACATTGCAAACAGCGCCTCAACAACTAAGCGGACAGTTTCCGTAGAAGGGGAAGGTGTAGGCACCTCAGCTAGTGTCGTACTGTCATCAGAACGCTGGGGCTCCGACTGCCCAGCACCACTACGCATCACCTATAGGTGAACAAGACACACATTACCGACCACACACAAGCAATAGCAACAATATAGGAACGCGCAGGTTCCTCAAACAAGTGTATTTGCATTCCTAAGTGGACATTCAAGAGTTCATTAGTGTTAACGCGGTTCGCACGTACACGTGCTCGCCACGCCACAAAAGAATTCGACCACAAATTTGAAAGGGAAAGACCGAGACAGCTGATACCAAAAATGTAACGCCTCCATCCGTTCCTATAGCATATAATAAAAGGTCCGGCCGGGGCCCCACACCATATGCCACAAAACAGGCGGGGAAGTTATAGGTTAATACCAATTCATAATCGCACCCTAACGCAGAGCATGCTGGCGGAAGATTTTAACAGTAATAAGGAACTCTAACCATGAATGTCCACCGGTCATATAAACAACAACATTTCTATAAACTCCCGCAGGAATGTACAAGAAATACACCATTGTTTGGCCTTATGGCATTACAGTTTCTCTTTACATGAGTGGATTCAACACATCGGCGCATAGGCCAGCCACACATGAACAAAACGTAATATTCTTTGCTTAGCCTTCAAGGGCTAACAGCAGCAACACCAGGGACTTCAGCCTTTATGTGTCCCGCTCGCCTCTCCAGCACCTGTATAAGGACAACCCACCAAACGAAGGCAAATAAGGCAATGGTCAGCATTCAACTGACCAATTTATAACGACCCTACCCCTTTCCCGGGGCATTGGTATTCCTTCCCTGCATGCATAACAGTTTATAGGCATGTGTATATATATATATATATATATATATATATATATATATATATATATATATATATATATATATATATATATATATATATATATATATCACACATTGTGCTCTCACGTACAAACAATCCATCACAACCGTCATTTGTGTAGCCCGACGATCCGTGCACTCAGGGCACATTCTTGGTATACCCGCGAATCAGGGTCCCACCACCGTTCTATGTCTGAAATCCAACGGTAAAATTGAGCATTTAGTCTTGCTGGCGCGCATGGCTAAGACTCTCATTATGCGCTCCAACTGACCGCACTTTCAGGTCTTCAAGTCGGACGGACATAACATAGGTACGGATCAGCCACTCCACGTTGCTCAAGTTGCATTGCCATCACCAAATACCAACGTACTCTTGGCCAAATATAAGGCGTGGGTCGGTTTCACCTTTCCTGTTCTGCACGAGGCCTTTTCAAGTGCTCATCAAGCTCACCATAGCCATACTGTCCACCAAGGACTGGCTTCACAATAGCCACAATATCCACCACGGAACTAGCTTTACACTAGCCACAAAGTCCACCACGGCACTGGCTTCACACTAGCCCCAATGTACACCACAGGACTGGCTTCACAATCAACAAGGGGAGTTTATGCTAGCATCTATGACGATCGCCTAGCGGGTTCCGCAGAACTCACTTTCTACACCCAACTTTGCCCAAACCCTGCAACATCCTGCAGTGCCAGAAAACTGGTCTTGCCACAGCACACATCACAAGCATCATGAGGGCATTTTCCTGGACTACCACTCCAGTACTTCCTGGTACTGCCCTTCACAGGGCCAACCCACTGACTATTGGGGATTCCAAGAATCACCAAAGAAATCCCTTCACAATCCACCCTCTGTTGGGGGAAATCCATGTGCATGCCAAAAGAAGGATTTCACATGTGCAAGAAGGAAGATCATTACCCTTGACGAACTCTTTGGAGCCATGGACTTCTAGCTAGATGGAAAACACCGAAGCGGCCTTGCCACCACAATGCTGGCCTCGGATCTTGAATTGAAACTCTACAGCTCCACCGGTGGCCGACTCCTTTTCTCCTCCTCCTCCTTGCTCTCCCTTCTCTCTAGCTCTCTTCGAAAGAGAATGGCCAAATTTCAAATGTGGATTCTCTTCTCATTCTCGGCCTTAAAGTATCAGGGAGAAACCTGGGCCATCAGATCCCAGATGAAGGAAATGGACGGTAAAAATCCGTCCACAAAAGTCTAATTTTTGACTGACATGGCCTGTGACACACCCGTGTCACAGGTCGTGTGCCTTGAGTGGGACACAACCGACTTACCCAGAGCAAAACACGACCATGTGACATGCCCGTATCACAGGCTGTGTGCCCTGACACGCCTTCAGACACTCTCATGTCTGCGGTCGTGTACCTCAAATGGCACACCCCCAATTCAACCCGAATAGGACAAGGCCATGTGACACGCCCGTGTCACAGGCCGTATTCCTAGAGACACACCCGTGTCCTGCCCGTGTTCACCAGGCCTCATTGCCTGGCCAAATCCAGAGAAGGACACGGTCATGTGACAAGCCTGTGTCACAGGATGTATGCCCTTACACGGCTGTAGACACGCCTCCACAGTGCATTTCATTGAGCAAAGTTCGTCGACCGAAGGGGTATACACACTCTGACATGCCCGTGTCGTAGGGCGTGTTCCCTCTCGAGAACTTGTCGAGTGTAGTTCGTCGATCACACAACAGGCTACTCAGACATACAGAGCAAGACACGCCCGTGTCCTAGGCCGTGTTGACCAGCCTGAACCTAAATTTGGGATTTGGGATGTTACAAATGTCCTGAGAAGAAGAAAGAAAAGAAGAAGGAAAAAGACTCCAGAAAGCACACCAACAAATCCTTTTCCAACAAAAACAGGAAGAAAGAGAGTTGATTTGTAGCTGAGACATGGAGTGACTCAGATTCAGAATCTTCATCGAGATCCAGTGAGGATGAAGAAGAGGCCAAAGCTAGAGAAATATGCTTGATGACAATCAATGCCTCTTGTAGAAACTTAGAAGCTGTTGATTCAGAAGCAGAAAATTCAGATGATGAATCCATGTTAGAAGAAGATCAGGTAATCTCTTTTTCTGATTTTTATTCAGATCAATTTAAAATTGATTTCAAACTATTGTGTAATGATTTAATTAAATCTGAGAAGAAAATCAAACTTCTCAGAGAGAAATTAAGTGAATTTGAAAATATTTCTTCAGAAAATTTAAAACTTAAAGAAGAACTAAAAACTGCTAATGAACAAATACTATCATTACAAAACAAATTAAAAGAGGCTAAGCTATTTGAAAAATCCCTTAATGGGAGAAGCATCAAATTGATGGACATCACAAGCACAGTGAATGTTAGGCTTAATGGCAAGCTGGGCTTGGGAGCTTCATCGAATTAGCCTCCTATTCTTCAAAAAAATATTTTATCAACACCCATAAAATTCATCTTTGCTAAAGGAAAAGAAAACGAAGTTTTACAACTCACATACAAAGATACTAAAATTCTACCAAAGATTAATTGAAGACAAAATTAAAATTCACAGAAAAATCATGTTCAACAAAATTTGTCGAACTCGGATCGACGAAATCAGTATTATGCATTGAACGGCAATCGACGAACTCTGTACCCAGAATTTGGGTATAATTACTCATTTGCGGGTGCTCAATGAAGTCAACTTGTTTCGTCGGACAGAGATCGACGATCGTGGAATGCAGGAAATTAGAATTATCATTCTGTGAACCGAGATCGAAAAAATCAATACTTTTCGTCGAACTCAGTTCGACGAACTCAATTAAACTCATCGAACTAAAATATTGAAAACAGAAATTTTAATTTCTATCAAAATAATAATCAGAAACCAAAACTTATTAATCCTTTTACTCAATGGATAATTCCTCCTAGGAGATATCATACATTAGGCTATAAGGATCAAACTGATTGTTCTTATATTTCCAGTTATTCTTATGAAAGAAATCAAGGACCCAAGGTCACCTGGGTCAAAAATAACTAATCTTATTTTGTACAGGTGAAGGACTATCCTATCACAGAGCAATAGTGGTATGTGGATAGTGGCTGTTCAAAACATATGACAGGAAGTAAGGACAATCTGACTGATTTCAAAGATTAGCTTGGACCAAAGGTGATTTTTGGAGACTCCAACTGTGGACAGACAGAAGGTTATGGAAATGTCAAAGTTGGAGTTGTTACCTTCAAGAAGGTACCTTATGTCAGTGTTCTCAAGCATAACCTAATATCCATAAGCCAGTTATGTGATGAAGGTTATTATGTATCATTTAATTAGTCATCTTGTATTATTACTTCTGATAAAAATAAAATTGTTTTAAATGGAATTAGACAAGGAAACATTTATGTAGTAAACTTCAAATCAGCTAGTACAGAAATTTGTTTATTTAATCAAATTAGCTCTGCGAATGATTTATGGCATAATAGACTAGGCAATGTAAACTTTAGGAAAATTGCTAAACTATGTAGGGACAACCTTGTTAGAGGACTGCCTTCTGATTCTTACAAGAAAGAAGGACTCTGTAGGGCTTGTCAATTTAGCAAACAAACAAAAAATAGTTCTAAATCTATCAATAAAAGTGATTCACCCTGGATTTTGTACTTGCTACATATGGACCTTTTTGGCCCTATTATTGTACAAAGTTTGGGAGGAAAGTCATACACTTTAGTTACTGTTGATGACTTCTCTAGATTCACTTGGGTGTTCTTTCTGAGAAACAAGTCAGATAACTTTAAAGTTCTTACAGATTTTCTTAAGTGCATACAACTTGAGTACTCTACTCAGGTTGCATTGATCAGAAGTGATCATGGCACTAAGTTTGAATCTCTTCTCATGCTAGAATTCTGTGAGAAGGAAGGTATCAGGCACTATTTTTCTGCTCCTAGAACTCCTCAACAAAATGGTGTAGCAGAAAGGAAAAATAGAACCCTTACTGAATCTGCTGGGACATTGCTTGCAGATGCTTATTTTCTCATATCCTTTTGGGCAGAGGCTGCAAGCACAGCAAATTATGTTCTAAACAGAAGTTTTATTCATAAACTAAAGGTTAAGATCCCTATGAATTACTTAAAGAGATGCAACCTAAAGTAGATTATTTTAATGTTTTTGGCTGTAAATGTTACATTCATAATAATAATAAGAAACAACTTAGAAAGTATGAAGCAATGACTGCAGAAACAATTTTCCTTGGATATTCCCAAATCAACAAAGCTTATAGGGTATTTAATAGGTCAACATTAAAAATGGAATAATCTGTACATATTTCTTTTGATGAAGCTAACATGTTTTACAAGGACAAGGATTCTTCTACCATAGAAACTTTGCAGGTACCCTATCTGTGTGAGAAATTGGATGACTTAAACCTTACCCAAGAGGTTACATCTCATCCTTCTCCACAGATTGATGAAGAAAGTGAAGAAGAAAGTGTTGACGCAGTTGAACAAACAACAACAACTATAATTCCACAAGAGGAATTAATTCCACAAGATGTTGATCAACCAACTCCTCCTGCTGATCTTATCACATTTAGAGATCATCACAAATCTTAAGTGATTGGAGACATATCAGCGGGTGTACAGACAAGGCATCAACTCAACCAAGATTTGATACATGCTTGCTTCATTTCTCAACTTGAGCCTCAATCCATAAAAGATGCAGTGCAAGATCCCCACTGGATTATTGCAATGTAAGAGAAGCTCAACCAATTTGAGAGGTGCAGAGTTTGGGATTTAGTTCCAAGACCCAAAGACTACACAGTCATTGGAACTAAATGGGTCTTCAGGAATAAATTGGATGCACAAGGATCAATTATAAGGAACAAAGCAAGATTGGTAGCCCAGGGATATTCAAAGGAAGATGGCATTGATTATAACCAGACCTTTGCCCCTGTTGTAAGATTGGAATCCATCAGAATATATTTCTGGCATATGCTGCCTTCCAGAAGTTCAAGATATATCAAATGGATGTCAAGAGTGCATTTCTCAATGGAGAATTAAAAGAGGAAGTTTATGTTGAACAACCTCCAAGTTGTTTCTCCTCTACTCATCCATCTTATGTTTTTAAGTTGCATAAAGTTCTTTATGGTTTAAATCAAGCTCCAAGAGCTTGGTATGAGACCTTAGCTAGCTTTCTTTTAGAACATAAGTTCATTAGAGGCATTGTAGATAGAACATTATTCATTAGACATCATAAATCAACAATTTTTCTAATTCAAATAAATATAGATGATATAATATCTGGCTCTACTGATTCCAAACTTTGCAAACGATTTTCTGATCTGATGCATTCAAAATTTTAAATGAGTAGCATAGGTGAACTATCATACTTCCTTGGCCTCCAAGTGAAGCAATCCCCTGATGGCATCTTTATATCCAAGTCAAAATATGCTAAAGAACTACTCAAAAGATTTGGGATGAATGATGTATCAGCCAATAAAACAACCATGAAATCCAATATTGTAGTTGATTCTGATGAACAGGGCAAACCAGTTGATCAGAAAACATATAGGGCTATTATTGGGTCCTTATTATATCTTATAGCTAGTAGGCCTGATATCATTTTTGCTACTTAAATTTGTGCTAGATTTCAGGTAAATCCTAAAGAATCTCATCTTATTTTATTAAAAAGGATTTTAAGAAATATAAAGGGTTGTCCTAATCTAGGACTCTTGTATCCTACTGAGTCGGAATTTGATTTAACTGGATTTTCAGATGCTGACTTTGCTGGATGTAGAGTTGACTGGAAAAGCACATCAGGAACTTGTCAGTTCCTTGGTGATAGGCTTGTGTCCTAGTTTTGCAAAAAATAAACTTCCGTGTCAACATCAACTACTGAAGCTGAATACATTGTAGCAGGCAGTTGTTGTTCAAAAATTTTGTGGAGTCAAAATCAGCTCATGCATTATGGTCTCAACTTAAATAATTCAACTATCTTTTGTGATAATATTAGTGCATTTTCTATTGCACAAAATCCAGTGCATCATAGTAGAACAAATCATATAGAAATAAGGCATCATTTCATTAAAGATTGTGTAGACAAAATAAAATTAAACTTGTCTTTATCTCTCCTGATTTACAAAGAGCAGATATTTTCATGAAACCCTTAGATGAAAAGAAACATCTGTTCTTCCTAAATCACCTAGGTATGATCAATGGAGATGGTTTAATTTGATTTCTGTGTGTGGTTGACGATTTGTTCATGTTTCATCGAACGGAGTTCGAGGAACTCTGAATGCTTCATGGAGTGTTCGTCGAACGGAGATCGATGAACTTTCCTTTGTGAAACAGTTCGTCGAACGGAGATCGACGAATTTGTTTCAAGAAATCTTTTCGTCGAACAGAGAACGACGAACTGCTTACCCCCTCTTCAAACTTTGATCGATGATTTTATTTCTTTATGAGATTTTTCGTCGAACTGAGTTCGAAGTCTTTTAATGTTTCGTCGGACGGAGTTTGTCTTTTCATGTTCTGAAAACTTATAATAGGGTTTTCATCAAACTCCATCCCGCGCTTTCCAGTTCTCTTGCACTTGATCTTTTGTTTTTGCAGGCATGGTGATTTCAGCGGCGACTCTCTCTGGAATGAAGTTTGATGCACGATTTGACATTGACTTCGACTCTTTAAACCATTCCAATCAAGTATTAAGGAACATACTCCAGTTGTTTGAAGCACCACAGTTGAGACAGTTTATGACCCTAAGGATCAAACTCCCAGTGCAGGAAATAAAAGAATGAGTTTTTACAGCAACCCTTCCAGATCAAACCTCCATTACTGGAACAATTTCTGGACAACATGTTTCTCTTTCTCCCGTCATTCTAACTAAAATTTTTGGATTTGTCAATGGGGAAGATGAAATTGAACTATCTAGCACTGAGTATGAGGATATGTTGGTTATAATGGGTCACTCCCAGTGAAACCCTAACAAGTTGTTGAAGAAAAACTTGTCTGCTGAATATAAGTTTTTGGCAGATATATTTGGGAAGGTAATCTTGGGTAAACACTCAGTCCATTATTACATTACCAACAACAATTCCTTCTGATGTGTGCCATGTTAATCAAAAATCTGTAAACTAGGGAAAAATTATCTTGGATTTGATTAAGAAGAAAATTAGTAAGAAAGATGCTTGTTTTAGAAGAGTTCTGGGACTCTTCTTACAGGCTAAGGTTCCAAAACTGTTATTCTACCAAACCACTTTCATAAATGCTTCTAAGAGGATTACCTCCTATTTGTTAGATAGGAGAGGGTTATCCCAAAACCCTCCATGGCTTCCTCTTCCAGGATAGCTTCTGAGGACACCAGGGCTGTAAAAGCCACTTCACCAACCCATGAAGAAGCTCATGCTCCTCATATTTCCTTCATCAACTCCCCTCCATCTCAACATCATTCAATATTTCCTTCATCAACTCCCTTTGTTGATGTTACTACAATTCAACAACCATCTACAGATACACCTTCTACTTTCATCCCTTCTGTCTCACCATCCAGACAACAATCACCAATTAACATTACTGAGGAAACACCCTCTCCACCTCCTCAATCTCCTTTATCATCATAATAACCATCACAAATTGATGACACACTATAGTCATCTCTTAATTTTGATTTATTATCATCTCTATCTCCACAACCATCTCCATCACATTCCCCTATTTAGGAAGATACTATACTCCCTGATGTCACAACCTCCACAATTCCAACAAACATTCAAACATCTTCCATCCCACAAGCATTCACCATCTGTACAACATGCTACATGCCCTCCTCTGCTACATCAGCAAACATTCTTGAGCTTATTACCCCTACCTCAAGAAACTGATAGCATAAGCAATTGCTCCACTTGCTGCTTCCATTTTTGAACTCACTTCACAGCTTTCTTCTTTCTTCACTGTCCCTTCTTCTAGGGGACTCTCTGAAACCAGGCAGGGGGAGATGCTTCATGAAGAAGCTCCATTAATTCAAGAAGTTCCTGTATAAATTCCAGCAGTAGCAGATGCAGTTACAGAAACTGATACATAAATTATTCAAGTTTGTACAGATGAAGAAACAGATTTTTCAATTCCTGAGATAATCACTGTTGGTGATTTTATTCTCAATCCCACAGTACATATTCATTCTTTACATTATTCTTTTGATACATCTTATAGCAATTCACCACTTTTTACCAATTACTCTAAAACAATAGTCTGCTACATAACACCAATATGTCCTGAAGTATTGGAACAAATAAGGACAAGTTTTGTAGTTAAAGAAAACATTATAGAGGAAATAACTACTCCAGAGCTAAAGGTTGTTTCTCCTCCAACATTTGCCTAGGCTGAATCCCCCATGCCTAATCTTGATGATCTTTTGTTTGAGGATATAGATGAAGATATAGAGCCAGAAGTTCATGTACAGCCTCAGGCTGAGGAAGAAATTATAGCTGAACAGCCACATGCTCATCCTCTACTTTCTGAGGCAATGCTTAAATAAATCAATGCTCTTTATGATAACCCTACTGATGAATCTGATGAAGATGATGATGAAAAATCAGATGACTCAGTGGATATTATGTCTAAAAAGAGAAAAGCCAAGAGAAAGGATCTGATAAAGGCTGCTCCAAAATGAAATCCCACATCAGATACTCCCTACTACATTCTGCACAACATTACTCTCACTCCAGATACTCCCTATTGGATGAGACTTTCTAAGAATGAACAAAAGAGAAGAAAGAAAATGAAGAGATATAATTCTCCTCGTAAAAAGTCTTGGAGAGGACCTCCTCCTCCTCCTCCTGTAGCAGGATCAACAGGAAATATTTCTCAAGTTCAATGGTCTGCTTCTTATCAATCAAGACCAACTCGTAGCAGTAAAGAGAGATCTTCAAGTTCAGACACTCAATCTAGCACCAAACAGAGGAAACAGCAGTAGCAGCAGCAACATGATAGTCAAGGCAGTCAGCTAACAGAACAAGGTAGCTATGAAAAGAAGAATCTAGCCCAGAGAGACCTCCCTCTCCAACATATGATCCAGAGTTAGATCCAAATTCTAGAATGGCCAGGTTTAATGAACTGATAGCTCTATCTCAGATAAGGAAGGCCATGGAAGAAGGAAATTATTCATCTCAATTCTCTACTATGTCATCTTACAGGAAGAAAGAACAAAACAAATATCAGGTAAAAAATCTTTTTAATGTTGATATTTATATGAATTTGCATCCAGAAGCTGTAGTGCCCAGAGCTACAACTGTGAAGATTCTTGGTGCTTAAGACATGAAAATGACCCAAAGAGAAGCAGAGGATCCCAGAAGAAAGATGATTTTCACAAAACTTGCTTCCTCTTTAGATGCTTCAAAGAAACAGTGATAACTCTCTGATTTTGCATTTTGAATTTTATGTTTGCTATATGTAAACTCACAAGGCAGTTTTGTTTATATATGCTGAATGTTTTTAAAATTCTGTCAGATATTTTTTATTGCTTTGTGATTTTGTTTATTTTTTTTATTTTGTATAGTGACCACACCCAAATAGGAGGAGATTGTTGAAACCCTACTTGTGATTTGGGCTAGGTTCACTATTTGGTTTGATGACCCATTATATATAGTCTAGGGTATTAAGTTAGTTTCAGGTATTAGTTCAATCACTTAGGGGTTAGATTACTGAGACCTACCATCAGAAGACTTCAGAGAATACAAGACTTAAGATACCAGGCCGTCTTGAAGATTACAGAAAATGTGTTCGACGATAGCTGAACTTAGCTCAACAATCATCGAATTCAGCTCGACGAACTCAGAGTTCCTTATCTGAGTTAAGATCGACGAATGTCTAGCTCAGGTCGACGGACTGTGAGCTTATATAAGAATCTCAGCTCGACAAAGTGCCTTCTCAGCTCGATGAACATGCAGCTCAGTTTGGCAAGTACATTTTCCTGTTCGACGATTTTGTAGCTTAGCTCGATGAAGAAGAACTATCAGCTCGGCGAACTTGGTGCTCAGGTCAACGAAAGCTTTACTATGGTCGACTAACTCCATCCAGGTTCTGCTCGACTAAACATCTCTACAAATTCTCAAATCGACTAAGGCAGTTTAATTTCAGTAATTAAGAAAGTAATACTCTGATAATTAATACTTATATTCTCAAGAATATAGTTGTTTCCCGGCAGCATTAATTAAGGATTTCACAGAGTTATTACTTAACATATTTACTGGGACAGTTGATGAAATGCATTGAAGACAAAATCAGTTGTTCTATTTCCCAGAAAATATGTAGAGGACTTTAAGGATTTTGAATTTCAAATCAGCAATAAAGATATGAAAGAAATTTTCAGAAGATTGTTGTGTACCAGTGAACAATCCCAACTGTCTGATACTCTTATAGAGAACAATAATTAGTGAGGAAAAAGAAGAAGAGAACATCTGCATATAGAGAACTAGAAACAAAGACACAGAACTTCTTGTTCTTCATCATTTTTCTTCCTCAAGCTTTTCGTCCAGCAAACAATCATCATTCTGAGATCAACTTCACAATCACTCAGATACATATACTAGAAGAAGAAGTTTTCAACTTTAAGGACTACACCCTGAAGCAAAGTCTCCACTTCTGACCAGATTTTAATAAATCAGGGGGAGCTTTGACAACTTCACAAAAATCTACTAGTCTTCTTAGAGGATTGAGACAGAGAAGACAATATTAATTTTATTTTCATTCACTGTGTACAGGGTTATAACTCCCTTCAAAAGTTAATCCCTTGGTTGTCAAGTCTCCTAATCAAAAGGCTTAGTTTGGTTTTGGGGCACCTGATCAAAAGCTCAAAGGGTTTCCAGATCTCCCTTAGAAAATAGATCTTGTGGTGACAACGCACCTGATCAAAAACATGTTGTTACAGGGACCTGAACAAAAACCTGTGGTGGCAGGGCACCTGATCAAAAACCTGTAGTGGATACCTACCAGGGTGGTAGAAGAGTGGATGTACGCAGGTTTATTGGGGAACCACTACAAATTTCCTTGTGTTGTCTGGTTATGCTCTGCTTTTTATTTTGTCATGCTGTGATATATTTTCTTTCTTATATATATATATCACTTATTTTAATCTGCTATAAAAATAACTAAAAGTTTTTTAAAATACACTATTCACCCCACCCCCATCTAGAGTTAGTTAGATCAATCACTGAGCATCTGAGGCATCACTTTCAGTGGCACTCTCCATTTTAATTTTTTAATCAACTCCTTGGTGAACTTAGACTGAGAGATGGATAGTCTATCCTCTGGTTGTCTAACTTGGAGGCCCAAGAAATCCTTGAGTTCGCCCATAATACTCATCTCAAACTTCCCTTACATAAGTTTAGCAAATTTTTGCAGAGGTCATCATCAGTAGACTCAAATATTATGTCATTTACAAAAAATTTGGGCTAGAATGATCTTAACCATGACTTCCCTTAGAAATAATATCTTGTATATCTTTCCCCTTGAGAATTTGTTCTCAATGAGAAAGCTAGACAAGATTTCATACCATGCCTTAGGGGCTTGCTTCAACCCATATAAAGCTTTTCTAAGCCTAAATACATAATCAGGAATGTTAGAATTAATAAAACCTGATGGTTGCTCAACATAGACCTATTCTTTTAGGTCACCATTTAGGAAAGCTGACTTTACATCCATTTGGTAGACCTTGAATCATTTATGTGCAACGTATGTAAGGAACAGTCTTATATCTTTCAATCTAGCTATTGGTGCAAAGTTTTGGTCAAAATTAAAAAATTTCTCTTCCATGTATCCCTTGGCCACCTTTCTACCTTTATTCTTGATTATTACACCATTTTCATCAAGTTTATTCCTGTAGATCCTCTTGGTTCCAATGATGCTATATCTATGTGGTCTGGGAACTAGCTTCCAGACCTTGCATCTCTTGAACTGGTTAAGTTCTTCTTCTATAGCCACAATCCAAAATGGGTCTATGTTGGCATCTTCAAACCTTTCAGGTTCAACTTGAGACAAAAAGCTGGAGTACATAGTAATATTCAAGCTTTTGCTCCTTGACTCTTCTACAACTTCAATTTTCAAGTTGTAGACTCTATATGATTTGCTATTTTTATTATACCCAATAAATATCCCTTCATTAGACTTAGCAGCAAACTTTGTCAAGTATGACTTCAAATTATTGAACAAAAGCACTTGCTTCAAAAGATTCTGAGATAGGCTAGATTTGGTTTTCTACCTTTCATAATCTCAAAGGGAGTCTTCCTGTGATGCTTGTTGATAGAAGCTCTATTCAACACAGGACAAGTAGTGTTTACTGCATCAGCTCAGAAGTATTCTTGGAGAGAGGTGTCACTATGCAGTGTCCTTCCAGCTTCTATGAGAGTTATGTTTTTCCTCTAACCTATCCCATTTTAATGGAGTGTTCTAGGAGAAGAAAATTCTTGATGAATACCTTGTTCTTCATAAAACTTTGTCATGCTATTAGAATGAAATTCAGTCCCATGGTCACTTCGGATTTTGACCACAGAACTTCTCTTTTCATTCTAAATTTGTTTATCAAAGTTCATGACGATGTCTAGGGTTTAAGACAATTTTTTAGAAAGAAAACTCAAGAAAATCTGGAATAGTCATCAACTATGACAAATGTATAGACTTTCCTACTTAGACTATGAACTGGCATAGAACCAAACAAGTCCATATGCAAGAGGTACAAACACCTCTCAGAATCCTTGGCCCCAATGCTCTTAAAGGATGTTTTGGTCTGCTTGCCCTTTTGACATGCAGATCAAATGCCCTTCTTGGTGCAACTTATACTGGGTCCATTTCTAACTAGCCCTTCAATGAAGATCTTGCTAATTATCTTGTACTTCAAGCGAGCATGCCTCTTGTGTCATTGCACATAATAAGATACTTTCTCATTTTCTACTAGGCATACTGGTGAGTCTGTACTTGAATACAAGAAGTTTAAATAATATATATTTCCAGTCCTAGTGCATGTCAAAATGACCTCTTTGTCACTTGAGCTTTTGACCAAACACTAATCCTTGTGGAAGACAATGACATAGCCAATGTCATATAGTTTGCTTATGTTAATCAGATAGTGTTATAATCCTTCCACATAAGCTACTTTTGTGATGGAAACTATGCCATTGGTGATCATACCATAACTTATGGTGACTCCTCTGTCTGAACCTCCAAAGATCACCTTAGGTCTATTCTTCAAAGGAGTATAATCCTTCAAGTTACTCCTTATTCTAGTTATATGTCTAGAACATCAACTATCCAGGAACCATATTGGTGCAAGGGTACTTGGACTATCCTGAAAATACAGTTTAGTTTACCTTAGGACGCCAAAATGTATTGCGTCCTTGGTTCTTGTTAGCTTGAAAGTGAACATTTCTACCTGTAGCACGCATGACAGGAAGACATACCCTTGCCCTTAGCATAGTAAGGTTGTTCCAACAATCTATGGAAAAGTGTCTCACTTTACCACAGCACCTGTAACGCCCCGAAACTCAAAAGAGCGATGGGAAGCATTTTGAGCCAAGTTTGGAATTTGGTAGGGGTCACACGGCCTGGGACACGGGCATGTCCCAACGGCGTGTCGTGCTCGGGTTTGACGATGGCTGTATGGTCGACGAATTTCAGTCAACAATCGTCGAGCAGCGAACACGGCCTGAGACATGGGCGTGTCCCAGGTCGTGTCCTAAGTTGGGGGAGAAACACGGCTAGGAGCCCAAGCGTGTTCGGGAATGACACGGGCATGTCATTTGGGACACAGGTGTGGCCAATACCCTTGTCCTTCACGGGTTGGTGTTGGTCCTGTGTCGATGGAGGAACACGGCCCGCTACACGGCCGTGTATTGGATGACACGGGCGTGTCAAGTCAGACACGGGCGTGTCGAGAGCCCGTGTACTTTTTGGGATGAGACGGTTTCAGTGTCGAATGGGGCACACGGCCTTGTACACGGGCATGTCACAAGTCATGGTCGGCCAAGGTTTTGGATTTCAAGCCCGAATCGTGGCCATCCATTTCCTTATTTTGGGATCCAACGGTTCAGGGATGTTCCTGCTGTGTTATAACCAGGAATAGGGTTGAAAACCATCATTCTCTTTGGGTTATTCTCTTTCTAAAGTTCTAGAGAGAGGGGAGAGCAAGGAAGAAGAAGGGAGATAGATCCGGCCGCCGGCGGAGCTTCGGAGCCCCAAATCGCAAGCCGACTTCGGATCTACGGAGGCGAGGACATTGCGGTGCTTTTCATCCGCATAGATTCCATGGCGCCAAAGAAGAATCTTAGGGTAACGATTCTCATCCTAGGACATGTGAAGTCATCTTTTACTTTGCATAGGAAGCCCGCTCTCGCGAGTTTGCAGTGAGTGTGAGGCGTACCTTCGGGCAGACAAATAGTCTCCATTGTTTAGCATATAGAGTCCGTAATAGAGAAACGGACATAGGCATGATGTGTGAAGCCTATCCGGACAAGTTGGTCTAGATCGGTGATGTTGCATTGCATGGATGGCGGGAGAAGACTCAGTGCAATTGTTTGTTTTTCGGATTTTCTACATGGTAGATTGCAACAGGGAGCTTTGGGGACTAACTCTAAGGTGCACCCGAAAAACTGGGCAGATGTGTGATTCTGCCAACTTGGTGGCATGGGAGCCAACTTGTACATAACTGGGTTATGTAAAGTGTTTGATCGATTTGTGACTCGGGGAAGCTTGACCCGCGCAGACGGCTTAAGTTGATGTTGTGGTGTGATCAACGAGTTAGGCGGAACCATACCCGCTCTATGTGGTTCGGTTAGAGAGACCTAAGGTATGTGGTACTCGTCGCTGGCATAGATGGAGGGTATTAGGCATTGGCCAGAAAGACCATAATGCTCACGAGAATTTGCCGTCCAAGGGGAAGTGGTGAGACCACGGACTTTGACTGGGTTCACCGAGAATTTGCCCGGAGAGAACGTAGTGTGTGGCCGTGCGAGCCTATGCCTGTGATGATGTGTAATTTCTCTATATTTTGGCAATGCTAGCATCACAACCCCGAATTTTGGGGCGGGATCGTTATAATTTGGTCAGCATTGCTGACCGTTGCTTTTGTTTGCTACCGCTCGGTGGATTGTTGCTTGCAGGTGCTGCGGAGCCAAGTGGCAAATAGCGGGCAAAAGCCCATGTTGCTGAGCCGGCCCTCGAAGGCCTAATTATTGAATGTTTACTTGTATTATTCATGTGTGACCGACCTGCGTGCCGATGTTTGGAAAACACTTTAATTTGAGTAGACTATTGTAAGGCCATAAGGCCGTGTACTGGTGTATTGTACATTTGTTGCTTCTGGGTTTGTTTAGTGGACATTCATGCTTTTGGCTGGGTTCTATTTTATTGCAACTTTTAAACTGCTTCCGCTAGAATGTACTCTGAGTAGGACGTTGATTCTTAGTTGGATGGTTTCCATTCCGTAGCCTTCCGGTCTTTCTGTGGTATATGGCGTCGGGCCCCGGCCGGACCTACTGCTATATGCTATGCGACGAATATGAGGTGTTATAATTTGGTATCAGACTACTGGTTTCGGTCAATCTAAATGAATTCGTGGACAAATTCTTTTAAGGGGTGGTGAGCACATGTATGTGCGTCATTGTTATAACATAAAAGAATCCATGAATGTCCACTTAGGAAAGAAAATACACGTGTTTGAGGAACCTGCGTGTTCCTATAATTGTTTGTTGCAATTTTGTTTGGTAGCTTAACAGTGTTTTGTACCACTATAGGTGACCAGAAGTGGTGCAGGGCCGTCAGAACGCCAGGTTTCTGAGGCTAGTAGCGCACCAAATGATCCGCCTACAACACCTCCCTCGACAAAAACAATACGATTGGTGGTCGAAGCGGTGTTTGTTGTGATCAACGCGCAACCTGCAAGGAAAATGCAGTAAATCGCTCCTACGATGGAGCAGGTGCCGCTTCAAATGGATGAACAGAGAAGGGTGGAGCAGGTGGTGGTGGAGCCTTTGGTGCCTAGGAGAGCAACCAAAAGGCAGCTCAAACATGTTATAGGATTCAATCCTCCGGTGTTCTTGGGACGGGAACCCCATCCCAAGCAGAGGATTGGCTCTCCCGAGTGAAGAGAGTACTAACAATTACTGAAACGGAAGAGTGGCAGATGACCACTATAGCTACATTCTTGTTGGACGAAGATGTTAGGCTGTGGTGGGAAGGTTTGGAGCTACATCACTTGAGGGGAAGGCAACTTACGGACGTCTCGATGGAGGAGTTTTCGAGACTGTTCTTGGCAAGGTACATTCCCTCGGCTTAGAGGATAGCATTGGAGAATGAGTTCCAGAAGCTGACAAAAGGAGAGAGTAGCGTGGATGTGTATCTCCACGAATTTACTCGGTGGGGTCGGTACTCTAGCTCTATGTTCGCAGACGAGGAGCGTAAGACAAACCGATTCTATGAAGGTTTGAGAGATGACTTAAGGCTACTGCTCTCGGGACCTATGACGCAGGGCTTCTTTACCCTGGTCAATACGGCTCGATCGTTGGAAAAGGATTTGAAGAATGTGCAAGCGAAGAAAAACTCTGGTGATAAGAGGACAGAGTTCAAAGTGCCGACTAATGCAAATTTTGGGTATCGCAAGTTCAATAAGAAGGCTAGAACTTCGGGTCCAACCCCTTCTTCCGGTACTTCAGGGGCAACTACAAGCCGAACACCGAGCGCATGCTACAATTGTGGGAAGCCGGGACATTTTGCCCGGGACTGCTGGAGCGGACGTTCAAAGTCTGTGAGGAAGCCAGGAGCAACATATGATGAAAATGGCAAGACGGTGGAGTCAACCGCATCCCATTATGCTCCGGCTCAACCTAGAGTCTACAATCTTGGCCAGTAGGATGACATCAAGCAAGCAGATGTGGTGACAGGTACGGTTTAAATTTATAGCAAGTTAATTTTTAAATACTTGTTTTGCGCGTGTTGCCTTACCACTGCTTGTATAGGCTTTGTTTTGAGTTGTGAGAATCCGGCGAGAGCACTCTTTGATACGGGAGCTTCACACTCCTTTTTGCCCGAAGGATTCATATCGCACATTGGAGTACCTTCTTCGATGGCGAAGGACAAACTGGATGTGTTGTTGCCGAATGGGTGTTCGATACGGGCGGATAGAATCTGTGGCGTTAAGATTCGTATTGGGAGTCAAGAGTTTGATTTGCAAGCATCGTTACTACCACTGGTGGAGTTTGACGTGATATTTGGCATGGATTGGCTCTCGGAGCAGCAAGCTTATATTGATTGCAGTCGTAAGGTGGTTAAGTTGAGATCAGGTCATGAGATGACTTTTACGGGCTTGAAAGGGTCGAGCAAGACTTTGATGTCTGCTCTTCAGCTGGTGAAGGCGGTTCGTGCTGGAGCAGAGCTATTCTTCATGCTAGTGGAGGTTGTAAAGCCTAAGCCTATGTTGGACAATATTTCAGTGGTATCCGAGTACCCTGATGTGTTCCCTGATGATCTTCCTGGAGCCCCACCTCAACGGGAGATAGATTTCACCATCGAGCTAGTGTCAGGTGGGAAACCTGCGTCACGCTCACCGTATCGGCCAGCACCTGAGGAGATGGCGGAGCTGAAGGTGCAACTTCAAGAGTTGTTGGAGCAGGGTTATGTGCATCCACGTTCGTCGCCTTGGAGCGCACCGGTCCTTTTTGTTAAGAAGGAGGACGGATTCTTGAGACTTTGTATTGATTATCGAGAACTGAACAAGTTGACGGAGAAGAACAAGTACCCGATCCCAATGATTGATGATCTCTTTGATCAGTTAGTCGGGTCAATGGTGTATTCGAAATTGGATTTGAAGTCCGGGGCATTATCAGATGAGGATAAGGGAGAGTGATATCCCCAAGATAGCTTTTAGTACGAGATACATGCATTATGAGTTTACGGTCATGCTGTTTGGGCTGACTAATGCACCGTCAGTATTCAAGCATCTAATGAACGGGACTTTCAGGGAGTACCTAGACCACTTTGTGATCGTCTTCATCGACGACATATTAGTGTACTCACAGAGTGAGGAGGATAACTTCAAGCATCTGCATTTGGGGTTGGAGACGCTGAGGAGGAATCAATTGTACGCCAAGTTATCCAAATACGAGTTTTGGTTGTCCTCTGTAGCATTCCTTGGTCACATAGTCAGTGGAGAGGGAATTGTGGTGGATCCGGCGAAGATTGTTGCAATACGAGAGTGGCCTGTGCTGTCTACGGTAGCAGAAGTCCGGAGTTTTCTAGGGCTTGCGGCTATTACAGACGCTTTGTGGAGAACTTCTCGCGGATAGCATTACCCCTCACGACTCTGACGAGGAAAGAGCAGAAGTTTGTTTGGAAGCCGGAGTGCGCACGAGCGTTCGAAGAGTTGAAGAGTCGGTTGACCACGGCGCCTGTGCTGAGTTCGTCGAGTGTGACCGAAGGCTTTGAAATCTACAACAATGCTTTGGGCAGTGGATTGGGTTATGTGCTACTGCAGCATGGAAGTGTGATAGCGTATGGCTCGTGACAGCTAAAAGTGCATGAGAGGAATTATCCGGTCCATGACTTGGAATTAGCGGCCGTATTTTTTTCCTTGAAGCTGTGGAGGCACTACTTGTACGGGGTGAAGGTCGATATCTATACCGACCACAAGAGCGTGAAATACTTGTTGAATCGGAAAGATCTAAATATGCGAAAGCGGAGATGGATGGATTTCCTAGGGGACTAGACGTTCAAAATTCATTATGTGCCTGGGAAAGGCAATGCAGTTGCGGATGCATTGAGCCGCAGGGCCCTAGCTCAAGCCAATTGGTTGTCGGTCCATGACGAGCGGTTAGTTCGGGATTTGGAGGCGTTGGAGATCTCATGCATAGATAAGCAGTCTAGTGCCGAAGCGCTATTTAACTGGACAGAAGTACAGTGTGACCTGGCTGATCGGATTCAACAGGCTATGGATATGGATGGCCGCATGAAGCAAATCATGGTTGAGGCTTTGGATGGGTCAAATTCCTAATTTGAGGTCGTGGATGGATTGCTATGGAAGGACGGTCGTTTGTGCATCCCAAGTGTGGGCAAACTGCGGGTAGAATTGATGTACGAGGCGCATCACACCAAGTACTCGATTCACCTGGGGAGCACGAAGATGTACCTCGATATGGAGAAGTTGTTATGGTGGCCAGGACTTAAGAAGGATGTGGCACTATATGTGGCGAAGTGTCAAACATGCGCCTTGGTGAAGGCGGAGTGCCAAAAGCCTGTAGGATTCTTGAAGTCCTTGTCAATTCCGGAGTGGAAGTTCGATGACATTACTATGGACTTTATGCATGGTTTGCCAAGGTCGCAGAAGGAAATGACGCCATCTGGGTGGTCGTAGATCGTTTGATGAAAGTGTTGCACTTCATTCCGCATAGGAAGGATGATTTTGTGGAGAAATTGGCAAAGTTATACGTGGATAATATTGCGCGGCTTCACGGTGTGACCTGCAGCATCGTGAGTGACTGCGATGGGCGGTTCACGTCCAATGATTGGAGGCTCGTGCAACAGATGTTGGGAACAAAGCTGAGTTTCAGCACAACCTTTCATCGGCATACGGATGGGCAGACCGAGAGAGTCAATAGGACAATGAAAGAAATGCTTCGCATGTGCGTCCTGGACTTCGGGAAGCAGTGGGAAGATCACCTATACTTGGTGGAATTCGCTTACAACAATAGCTAACAGGCGAGCATACAAATGGCACCCTTCGAGGCCCTTTATGATAGAAGATGTCACATGTCGTTGTCTTGGTTGGAAACGGGTGAGTCAAAGTTGTACAAGCGCCAAGATGTGGAAGACACAACATCATTGGTTTGAATGATTCGAGAGAGATTGCTAATCGCTCAGGACTGCCAAGCTAAGTACTATAACGCCAAGCATAGGAATGTGGAGTTCGCTGTCGGCGACTGGGTGTACTTGAAGATCAAGCCGTTCAAGGGTGTCTCGTGGGTACGGTACTTGAAGAAGCTAAGCCCAAGGTACCTTGGACCATTTGATGTACTGGAGTGGATTGGCGAAGCAGCTTATCGATTGAGGCTATCAGTGGAGCTTAGTGGTCTACACGATGTGTTCCACATATCATTGTTGAGAAAGGCGTTGCAAGAGCCTTCATAAGTGATTGCGGTTGATCAAGTGTCATTCGATAATGGGTTTACTATGAAGGTCAAGCCCGTTCGCATTGAGGACTCGAAAGTCAAGCAGTTGCATAACAAAGAGATCAGGATGGTCAAGGTCCGTTGGGACAACTGCGATCGGGAGAAGCTCTCGTGGGAGAGAGAGCAGACCATGCTTGAGGAGTACCCAGAGTTATTCCACTCAGGTACCGTTTAAGTTTTGTTTTTTATCTTTCTTTTATGTAATTTCGGGACAAAATTCTTTTAAGAGGGGGAGAGTTGTAGCGCCCCGAAACTCAAAAGAGCGACGGGAGGCGTTTTGAGACAAGTTTGGAATTTGGTAGGGGTCACACGGCCTGGGACACGGGCGTGTCCCAAGGGCATGTCGTGCTCGGGTTCGACGATGATTGTGTGGTCGACGAATTTCAGTCGACGATCGTCGAGAAGCGAACACGGCCTGAGATACGAGCGTGTCCCAGGCCGCATCCTACTCGGATAGTTAGCCGAGTTGAGTTGGGGGAGAAACACAGCCTGGAGCCCAGGCGTGTTCGGGAATGACACGGGCGTGCCATTTGGGACACGGGCGTGTCCAATACCCGTGTCCTTTATGGGTTGGTGTCGGTCCTGTGTTGATGGAGGAACACGGCACGCTATACGGCCGTATACTGGATGACACGGGCGTGTCAAGTCGGGCACGGGCATGTCGAGAGCCCGTGTACTTTTCGGGACGCGACTATTTCGGCGTGGAATGCGGCACACGGCCTTGGACACGGGTATGTCACAAGCCGTGTTCGGCCCAGGTTTTGGATTTCAAGCCCGAATCGTGGTCGTCCATTTCCTTACTTTGGGATCCAACAGTTCAGGGTTGTTCCTGCTGTGTTATACCCGGGAATAGGGTTGAAAACCGTCATTCTCTTTGGGTTATTCGCTTTCTAAAGTTCTAGAGAGAGGGGAGAGAAAGGAAGAAGAAGGGAGATAGATCCGGCCGCCGGCGGAGCTTCGGAGCCCCAAATCGCAAGTCGACTTCGGATCTACAGAGGCGAGGACATTGCAGTGCTTTTCATCTGTATATATTTCCATGGTTCCAAAGAGGAATGCTAGGGTAACGATTCTCATCCTAGGGTATGTGAAGTCCTCTTTTCCTTTGCATAGGAAGCCCGATCTCGCAAGTTTGTGGTGAGTGTATGTTGGGTACATTGGTTTAAATGTACCTGATTTGAAGAAGCCTCACACAACTCAATGATATACATCAAAATGTATTTGATGTGTTTTGAGTTTACTTGTGCAGGTTAACTATTTGCAGGAAATGATGAAAAAGTTTCTAAGTCCATGTGTCGACACCCAGAGGGAAAGTGTCGACACTTAAGAAGACTTGTGTCGACACCCAGGCAAGCTGTGTTGATACTTGGAGTCATTGTGTCGACACCAGGGATGCTGAGTCGACACCAGACAGAAAGTGTCGACACAAGGAGCTGTGTCGACACTCAATGAAGAAGAGTGCAGTGAAGCTGTGTCGACACTTAGCAGTTGTGTCGACACCCAGTGAAACTGTGTCCACACCAAAAAGTGTCGACACTTGGAGCTGTGTCGACACTCAGCAAAAGACTGCAAAGACTAAGTATAAGTGTCGACACCCAGAACAATGTGTCGACACTCAGCAGAAGAGTCAACACTTGAAGAAAGTGTCGACACAAGAAAGAATGTGTCGACACTTAGCTGAAGACTCAACACTTGAAGAAAGTGTCGACACAAGGAGCTGTGTCGACACTTAGCAAAGTTCAGAAAAATCTAAGTACAAGTATCGACACTAAGGGAATGTGTCGACACTCAGCCAGAGTCTCGACAGAAGAAGAATGTGTCGACACCCAGAGCAATGTGTCGACACTTAGCAAGTATCAACACTGAAGACATGTGTCGACACCAAGAAGAAGTGTCGACACTCAGCGAGTTCAACACATGAAGATGTGTCGACACAAAGGTGTTGTGTCGACACTTAGAAGAATTCAGCAAAATACTGAAGTACAAGTACTTGTGTCGACACTCAATTTCAGTGTCGACACATGAAGAAGAAGTAGTGTCGAGATATAAAATCTACAACACAAGGAGTTGTGTCGACACCTTGTAGGCTAGTGTCGACATTTAGACAACATGTGTCGACACTTGGTCTATAAGTGTCGACACTTAAAGACAGAAAGTCTCGACACTTTCAGACAGTTACAGAATTTTAAAGAACTGACTGGATGACTTGACAGCTACCATTCCAGCCGGTCTACTGCACCTGTCAGAGTTGTCAGAAATCAGTTATGGACCGGACCAGCCGGTTACCATGAAGAAGGCCTATAAAAAGGCTTATACAGTCTACAGAAGTTTGTTGTTGAAGAGATTGATAGAACACAAGTCCAAGTTCAGATTAAAAGAAGATCTAGCTATCAAGTGAAGATCTAAGAAGTTGGAGAGAGAGAGCTCCATCCAAGAAATCAGCTGTTGCAACCAGGCTGAGAAGAAGAGTTCAGATTCACTCTGAATCTTAAGTAGCAGAGATCAAGGATCAACTGCAGAAGGAGTCAATCTTATTGAGTTCTACTTTCAAGAAGCTTTGAAGAAAGCTAAGTCAGATTGATTTCAGCTAAGTTCTTCCAA
The DNA here is from genome assembly GCA_039583875.1 of Platanthera guangdongensis. Classification (NCBI taxonomy): domain Eukaryota; kingdom Viridiplantae; phylum Streptophyta; class Magnoliopsida; order Asparagales; family Orchidaceae; genus Platanthera; species Platanthera guangdongensis. The sequence continues at coordinate 112,133,103 of CM077150.1, read as the reverse complement.
GAACTCATCAAGAAACTCACAACTCTCCTCTCTTATCTCTAGGTTGCTGAGTTAACATTATTGTATTCATTTTATCTTGTAGGATCCTTTGGATCTGAGTCTTGTAAGCCTGTAATTATAAAGGCTGAGTGTAGGGCTTGAGAGCCTGAGTGTAGGAGATTGAAATCTCTGAGTGTAGGCCTTGGTGGCTGAGTGTAGGCCTTGGTGGCTGAGTGTAGGCCTTTGTGGCTGAGTGTAGGCTTTGTGAAGAAGCTGGGTTGTAGGGCCTTGGGCCTGAGGTGTAGGAACCTGTTTTGGGTTCTGAGATAGTGGAGAAGTTGGGCCGAATCTAGTACACTGCTAGATAGGCGAAAGGGGAAAGTGGATGTACCCAAACCTTGGGGAACCACTATAAAACTGTGTGTCTACTGTGTGTTGTGGTTTGCTGTGATTGCTGTGTGATTGCTGTGCAAAAGTAGATATAAATCTGTGTTAGAAACTGATTGCTGCCATAAAAAGTTAAAAAGATTCAAGTCACCTATTCACCCCCCCCCCCCTCTAGGTGTTTAGGTACAATATCTTTCAAGTGGTATCAGAGGGAGGTTCCTCAAAAAGGGACATAACTGTCTTAGTAGATCCTATTGGCAGATTCAGTCTAAGTCAAAGTACAGAATCAAGAAAATCAAGAACCATGGCTTCCACTGAAAATCACAAGGAATTGGGATCCATGAAGCTACCCATATGTAGGAAGGAAATCTTTGGCATATGGAAGGAAAGGGTGAGGCTGTTTATGGAAGCCTCAGATCCTAGGATTTATATCACAGTAAAAGAAGGGCCATATGTGCCCATGAAGGTGTCAGTCTTAGATGCAACTCAGAGAACGCCAAAGGATTTCTCTGAAATGACTAAGGATGAAATTGTTCTAGCCACCATGGACAAAAGGGCTCAGAACATCATTGTAAGTTCTATAGATGATGCAACTTTTCAGAATCTGATACACTGTAAGACAGCTAAAGAAATATGGGATACTCTTATTGTGTATATGGAGGGTTCTGAAGAAGTCAGGCAAGACAGAAAATCCTTGCTAAATCAAGAATATGAAAGTTTTAGACAAGGAAAGGGTGATAGCATAACTGAGTGCTATAAGAAGTTCTACAGGATAGTGAATGAACTCATGTCCTATGTCAGAGAGTTCTGTAATTATGAACTCAATGATAAGTTTCTAAGGTCGCTAACAAAAGATTGGGACACCAAGATCTGTGCCATTAGAGAAATGGCTAAGTTGGTAGAAATTGCCGGAAAGCAAACTTCCCCTACGGGCACAACCAAAAAGGAAGTTGCCGGAAAGCAAACTTCCCCTACGGGCATGTAAACGTCATCAATTCTCGGTCCTCAGGGGCAATAGCCAGCTAATAATATCCTGTATACCCATTTAAGAGATAGTAGAACCCATGCCCGGCCAGCATTTCCAGCATCTTGTCCATGAATGGCAGTGGGAAGTGGTCTTTTCTGGTAACCGCATTCAACTTTTTATAATCAATGCAAACTCTCCACCCAATAATAGGCCTTGTCGTAAGCGGTTTGCCATTCTCATTACGGATGACAGTAACACCTCCTTTTTTGGTACCAGCTGAACCGTACTCACCCATTCACTGACTCTTATGGGGTAAATAATTCCAGCATCCAAAAGTTTGATAACCTCCCTTTTTACCACCTCCTGCAACATAGGATTTAATCGGTGTTGTGGTTGGGCAGATGGCTTGAAGTTATCCACCAGTAAAATCTTATGCATGCAAACAGCGGGACTGATCCCTTTAACATCTGAAATTTTCCACCCAAATGTCTTCCTATGTAGCTTTATCAATTCAACGAGACGACATTCCTGATCATCCATAAGATATGCTGAAATAATGACATGGTGAGTGTCTTTCTTCCTTAGAAAGACATACTTCAGAGTGCCAGGAAGCTGCTTGAGCTCGAGAACCTTCAGAATCGAATGGGGGAACGGCAGCACGCTCGTGGCCTCCATCCCGTGCCTCATGAGGCCTTTCCAGAATGTCCATATCGGGACCCCGTAACTTAACTTCATCCTCCTGAAACTCCATTGCGCCCAACTCTGCTCGGTCAACCTCCCTTGACGCCTTATACATATCTAAAACTATTTCTTCTAATCCAAGGAGTAACATCAACAAACCCTTTTACGTATCAAGGACGGCTCTGGCAGTGGCAAGTAATGGCCGCCCCAGAATAATGGGAGCGTCAGACGTATTCTCAATGTCAAGGATAACAAATTCTGCCGGAAAGGCCAACCTTTAACAGCAACCGTGAGATCTTCAACCACTCCCACAGGTTTCTTCTTAGACCGATCAGCCAGCTGTAGAATGACATTTGTGGGCCTGAGAACCCCATAGTCCAGCTCACGGAAGACGGATAGCGGCATGAGGTTGATAGACGCTCCCGAATCGCATAAAGCCAGTCTAATCACGGATCGCCCAATAGTGCAAGCAATCGTAAAGCTCCCTTGATCTTTTTGTTTCAGAGGCCAATGTCGTACTACCATAGTGGGGCAATCTTCCCGGATCGAAATAATGTCGCATAACTCAAAGTCCCGATGTTTGGCCAATAGATCTTTCAAGCACTTCGCATAGCGAGGCACCTGAGTCAGCAAATCCACCATGGGAATGTTAACCTGAATCCCCTTCAAAATATCTTGAAACTTTTGTTGTTGCCTCTCCTCTCTGATATTCTGCAACCTATGTGGAAATGGCGGTTGCGCTGGCTGAATTTGAACTTTAGGTGTGAAAATCACTGATTGTTCCTTGGAAGGCACATTGGTACAGTGCTCAGCCTGGCGTTCAGAATGCAGGTCCTCCTGAAATACATGATTCTTCACCAACCTACCACTTCTGAGGTTCATAGCATAACATTTTCACTAGGACAGCACACCCAAAAATTCAACTTCTTACCAACAACGATGATGATGTCCTACAACTGTCATAATATTATAGCTTGGGACTGCCACCACTTTTCAAACCATTCCAGAAAACCACAGAAAAGCCGTTCGCTCTCCCCCATATTGTTAGCTCTGAAACAAGAGCTGTCGTCCACTTCAGTCACGGGAAGCATCTTCCACAAACTACTCGAACACACCACATCAGCCACGATCCGCCAAGCATCATCTGTAGTCCTGTTAAGGAGGGCACCACCAATGGCTGTGTCAAACAGGTATCGAAACCGCTCATAAAACTGAAATAAAATGTTTGCAAAAACAGCACTCCAGATGTGTCCAGCCCAGAGCACCTCGATCGCAACAGCTAAAATCTTTCCCAAGCCTCACAGAGAGACTCAACAGGAGCCTGCGCGAACGAGACCAAATCTAAATTCACCTGTGTCAACAACTTGCACGAGCAGAACTTTCCGAGGAATTGAACTTCAACACACTTCCACGAAGTCAACGTACTTGGGAAGATATCCCTATACCATTGTCTAGCTTTCCCCGTAAGAGAAAACGCGAAAAGTCTAATCATAGCCACATCCTGCATTTTCCCCGCATAGCAAAAAGTGCCAAAAAGCTCCAAAAAGCTATCGATATGAGCCCTGACATTCTCTCATTGGAACCCATGAAATAAACATACTGCGAGACAAACTTGATCAGATCCGCGGATAGCTCAAAGTTATCCGCCTTGTGGTTAGAGGCTAACATAATGTCCTGCATTTTGAATTAGACTTTGGCAAAAATCGAATTGAACAATGTGAGTACAGAAAAGGATGGAATCATCAAACAACATCCATATTTCTAAAAGTACATGCAACAGTTGCACTCCCCAGCAATGGTGCCAAAAACTTGATGCGCTGGTGGTAGGATTACCATTCACGTCAAAGTAATAAAAGGAAGGAGTAGATTCCCCAAGTATTGATCTCGCGTGGAGTGCAAGTAGGAGCATGGATTCCACTTTCGGAGAAATGAATGAAAGTGCTAAGTACAAACAAGGTGTTTGACTTTGGGTTTCCTACACTAAGAAGCATTAATCTAGCGCAGGTCGCTGTCACCATGTCTCCAGGGTGAATTACTCCAAAGAGTAATAGCGGAGATGAACAAACTATTGAGGGTCTTAAACACCTCTTCGCATCATGTGCTTCGAGCAGTCGCTAGAACGGCTCAAACACAACTTTCACTAACAAATATGAAGCTCATCAACACCCATCATGATCAAGAAATAACCACACAAAACCATAGCAAGACCTTAAGCAAAACATGATTATTAAACCTCAAGCATACTAGCACAAGTTCAGGTTAAAGCAAGTCCAAGAAAAGAGGGGGTGAAACACAACCAAGCACTCAAAGGCTCTCCAAGATTCACGGCCAAAAGCAAGGGTTGTCGAGCCTCATCCTAGCTTGGTCTTTGGAAGGTATCCGGGATCCCGAAGGGCTGTCACTGCCTTCTTCACACTTGTCTTCTTCGTGTTGTGGTAGCTAATTCAGATCAAAGCGAACTACTTCACAAGTTCTGTAACTAAGAACTCAAATAGTAGCTTGGAGGTCGGTAATGGCGATGGCGGTCTGAGACAAACCTTTAGCAAGCTCTTTGGAGGAGAATGGGTGGCCGGATCAAACCTCCAAGGAGGAGAGAGAAAATGATGGCTGGAGGGACGAGTTCCCGCTCAAAGAGGTGGAAATGGTTGGGGAAAACAGAGATATCTGGTCTAGAAGAAATCTACTGCTTAAATAGAAAAAATCAGAAACCAAATGGTCACGCACGGTCTGGCGCACAACCGTACGTGAACCGTGCGATATTAATATCCAGAAAATGCCTGAGGAAAGAAGAAGCGTTGACCCGTGCGTTTCCTTCGTACACGGGCAATCCGCCCGTGCGTGAAGTAATTCATATGGGTAATGACAGAGAGCTGAAACTGTAGTCAACTGGGTGTAATCGTGCGTTTTACGCGTGCATTGGTGCTTCCACCCGTGTGTGAAGAAGGCGCACGACCAACCACAGAACAGAGAAAAACCAGGAGGCTACAGGAAACCCGTGTGTTTCCTTCACGCACAGTTTTGTGCATGAAGCAATCTCACGGGCTGGTCAATCTTCCAAAATAATCTATAAAAAATGCACGACGGAAATAAACCGTGCGCCAAGAAAATGCATGACCGTGCATTTTCCATAAATCAGAATTCTAAAGTGGGGAAAACTGACCACCTTCACATAAAAAAAATGCACGAAGGAGGACCCCCCGACAAATAACAAAATGCAATAAAAACTACTGTAACGAGCCCTGGGGAGCACCAAGTGCATACCCCCAGCAATCGAATGCGCATTTGCACACCCACGGGCTAGAAAAGTGCACTAAATGTGAAATGCAGTAGGAACAAAATATCAATGAAAACAACCGAAAAGTGAAGTGCAAAGTCATGAAAACCAGTCCAGATGAGTCCGCAAAATCCTATATAAACGGGACTCATCAGTGCCCTGTTGGGGCACTGAGGTAGGATCCAAGTGAGGAGCTGAGTTGTTAGGCTTAAGTGCCTGTGGTAGGAGAGTGCTGCTCTCTGAGGTAGGATCCAAGTGTGGATCTGAGGTAGGACTATACTCCTAGCCTGAGTGTAGGGCCTTGTGCCTGAGGTAGGTGACTGAAGAGTCAATGAGCTGTAGGTGATAAGTTTGTCACTGAGATTATAGGCCTTGGAGGAGGATGAGTTGTAGGTACCTGAAAGGGTACTGAGTTGTAGGAGTGGTGCAGCACTCTGAGAGTAGGGCCGTATGCCTGAAGCTGTAGGGCTGAAGAGCCTGAGTGTAGGCCTTAGAAATAAGGCTGAGGTAGGTGATCAGTGGATCAATGAGCTGTAGGAGTTTTGCAGAGTTCTGAGGTAGGAACCCTTGTGGTTCTGAGTTGGATTTTGAGAAGAATCTGTGTGTAATGCTGAGGGCCTGAGGTGTAAGCTCTGAGGAGCATAAGTAGAGGAGTTTGTGTCGAGTCCAACAAATAAGTTGGATAGGTGGAGAGGGAAAGTCGATGTACCCAATTGGAAAACAACTATAAATTCTGTTGTTTGCTGTGTGTGCTTGTTTTTCTTTGTGATTGCATGATTTAAGGACAAGATCTAGATAGAACAAGTTGAAAACAACAAAAGATTTATTAAAAGCTCAAAGACCAATTCACCCACCCCACTCTAGGTGATTAACTAACCTAAAGTTAAATAACTTTCACCTTTTTCATGCATGAAATACTATAAAATAGAAATATTTTGGTTAACATTTAGACATGGTAACTATAAGTGGGAGGCCCGCATATGCCCTGTTTGATACGGGTGAAACGTTTGTCTCGTCGGATTTCGTGAAGGACCTGAAAGGGGTGTGACATTACACCGGAGTAAATCGCAGAGTTCGACTTCCTAACGGCTCCATGATAATTGCATCTGCCAAATGCACCCTTGATGTGTACATAGGAGGAAGACTTTTGGAAACCCCGGTAACGGTGTTGCTGCTACCCGAGTACGATCTTGTTTTATACATGACCTGGTTGTAGTGGACCCAGGGCTGGATCAACTGTGCAGCAGAGGAAATTATGTTGATGCTCGGGGATTCATAGATCGTATTCCACAGTATTAAAACCATACCCCATACGTTAATATCTTCTTTTTAGGCCAGTAAGGCCTATGTGTAAGGAGATGAGGTTTTCATTATAAGCTTTTAGATGAATAAGGAAGTGGGCATCATAACGGATGTTCCAGTTGTTCGGGAATTTCCGGATGTTTTTTCGGGGAAGCTGTCAGGATTACCCCATAAAGAGAAGTGGACTTTCAGATCAAACTATTATCGGGTCCCAAACCAGTCTCTCGTACCCCATACATGATGGCCCCAAAGGAGCTAGTAGAGTTTCAGGTGCAGCTCCAGGAGTTGGTAGATTCTAAATTTATTCTCCCCAGTTCAACGCCATGGGGAGCTCCAGTGTTGTTCGTAAAGAAGAAGGATGGGTCACTTCGGTTGTACATAGATTACCGGGAGCTTAATTGGTTGGCCGTGCAAAACACTTACCCTTTGCCTCGGATCTACAAGTTTTTCAATCAGTTGGTGGGGGTGCACTGGTTTTCAAAGTTGGACTTACGATCGAGGTACCATCAGTTGAGAGCTTAGGAGGAAGATATTCAGAATACGACCTTTAGTTCAAGGAACGACCTGTATGAGTTCACAGTGATGTCGTTTGGACTCACAAACGCCCCCTCCGCATTCATGAGTTTGATTAATAGGGTGTTTAAGTCGTATCTGGATATTTTCATCATCATCTTCATCGATTTCATATTGGTTTATTCAAAGATAGAGAAGGATCATGCAGAGCACTTGGCCCTAGCATTGGATAAGTTGAGAGAGCACTCCTTGTTTGCTAAGTTCAGCAAGTGCTAGTTCTGGCTCTGAGAAGTTGCCTTCTTGGGCCACGTCATTAGTGGTGCTGGATTAGCGGTAGACCCAGCCAAGGTGCGTGCAGTGAAGGAGTGGTCGCCTTTGAGGTAGGCATCTGACGTGTGAAGTTTTCTTGGACTTACAGGGTATTATCGCATGTTTGTGGAAGGATTTTCGAAGATCGCTCTTCCTCTCACTGCTCTGATGAAGAATAGTGTGGCATATGAGTGGACACCCCAATATGAGGTTATATTCTAAGAGATTAAGGATCGACTTACCTCCACACCAATCCTAGCCCTTCCATCCGGGAAGGATGGATTTCAGGTTTGCACAAATGCGTCCTATCAAGGTATGGGAGTAGTGTTGATGCAGCATGGGCATGTGATTGATTATGATTAAAGACAATTGAAGAAGCATGAGATTAATTAATTTAGAGTTGGGGCAGTGGTTTTCGCCCTAAGGATTTGGAGGCACTATCTCTACGGAGTTCATTGTGAGATTTTCTAAGACCATAAGAATTTGAAATATGTTCATACTCAGAAGAAGTTTAATTTGAGGTAGCGACGGTGGTTAGAATTTTTTGTGATTATGAGTACACGTTGAACAACTACCCTAGGAAGGCAAACTCCGCAACAAATGCATTAAGCAAAAAGGTACCAATGTCGAGTCCCGAATCTCGTATGATAGATATGAAATTGGCTCGTGTCCTCGAGGAGATGGAGATTACACTGGTGCAAAAAGATCATTCCAAGACGAATACGGAATACCAAGCTGCCATGACTATAGTATGCGACATCCGTGAGCAGATTCGGGCAGAGCAAGGGAAGGATGCTACTCTGGCAAATGATATTTTGCACCATTGGCTCGTATCATGCTACTCTGGCAAATGATAAGTGCAACAAAAGTTGCTTCATTAAACTAACATAAGCATGCAATTGACTTTCTGTCTAAGTGATGCATTAGCCGTGCATCTGAAATTTTGGGTTCAGTAGAAAGATCGTAGCCAAATGATATTTTGAATTAGGTAAATTTATAATACGTTATTGGGTATTGTATTCACAATAACCTAGATTTGTGTGAAGTCACCTTTGAACTAAGATGAATTAAGTATGTATTTGATGTTATTCTTTAGTTGAGTGCTTGCGGGTCATTATTGCTAAGTGTAGACCAATATCAGTTTACAATGAGTCACCAAAGACAGGACCATGCAATGTAATCCCTCATTGTGTGATCCATGGTGTTGACTCATGTGTAACCTCTCTATTGGGATGCACTTCATTTTCAAGTACTAAAGTAATGGAAGAAAGGAAAGGTTGCTGGTTTTCAACAAACCAAAATTATTTTTTTAGAAAAATTTCTCAAGTCCTTTTCTCGAGAAATGAATTGAATTTCTCGAGAAGTCTAAGTTAATTTCTCGAGAAAGCAAAGCTTTTCTCGAGAATCCTAAAGACTTCTCGAAAAATTCTCAGGAACATTCTCCAAGTCTTTTTCTCGAGAAAGCCCTACAGATTTCTCGAGAAGCCAAGTAAATTTCTTGAGAAATCCAAACAGTTCTCAAGAAGACAAAATTCTTTCTCGAGAAGCTAAGTATTTTTCTCGAGAAATCAAATCTTTCTCGAGAAATCAATCCTTCAGTTCTAAGAATTTACGTTAAATATTTTTTCTCGAGAAGACTAGGCCATTTCTCGAGAAAGAAAATTATTTCTCGAGAAATCAAATCTTTCTCGAGAAATGAGTACTTCAGTTCAAAATTGGAGCTAAGTATTTTTCTCGAGAAATCACATCCTTCTCGAGAAATCTATCCCTCTATTTAAAGATTTTGCGTAAAGTATTTTTCTCGAGAAGGCTAAGCCACTTCTCAAGAAACCAAATCATTTCTCGAGAAATTAACTTCTTCTCGAGAAATGGAGTTGCAGAAAATTCTTTTTGAAACTGTCTCACGGGATTTCGATATATTCTAAGTTCTTCATGATTTGACCATGTGGATCTTTCCTTAATGATTTTAGATCGTTAGACGAGGTTCTATAAATAGTCTTTTCAGAGAATCGCTAACCCTAATAAGGAAAATAATATTATGAATCGCAACCGAACTTTCTAAATCTGGAAAAGCCACGCCATCTTCATTATTCTTCTATGTCGCTCATCTCTCGATCCAGCGATTCCAAGAAGAAAAGATTCGACAGATCGCATATTCAAATATTCTTCAACTTCTACTTGATCATGTTGGATCCTAAGCTTTTCAGAACGACATTTTCTCAGGATTTCATCCTCAACCTTCTTCAATGAGATTTTCAGTTTTTGAGAAGGAAGAACCTTAAAAAGTTCAGATCTGGAAGTATATAGTTTTTATTGTTGTTGTAAAAATTGTTTTTGCTCTTGTAGGAGCTTTATCTCTGAGATTGTAGGAAGTTTGATCTTCTGAGTGTAGATACTATTTTATGGGATCGAGTTTGTACATCCGGCTTGTGGATCGAGTTTATAGATCCGGCTTGTGGATCGAGTTGTAGATCCGGTTGTGGATCGAGGTGTAGGAGCGTTTGTTCTCTGAGATGTAGGAGAGTTGCTCCGCATTGTAAGATTGTGATAATACGAGAAAGGTGAAGTAGCTGAATTTATCCCTTCGTGGTAGATAGGCGAGTTGGGACAGGGGACGTACCCAATATGGGAACCACTATAAATCTTTTTGTTTGTGTGCTTGAATTTTTAGATAATTTTTATTCTGCAAAAAGACACAAACATCACATTTTTACCCCCCACTAGGTGATTTGGGTAGACACTTGTTGGGTATTGTATCCACAATGTACCTGATTTGAAGAAGCCCCTGGACAAGCTAAGGTCAATAGACTATGTATTTGATAAAATCTTTCTAGTTGTGCTTGCAGTTTTTCCACGCTAAGTGCACACCAATGTCAGGGTGCAGTAGGTCAATATACACGGGTCTGCACGACGTAATCCCTCGTTGAGCAGATCAGTGTGTTGGCCTACGTGTATTCTCTCTATTGGAGTGCACTTATTTTCAAGCACAGGGCTGTAAATATGCAGGAGCAGACAAGGAGCAAGGATGGGTCAAGGAGCACCTCATAGGTGGAAAGACGAAAATTCGTCTAAAGTTTAAATCGACGAGAATCACCAAGTGATTCTCGCCGATTCGGCGAGAATCACTTGTGATTCTCGCCGATTCGTCGAGAATCAGAAGTTGATTCTCGCCGAACTCGACCCAGCCACTTCTAAGCAAGCACCTCTGCTTCTAAGTAAGAATCGACGAGAATCACCAAGTGATTCTCGCCGATTCGGCGAGAATCACTAGTGATTCTCGTCGAATCGTCGAGAATCACTGGTTGATTCTCGCCGTCTCGACCTGGCCTAAAGCAGTGCGTGCAACCAAGGCAAATTCGACGAGAATCATCTTTGATTCTCGCCGAATCGTCGAGAATCACCTTTGATTCTCGGCGACTCGGCGAGAATCACTTTCGATTCTCACCGATTTTGACTTGGGCGTTTTTCTGGAACTTCCTGAACCGGATTCTGCCGCTGTTAAGATTCTGGACCGGGACTTAGGGATTCAGCTTGTGGGTCCCACAACGGTCATTTTGGAAAGCATCTACAGTATTTATATACGGGTATTTTGAACGGAATACCTAGACAGAAAGAAGCCGAGCAGAGCAAACCCTAAAATCGCGAAATAGCTCCGCCGCATCCGTCGCCGCTCGCGCTAGTCCGTCGCCGCTGCTGATCGCTTTTCTTCCCGATCTCCGGCAACAGAAGCTTAGCAAAGCTTTGAGTCTCACGTGTCTATCCAGAGATCTCTTGTCTCTCGATTTGTTGATCGGGAAAAACTTCCCCGTCCGAATCGATCGAGACGTCCGATCCTCGTGTGACCGTTGGAAGACCAAGCTAGCTTCGCTACGAAGTTTGGATCTCCAAGTTCAGCAGCCGCTCATCATCATAGCCGCCGATCCCGAAGCTAGCCGCCGCTCGTGTTGCCGCCGCCGGTTCCGGGGAGATCCTCTCCAAGAGAGACCAAGGTTGTAGACTCTTCGTTGACTTCACGAACACGTCGTCGAACGAAGAGGAACACCGTAGTCTCCAAACGAAGTTTGTATCTCCTGTACATTCTATATTTACTTTTGTTGTAAAGGAACGATTGTTCCGTGTTGTAAGGGTTGGGTGCAACCCGTTTTGTGGGAGTGTTGACTCTCACGTGTGGAAGGGTTCCTTCCGATAGTGCAGGGATTGGATTTCAATCCTGTTGGAGAAGAGACCGAGTCGTCCCTTGTTGGGAGATAGGTCGAAGGGGGAAAGTGGATGTACCCAAGTCGGGGAACCACTATAAATTGCCTGTGTATTCTGTGTGCTGTGCTTTTTATTTTTATTGTGCAGGTACATTCGTAAATTCCGCAAAAGCGCTACACGTCACCTATCCCCCCCCCCATAGGTGCACATAGCTGACACTAGGTAGACTTTCAAGTGGTATCAGAGGGAGGTTACTCATCAAAAAGGTTAACACCTTGAGTTGAATCCTGCCCCTAGTGTCAAGAAGAAGACAAACATCTATTATGGACGGGCTCAAGTTCTCCGGCAAGATCCCAGTGTGCACCAGGCTCAACTTTCCGATCTGGAAGGAAAGAATCAGGTTTTACATGGAAGCAGTCGATCCTCGACTCTTCATGATCGTGGAGGAGGGACCTTATGTCCCCACTAAGGCCTCCACCATCGATCCCACCAAGAAGGTGCTGAAGACACTTTCTGAAATGGACAAAGACGAGATGGTGCTAGTGGGACTGGACAAGAAGGCACGAAACATTCTGGTGAGCGCAGTTGATGATTCTATGATGCAAAACTTCAGCAACTGTAGGACAGCTCAGGAGATCTGGCAGTGCCAGATCATCCTAATGGAGGGCACGGATGAAGTGAGGGATGATCGGAGATCCCTCCTGAACCAAAAATATGAGGCCTTCAGGCAAGGGCCTAAGGAAGAGATCGGAGTCACCTACGAGAACTTCCTAAAGATTGTCAACGCCCTCAAGGGCTACGGAAGAGTGTTCACCAATGGTGAACTCAATGACAAATTCCTTAGGTCCCTTACTAAGGAATGGGACACAAAGATCTGCGCCATCAGAGAATTTGGCAGACTAGCAGAAACTGATCCACAAATCCTGTTTGGGAAGCTGATGTCCTATGAGCTTCAGCTGGACACCAGGAAAGCAGAGGAAGAAGCAGAGAAGGCTGCTGCAAAAGAAAAGATTGTGGCCCTAAAAGCCAGTTACTCCAGAAAGGGCAAGGGTGTGATGTCATACCGTGCGAGGAATAAGGAAGAGGAGGAGGACTCTGAACCATGCTCCTCCGGCTCAGAGCTGTCGGAGGAGGATTTCTCCCTCATCACCCGAGAGTTCAAGAAGTTCCTAAAGATGAGGAATCAAAGAAAGAAAGACAGCTCCTCCTCCAGGCATCAGAAGAAAAATTATTCTTCTGACAGGTATGCATCTAAACCTAACAAACAACGCTCTTCTGACATTATTTGCTTTGGATGCAATAAGTCAGGACACGTCGTGGCCGACTGCTATCAAAGCAAAAGAGAAAAATGGAAAGGAGAGGAGCTCAAATCCTCTAGAGACAAGAAGGAGCGGAGCTACATCGCCAAACGGCCAAAGACACTGAGTGAGTCTGACTCCTCAGACTCTAGTGATGATGAGGAAGCCTACTTCGGGCTGGTGGGTCGCTCGGACTCAGACGGAGAATGCCCCCCATTTACTGGGAAGGTAAAAGCTCACACCCCTCTCTCCGACTCCGACTCTGATCCTGAGTCTCAGGATGATGAACCTGAGGATGGCCCCTCGGCCCGTGAAGCTGAGCTCCTCGAGAAGTATGAGCTTCTGCTCAACACTTTCGATGAGTGTCGTAAGAGACTGAAGGCTGAGAAGAAGGAAGTAAAATTCCTTAAGGGTGAGTGTGTATCCCTAAGGGAAGAGGTCACTAGCTTGATTTCTCTCCGACAGGAGCACCTTGACCTGACTTCAAAGCATTCAGAGTCTTTGAAGCTCCTTAATCTTAAGCAGGAGGAAGTCGACAAGTTGGAAGAACTACTTGAGGCAGAAAGGAAGATCGTCAAGAGCTTCTCCATGCCAAAAATAGTTCTTCCAGTTGTTGATACCTTCTCTGCTCAGGCCAAGGGAGCTGGCTTGGGACATGTAGGGGTAGCTGGTTCCTCCTCTAGGAGAAACAGGAACCAGAGGAAGAATAAGGCCGCCAAGAAGGCCTCTGCTGATGAAAAGGGAAAGGCTCCGCTTAGTCCTGTTGCGTTCAGAAATCCTGGCTTTCCTTGCAACCAACATGACTTTGAGTCAACATATGGCCATCATTTCCGGCCCTCGGTTGCAAAGCCAAAGAGCCGATATGACGGTTGGACCTATCCCCGGAACTTCGGTGAGAGTGCCTTCAAGGTACCTTATGAGGAAATCCACATGAGAAATTATGGTCCGTTCTCTAGCGGCCATAATGGAAAGCAGGCACCAAAAGCCAAGCCTGTTATACAGAAGGTGACGAAGTCATGTGACTGCTGTCACCATGAGGGCTCCTCCTCCAGATCCAAGGCCCCAGCTGTACCCACCGTTCCCAGGGTAAGGCAGGAGCCTAGGAAGAGGTACAACAGATTCTACTGTTGGTGCTGTGGCAAAGTTGGTCACTTTGCCGTGGATTGTTGGTTTAATCCTAGGCATTACGAGACTCCCCATGTTAGCAATGCGAGGCCGACCACTCGTAGGGTTAACCAACCGAGGGGGAGTGTGCTAACCAGGAATCTAGGACTCAAGTTCGATTGGGTTCCTAAGGCAAATTAATTTTGTTTTGCAGGAATGTCCAAAGGCCACCAAAACGCCGATCTGGTATTTGGACAGTGGATGCTCCCGGCATATGACCGGGACAAGAAGCCTGCTGCGTGATTACACTCCAGTCGAGAATGGACCCAAAGTCATCTTTGGTGGGTCAGATCGAGGAGTCAGCAGAGGTTACGGTATGATTTCCAACGGTATAATCTCTATCACCGACGTGGCTTATGTTGAAGGGTTAAACCATAACCTGATCAGTGTAAGTCAGTTATGTGATAAAGGTTATGACGTTAAGTTCTGCAAGGATAAATGTCTGATAATTTCACGTACCACTTCTGAAACGGTATTATCAGGCATTAGGAGCAGAAATATCTTCTGTTTAGATTTTCTCAGTTTAGATTCATCTACCCCTGTATGCCTTGTGGCAACAGGCAGTGCATCTCTTTGTGAACAATGGCACAAGAGATTGGCACATATTAATTTCAAGACAATTAGTATGCTGTTTTCTAAGAACCTGGTAAGGGATGCTCCCAGTATCAAGTGCATCAAAGATAGCCCCTGTCCTGCATGCCAGATGGGCAAACAGACTCGGGCTACCTTTAAGAGCATCGCAGACAAAGACTCTTCCCGATGTCTTTACCTTTTACATATGGACTTGTTTGGTCCAATGCAAGTTCATAGCTTGGGAGGCAAGTCATATACGCTAGTGATAGTTGATGATCATTCTCGTTTTACATGGGTGTTCTTTTTGAAACGAAAGTCAGATACGTTTGACATCTTCACTAATTTTGTCAAGTAGGTTCAGAACGAATTTAACTGCTCCGTGGTCAAAATCAGAAGTGACCATGGAACAGAATTCGAATCTGGTGCTATGACAGAATTTTGTGAAGAACAAGGTATCTTTCATGAGTTTTCCTCCCCGCGCACTCCTCAGCAAAATGGAGTTGTGGAGAGGAGAAATTGAACTCTCATTGAAGCCTGCACGACAATGTTGAAAGACGCTTCTCTCCCGGAATACTTCTGGGCAGAGGCTGTCAATACAGCTTGTCATGTACAAAACCGAGCATTGATCAACAAGCATCATCGTAAGACGCCTTACGAACTACTGAAAGGCAGGAAACCAACCATGTCCTACTTAAGGATTTTTGGTTGCAGATGCTATGTACTGAATAATGGGAAGTACCCGCGTACTAAATTCGGTGAAAAATGCTTCGAAGGCATATTCATGGGCTATAGTTCCCATAGTCGGGCATATAGGGTCTTCAATAAGAAAACCCTAGTGGTAGAAGAATCAATAAATGTTGTATTTGATGAAGGAAGTTTGCTTAACAGCAATTCTTCCAGTAGTATTCTTGAAGATGCAGGTGCTCGACTTGAACAGCTGAGTCTGGATGAGACCGCTAAAGATGATGCTCCTCAGTACGTCAAAGTTTCCACCTCCACGTCATCTGAAACTGTTGAAGATCAAAATGGAACAAATATCTTAGAAGAAGGAGAAGCCCAAGAAGTAGTCGAAGCTCCAGACGCCAGACTTCTTGAGCTCCGGCACGTGAGGGATCATCCTAGAGATCAGATCATCGGAGATCCTCGTGTCGGTGTCAGAACTCGAAGAGGTACTATTAACGAAGTATTGCATCTTAGCTTCCTGTCACAGGTTGAGCCAAAGAAGTTCGACGAGGCGAACAAGGATGCGGCATGGATTCTGGCCATGCAAGAGGAACTACATCAATTCGAACGTTGAAATGTTTGGACGCTGGTTCCCAGACCATACAAGCAGAATGTGATTGGCACGAAGTGGATCTTCAGAAACAAGCTGGATGAACATGGTGTCATCGTAAAGAACAAGGCCAGGCTGGTGGCTCAAGGTTACAAACAGGAGGAAGGGATTGACTTCGACCAGACCTTCGCACCAGTAGCAAGGCTCGAGGCAATCAGGTTGTTCCTGGCGTATGCTTCACACAAAGGATTCACAGTCTATCAAATGGATGTGAAATCGGCATTCCTGAACGGAGACCTGAAAGAGGAAGTATACGTCACTCAACCCCCAGGTTTTGTCGATCCTACTTATCCCAATCATGTTTATTTTCTTAATAAGGCCTTATATGGGTTGAAACAAGCTCCACGAGCTTGGTATGAGACTTTATCTAGTTTTCTTCTTGAGAACAAGTTCTCCAGAGGTAAAATAGATAAAACATTGTTTCTCAGGGAAGTCAAAGGCAAGATTTTGCTGGTGCAAATCTATGTCGATGACATAATATTCGGCTCAACGGACAACAATCTTTGCAAAAAGTTTTCTAAACTTATGCAAGGAAAGTTTGAAATGAGCAGTATGGGAGAGCTCAAGTATTTCTTAGGACTTCAAGTGAAACAGTCTGAGGATGGAATCTTCATCTCTCAGACGAAGTTCACAAATGAACTCCTTAAGAAATTCGGAATGGAGAGTGCAACCTCTATGAGGACTCCAATGGGATCCACCTTGTCTCTGGATAAGGATGAGAAAGGTAAACCTTTCGATGAAACCAAATACAGAAGCATCATTGGATCCCTGCTCTACCTTACTGCCAGTAGACCGGATATTATGTTCTCCACATGTGTCTGTGCCCGATATCAGGTGAACACTAAGGAATCTCACTATGTCGCTGCAAAGCGAATTCTAAGATACCTTAAAGGTACTCCTAATCTTGGCTTGTGGTACCCGAGAAACAATGATGTCGAGCTAATAGGCTTTTCAGATGCTGATTTTGCAGGGAGCAGGGATGACAGGAAAAGCACCTCCGGGACGTGTCAATTCCTCGGCAGGAGGCTTATCTCATGGAACAACAAGAAACAGAATTGTGTTGCAACCTCCACAGCAGAGTCAGAGTACATCTAGGCAGGAAGCTGTATACGACCTTCAGTTCAAGGAAGTACCCATGTACTGCGACTCCTCCAGTGCAATTGCCATTGCCACCAATCCTGTATCGCACAGCAGAACGAAGCATATTGACGTGCGCTACCACTTCATTCGGGAGCACGTGGAAAACAAGGACATCTCTCTCTGTTATGTCCCCACGGACAAGCAGATTGCTGATATATTCACAAAGCCCTTAGACGAGGCCAAGTTCAATCTTTTCAAGACTGAATTGGGGATGCTCAATTATGAGGAATGAAGACTACAGAAGCTCCAGGCTCGTGCATGATCTGAGGGGGAGCAAGGAACTCCAGCGTGAGTACAGATACAAGAACAGAGGGGGAGCAAAGGGCCAAACGCTACAGACCCCGATTTGCAGAAGCCGAAAAGGGGGAGATTACCCTCTCGGCTAAGGCTAAGGTGGCTCCAAGCTTTCTCCCAAGAAATTGGTATTGGTAAGGGATAACTCACTCAACTCAATTTTAAGTTTATGGTTTTCATTCCCATTTGATCTATTCACCTTAGCTTGTAGGGTTTAGGCTTCTTCAAATAGGGGGAGATTGTTGGGTATTGTATCCACAATGTACCTGATTTGAAGAAGCCCCTGGACAAGCTAAGGTCAATAGACTATGTATTTGATAAAATCTTTCTAGTTGTGCTTGCAGTTTTTCCACGCTAAGTGCACACCAATGTCAGGGTGCAGTAGGTCAATATACACGGGTCTGTACGATGTAATCCCTCGTTGAGCAGATCAGTGTGTTGGCCCACATGTATTCTCTCTATTGTAATGCACTTATTTTCAAGCACAGGGCTGTAAATATGCAGGAGCAGACAAGGAGCAAGGATGGGTCAAGGAGCACCTCATAGGTGGAAAGACGAAAATTCGTCTAAAGTTTAAATCGACGAGAATCACCAAGTGATTCTCGCCGATTCGGCGAGAATCACTTGTGATTCTCGCCGATTCGTCGAGAATCAGAAGTTGATTCTCGCCGAACTCGACCCAGCCACTTCTAAGCAAGCACCTCAGCTTCTAAGTAAGAATCGACGAGAATCACCAAGTGATTCTCGCCGTCTCGACCTGGCCTAAAGCAGTGCGTGCAACCAAGGCAAATTCGACGAGAATCATCTTTGATTCTCGCCGAATCATCGAGAATCACCTTTGATTCTCGGCGACTCGGCGAGAATCACTTTCGATTCTCACCGATTTTGACTTGGGCGTTTTTCTGGAACTTCCTGAACCGGATTCTGCCGCTGTTAAGATTCTGGACCGGGACTTAGGGATTCAGCTTGTGGGTCCCACAACGGTCATTTTGGAAAGCATCTACAGTATTTATATACGGGTATTTTGAACGGAATACCTAGACAGAAAGAAGCCGAGCAGAGCAAACCCTAAAATCGCGAAATAGCTCCGCCGCATCCATCGCCGCTCGCGCTAGTCCGTCGCCGCTGCTGATCGCTTTTCTTCCCGATCTCCGGCGACAGAAGCTTAGCAAAGCTTTGAGTCTCACGTATCTATCCAGAGATCTCTTGTCTCTCGATTTGTTGATCGGGAAAAACTTCCCCGTCCGAATCGATCGAGACGTCCGATCCTCGTGTGACCGTTGGAAGACCAAGCTAGCTTCGCTATGAAGTTTGGATCTCCAAGTTCAGCAGCCGCTCATCATCATAGCCGTCGATCCCGAAGCTAGCCGCCGCCCGTATTGCCGCCGCCGGTTCCAGGGAGATCCTCTCCAAGAGAGACCAAGGTTGTAGACTCTTCGTTGACTTCACGAACACGTCGTCGAACGAAGAGGAACACCGTAGTCTCCAAACGAAGTTTGTATCTCCTGTACATTCTATATTTACTTTTGTTGTAAAGGAACGATTGTTCCATGTTGTAAGGGTTGGGTGCAACCCGTTTTGTGGGAGTGTTGACTCTCACGTGTGGAAGGGTTCCTTCCGATAGTGCAGGGATTGGATTTCAATCCTGTTGGAGAAGAGACCGAGTCGTCCCTTGTTGGGAGATAGGTCGAAGGGGGAAAGTGGATGTACCCAAGTCGGGGAACCACTATAAATTGCATGTGTATTCTGTGTGCTGTGCTTTTTATTTTTATTATTCAGGTACATTCGTAAATTCCGCAAAAGCGCTACACGTCACCTATCCCCCCCCCATAGGTGCACATAGCTGACACTAGGTAGACTTTCAACACTAGATACTTTCAATTGGTATCAGAGGGGCATTTTGTTCGATAAGGCTAATACCTTGAACAAGATCCCTGATCTAGCATTCAGAGGTTCCGTATATTCACCATCAATCGAAGCAAAAATATGTCATCTATCAAGCTACCGGTGTGCACCAAGAAAAACTTTCCCATGTGGAAAGAACGAGTACAGTTCTTCAAGGAAGCTGTTGATATGAGGAATTTTCATATAGTGGGAGAAGGACCACACATCCCTACACAGGCTTCAATGATAAATCCAGCAATTTTGATTACCAATAAGATGATGGATCTCACCAAGGATGAGATTTCCTTAGTCTCCCTAGACAAGAAGGCAAAGAATATCATAGCAAGTACAGTGGATGATTCAATGCTCCAGAACTTATTCCACTGCAAATCTGACAAAGAGATGTGGGACTGTCTTGTTGTCCTGATGGAAGGTACTGAAGAAGTGAGAGATGATCGCAAATCATTGTTAAGCCAGGAGTACGAAGCCTTCAAGCAAGGTGCCAATGACTCCATAGTTGACAACTTCGAGTAGTTCTTCAAGATAGTGAACGGTCCCAGGAACTGCGGCCGCATCTTCACTTATGGTGAACTGAACAACAAATTCCTCAGATCCTTGACAAAGGACTGGGACACAAAAGTTATGGCCATTAGATAACTTTGGAAGTTGTCAGAGATAGACCCTCTGAACCTGTTCAGAAAGCTGCTCTCCTATGAGCTTCAAATGAATACACGTAAGAAGGAGCAGAACTACAGAACTTCTAGCAGAGAAAAGTCTGTGGATCTGAAGGCGGATGGGTCAAAGAAATCTAAAGCTATGTCACCCGTAAGGACATGATCTCCTGACACTCTAGAAAACTCTGAGTCATGCATGTCTGGCTCCAAGCTATCGGATGGAGAATTTTCCCTCATCTCCAAACAGTTCAAGAAGCCGTTGAGCAATATGAGATAAATGAAAAATAGGTCATTCTCTTCAGATTCCAGGAGATCACATCGTGACGGTGATCGTACTAAGGAAAGCTACAACAAGGAGGACATGTACAAATCCAAATCGAACAAACAATTTTTCCTTTGACGTTGTTTGCTACTGCTGTAATAAATCAAGTCAAATGATTCCGGAGTGTCCTTATAAGAAAAAGGATAGCTCCAGGATGGACAAGAAGAGATCCTTCAAAGGGAAGAAGAATGAAGAAAAGAGCTTCGTAGCCAAAAAGTCAAAGACTCTCAGTGACAATGACTCAAGTGAGTCGAGCTTTGAAAACGAAGAAGCTTACTTTGGACTTATGGCTCAATCTGAAGAGTAAGTGGGTGACTCCGAGTACCATGGGAAGGTAAACTCGTACACTATTCTCTCAGAATTTGAAATGTCCACTAATGGTCATGAGGACTATTCATCTAATGAGGACGAATTAGAATTGATGGCTCAACACGAGCACTTATTTAAGGCGTTCGACAAATGCCATAATGTATTCTGGAAGAAGGTAAAAGAGATTGCCTCCCTCAAAGCAGTGGAAGCTAATCTGAAGGAAGAAATTACACAATTACTTCCTCTCAGAGATAAAGTCCAATCCTTGAAAGAGGAACTCAGGGTCTCTGCTGAGACATTAAATCTGAAGGAAAAGTATCTTGATGAGCTGGAAGAAAAGCTCGTGGTGGAGAGAAAACTCGTTGAGAGTTACTCCAAGCTGAAGACTGTTCTCCCTCTCATTGATGAGTTCTTAGCTCAAAAGAAGGGTAGTGGTCTTGGCCACTGATAAGTCAATATTTATAGCTATTTTAGTATAGTTTTTATTGAATAAATAGTTATATTCTAGTTAGATTTTATTAAAATTTATTATTAATTACTCTGCTTTCTTATTTTGAGGATAATTTGGGCTCCAAATAACAATTTAAAGCTTACAAGGCTAATCAGGAGAACAACCAGAACAATTCTGGAAAAATCGCAAATACACGCCCCTGTCACGTGCGTGACCAATAGGTCACGGGCGTGACAAGCAGGCGTGGCTCATCCAGGTGCCCAGAAGCCAAATTCCACGTGAGATTAAAGTTATACGCCCCCCTCACATGCTGACCTCTAGGTCAGGGGCGTGACTAATAGGCGTGACATCCAGTTCAGTAGCATTAAGAAGCCAGTTTCAGATCCGAGGAATTCCATCTTACACGCCCTAGGTCATGGGCGTGACCTAGGGGCGCGACACTTCGGCAACTACCAGAGTTATTTACTGCCGTTTCAAGTTCCCTCCATTACCAGCTACAGTCTAGATACGCCCTATGTCACGGGCGTGACCTAGGGGCGTGACCCACAATTTAACAGATTTTGGCGGTTTATCGCCAACGTTCTCGGGCCTTCAAGATGACGGTTTCATACCTGACACGCCCCCAAGTCACGGGCGTGACCAAGGCGCATCACCAACCAGAGAAAAATCTATAAATTCCAGAAAGGTCCAGGAGCTGGGGAGAAAGATTTTGAGTAGTTTTTAGGACGTTTTAGTTGCTTAGTTTTCAATATTTCAGCATTTCTTTCTTGTAATTTCCATTTCATAATTTATTTTTCCTTTTGCAATCTCAATTCTAGTACTTTCTTTTTAGCAATCTTATCACTCTTTTCTTTTTTTGTAATTTCTTCATCATGTTAAGTAGCTAATTTCTTCAGCACTTGATCATGATGATCTTTGAATAAAATTATCTTTTTTGTCAAACTCTTTATTTCCACTTTGGTTTACCTTTGACATCAATTATATCGAATTCATATTTTCATGAACCTTTTTTTACTATAGGTCTGTATCCTAGATTTACAGAGAGGTTGTCGATACGGGTAAATCACTCAAAGGTAGAAGGAGTTGTATGCACTCCTCGAGAGAGGATGACATAAATATTCCGGATTGGAGTCAAAACCAATAGTGGGGTTCACCGCATAAAGCACTCTTAGGGGTTTCGACTGACTGAGAGGTCTTAATCGATCAACCTAAGTTTAGTCGAAAGCATATTCTCGAGAGAGGCGCTTTTGTATCTTAAGAACCTCCACGGTCAAAGTAGGAAAATTAGAGTTGTCTTTTATATAAAGTTTATTTAAATTCAAAGTGAGTCTAGATCAAGTGCTAGTTTTTAGTTTATTTTCTTCCTATAGTTTAATTTAACACTTTTTTAAATTTAGATAAAATAATACTAATTTGAGGTCAGTACGAGTAATCAACAGTCCCCGAGTCTAAATACAACAATTTCTATACTATATTTCGATTGGTACACTAGCCTATTTCGGGATTTTAGTTCGGAATTAATTTTAAAACTATAAAATCTTTACCAAGTTTTTGACGCCGTTGGCAGAGAGTTTTTTGTTAATATTTTGAAAGCGTAGATTTTATTACATTTATCATTCTCGTTCTTCACCGCCATTTCTATTTTTAATTTTCGTTTTCAATTCAATTTCATTAGGAAAAGGTTGTTTATTTTTCTTTAATAAAAAAAATGCTATCTAAATAAGCTGCTCTGCTTGCGAAGCTTGAGGATCAACTAAATAATTTGGAAGTCGCACACAAGCGTAAAATAATTTGTTATTATTGTGGTGCTCCTCATCAAAATGATGAATGTCTTATTCATAATTATTATCAAAGGATTTCCTATGAAAATAATTTTTATAATAATTATGAAAATAATTTTTCTCATTTTAATGATTATTCTTAATCGAATTTTCATGAAGACAATTTTTCAAGTTATACTAATTTTCATGAAAATACTTTTTCGAATTTTAATGCGAATAATTATTTTGATGTAAATAATTATTCTACCGCCTCGGATATTGGTTTTTCTTGTTCTCAAGATCAACCAGAAAAATTTCCGAGTTATGAGAATAATTATTTATATCCGAATTTTTATTCTTCTCCCATCGCATCACACAATTCTTCTTCTAATTTTGGGAACTTTACACAATTTATAGTTGATCCTTCCCAAAATTTAGGAGAAAGTATAACTTGTTCTAATAATTCTTCTTCTAATTTTGGGGACTTTACACAATTCATAGTTGATTTACCCGAAAATTTAGGAGATATTATAACTTGTTCTAATAATTATTCCCCCTCTTCGAATATTTCACCTAGGACGGAACATGAATCTTCATGTGCCCCCTTAGTGTCTTATTCCAATGATGAAGAAGAATTATTTTATCAAGAATTTAATAATATTATGGGTACACAAGGTGAATTAGAAGAAGAACATGTTTCTACTCCTACTACACCTGATTCTAATTTTCATGAATTTTCGAGCACCCCTTCTAAATATTTAGAAATTCAAATTCATGAAAATGAGGTGTCCGATAATATTTCTTTAAATGAATTTTTAGATAATAATTTGAATTTAGAAAATAAACAACAAGAGCCTAATCATATAACTTCGCAAGAGCCTCCTCCTTGCAAAGATTTTTCTAACGCGCTTCTTTTTTATTTTTCTTTCACTAACAATTTTCATGTAGAAGAGGAGTCGTTGCATTTAAACGTCTTCCAAGATCAATTTGGCGCTCCTCTACAAAAATTCAAATCTCCTCAGTTATGGATAGGTGATTTGAATTTACATTTTCAAGTCAACCTTTCAAATAAAGAAAATCAAGAAGAGAGTTGAGGAGTAGCCGGGCTAGCGACTTTGGCATCTTCGCCAAAGTGTGAATTAAGGGAGTTGCCTATGTACATTAATTTTTATTTTCTTTTTTCCTAACCCAAACCGTCTATCTTAAAGACGGAAAAAAGAAAAGTGCTCTTGGAAGACACGCCTTGTTTATCTTTAATTTCTTTTTTTTTGTATTTTTCTAAAAAAATTTAATTTAGTTCTTCTTATTTACCCCCTCCTACTTTCATATAAATATTGGGGACAATATTTATTTTTAAGTATGCGTGTGAAGTCTCCTTTATTATTATTATTTTTAATAAAAAATTTCAAAAAATCTTGAATATTCTTTTTTTTAAAAAAATATTTTTTTAATCAAAAATACAAAAATATAGAAAATCGAAAATTAATTTCATGGAAAGGGCCGTGTTGGGCTTTCATCCCATAAAACCGCCTAGTACCTTGCGAACCTGTCACTGGGTAGCCATTGGGAAGTCCAAGAATAACAAAAAAAATTAGGATTTTAATTTAAAAAATCAAAATAAAATGTAATAAATCCCTACTTAATTTTTATTGATTTTTAGAAATTTATTCTCATTTTATTTATAAGAATTTTTATAATTTTGATTTTCTAATCTTTTATTTCATCACTGTTAGTTAATTTAATTTTTAGGTGATTTGATTTTAAAAATATCTTATGAATTAAATTTGTTTAGAGTACCTTATTTACTCTTTTTTCTCTTAATTCTAATTAGTTTCAATTTTATAGTGCTTGGTTTAACAATTTCTAGATTCTAATTATAATCACTTATGTTTAAAGATTCTTAGAAAATTTTAATTTACTATAGTTGCCTGCCAATTATTTTACTTTAATCTAAATATTGTTTAGCCTGTCCTTTGTTTTCTATTTTTCATGTTAGACCATATGTCACGAGAATAAGAGGATAAAATTCATTATCCCCTGGTACACATACATTTTTTTATTTTTGGTTAAATCATATGTCATGGGAATTAAAAATTCCTTGGAACAAATGCAATCCCCAAATAAAAGATGGAGTAAGAGAATAAAATTCATTACTCCCATTTTATTTTTTGTTTTGTAAGTGTGAAAAAAAAATATTTGTTCATATGTCATGGAAAATGAGAGAATAAAATTCATCATTTTCTTGGTAAAATATGCAAATATCAAAAAGAAAAAAATTAGATGGGGGTGAGAGGATAAAATTCATCAACTCCAATCAAAAACCTCTTCATTTTTTCTATCCCCCCCCCAAAAAAAAATTGTTTTAGAAGTAAATTAAAATACTAAGAGAGCATAAGTAGTAATATTACTTTTTTCCTTTAAAGGCTCTTTTAGAAAAAAGTGTGAATAATTCTATTCTAATTTTGTTTGCTAATTACTTAATTTTGCGGTCTAATTAATTAATTTGAGAAAATTATGCTAAATATGTTTGGCTCTTAACATTTATTTACATATTTTAGGACTTAAAAATTTGAATCCCTAAGGTTAATTTTTAACTTTCTTTTGATTTAATAAATTTTTAGTTTAATTAAAAAAAATTATATTAATTTCTTATAAGTATTTCTCATAGTTTTGCTCTGGAATAGAAAAAAACTTAAGTATAGGGGTATTTGATAAGCCAATATTTATAATTATTTTAGTATAGTTTTTATTGAATAAATAGTTATATTCTAGTTAGATTTTATTAAAATTTATAATTAATTACTTTGTTTTCTTATTTCAGGTTAATTTGGGCTCCAAATAACAATTTTAAGCTTATAAGGCTAATCAGGAGAACAACTAGAAGAATTCTAGAAAAATCGCAAATACACGCCCCTGTTACGGGCGTGAACAGGCATGCGTGACTCATCCAGGTGCCCAGAAGCTAAATTCCACATCAGATTAAAGTTACACTCCCCCTCACGGGCGTGACCTCCAAGTCATGGTTGTAACTAATAGGCGTGACATCCAGTTCAGTAACATTAAGAAGCCAGTTTAAGATCCGAGGCGTTCTAGCTTACATGCCCTAGGTCACGGGCGTGACCTAGGGGCATGAAACTTCAGTAAATGCCATAGGTATTTCCTGTCGTTTCGAGTTACCGCCGTTTCCAGCTACAGTCCAGACACGCCCTAGGTCACGGGCGTGACCTATGGGCGTGACCCAAAATTTAACAGATTTTGGCGGTTTCTCGCCAACATTCCCGGACCTTCAAGATGACGGGTCCGTACCTGACACGCTCCCAAGTCACGGGCGTGACGAAGGGGTGTGACCAACCAGAGAAAAATCTATAAATTCCAGAAAGGTCCAGGAGCTGGGGAGGAAGATTTTGAGTAGTTATTAGGACATTTTAATAGCTTAGTTTTAAGTATTTTAGCATTTCTTTCTTGTAATTTCTATTTCATAATTTAGTTTTCCTTTTGCAATCTCAATTCTACTACTTTCTTTTCAGCAATCTTGTCACTCTTTTCTTTATTTTGTAATTTCTTCATCATGTCAAGTAGTTAATTTCTTTAGCACTTGATCATGATGATCTTTTAATAAAATAATCTTTTTTGTCAAACTCTTTATTTCCACTTCGATTTACCTTTGACATCAATTATATTGAATTCATATTTTCATGAATATGTTTTGGACTATAGGTCCGTATCCTAGATTTACGGAGAGGTTGTGGATACGGGTAGATCACTCAAAGGTAGAAGAAGTTACATGCAGTCCTCGAGAGAGGATGACAAAAATATTCCAGATTGGAGTCAAATATAATAGTGTGGTTCACCGCATAAAGCACGCTTAGGGGTTTTGACTGACCGAGATGTCTTAAAAGATCAACCTAAGATTAGTCGAGAGCATATTCGCTAGAGAGGCGCTTTTGTATCTTAGGAACCCCATGGTCGAAGTAGGTAAATTAGAGTTTGTCTTTTATAAAAAGTTTTTTTTAATTCAAAGGGAGTCTAGATCAAGTGCTAGTTTTTAGTTTATTTTCTTCCTATAGTTTAATTTAACACTTTTTTATATTTAGATAAAATAAAACTAATTTGTGTGAGTAGGATTAATCAACAGTCCCCGAGTCTAAATACGACAATTTCTATACTATATTTTGATAGGTACACCTGCCTATTTCAGGATTTTAGTTCAGAATAAATTTTAAAACTATAAAATATTTATCAGCCATGTCAGTGGAAAGGGTAAGGTTGTCAAGAAGGATAGCGCAAAATAAAAGGGGAAGGCACCCATGGGTCAACCCTCGTTCAGGAAAGTAATCTTTCCGACAAACAAGTTTTACCTTCAGTCGTCCTATGGTCATCATGCTAGGCCTACTCATGTAGAGCCTAAGAATAGATACCATGGATGGACCTGTCCCCGTGACTTTGGTGCCAGCATGTTCAAAGCACCTTATAAAGAAATTCAGATGAAAAGTTATGGTCCGTATGTACATGGCCATAATAATAAGAAGGCACCAAAAGCTAAATCTATTTTGCCTAAGGCTAAGGAGATGGGAAGCCCCTGTATATGCTGTAACCAAGAGGCCTCCACATCTAAGAATGCTACCCCTGCTAGACCTCATGTTCAAAGTATAAAGAATGAGTACAAAAGGAGGTACACAAGGTTTGATTGTTGTTGCTGCGGCAAAATTGGTCACTTTGGGGCAGATTGTTGGTACAACCCTGCCAATTTTGTAACTCCTTGATTTAGCTATGCGAGACCGACCTCTCGTAAGGTTAATGTTCCCAGTGGTCTTCAGCTGACAAGGAACTAAGGACCCAAATACGTTTGGGTTCCTAAGCTAAAATGATTTATTTTTGCAGGTATGTCGAAAGGCCAATTAAACTCCGATCTGGTATTTGGACAGTGGATGCTCTCGGCACATGACCGGGACAAGAAACCTTTTGCGTGACTATACCCCAGTCAAAGACGGAACAAAAGTCATCTTTGGAGGTTCAGACAGGGGAACAACAAAAGTTTTTGGTATGATCTCCAATGGCGTAGTATCTTTCACAGACGTTGCTTATGTTGAAGGATTTCACCATAATCTCATAAGCATAAGTCAACTATGTGACAAAGGCTACATCGTTGATTTCTGCAAGGACAAGTGTTTGATAAAATCGTCTGCAAATTTAGAGATGGTCTTAACAGGCACTAGGAGCAGTAGTATTTTCTATTTTAATTTTCTTTGTTTAGATAATTCTACCCCAATGTGTTTTATGGAAAAACGTAGCGCGTCTCTCTATGACCAATAACACGAGAGATTAGCACATATTAATTTCAAAACCTTAAATATACTATTTTCTCACAACTTAGTGCATGCTCCCCCAGCACTAAGTTCCTTAAAGAGAGTCCATGTCACTCGTGTTAAATGGGTAAGCAGATACGCGCTACCTTCAAGGGTATTGCTGAAAAAGATTCTTCACGAAACTTATACTTGCTTCATATGGATTTATTGGGTCATATGCCTATTCACAGCTTAGGTGGTAAGGTCTATACGTTAGTAATTATTGATGACTACTAGAATTTTACTTGGGTGTTCTTTCTAAAACACAAGTCAGACACCTTCGATTCTTTCACTAATTTTGTCCAGCAAATTCAAAATGAATTGGACTGCTCAATGGTCAAAATCATAAGTGACAATGAAACAGAGTTTGAGTCTGGTGCCATGATAAAAGTTCGGGAAAGACAAGGTATCTTTCATGAGTTTTCCTCCCCGCGCACTCCACAGCAAAATGGAGTTTGTGAGAGAAGGAATAGAACCCTAATTGAAGCATGTACAACCATGTTGAACGACGCTTCACTTTCCGATTACTTCTGAGCTGAACCTGTCAACACAGCGTGTCACGTGCAAAATAGAGCACTCATCAACAAAAGGGATCGTACGACCCCCTATGATCTATTGAAGGGCAGAAAACCGACTGTATCCTACTTTAGAATCTTTGGAAGTAAATGCTTCATACTTAATAATGAGAAGTATTACCCTATAAAGTTTAGAGAAAAGTGTTTTGAAGGTATTTTTGTAGGATATAGTATCCTTAGTAAGGTATATAGGATTTTCAATAAGAAAACTCTGGTGGTAGAAGAGTCGATAAATGTTGTATTTGATAAGACTAGCATGCTTTATAGCAGCTCATCTAGTGTTATTGGTGCAGATACAGGTACCAGGTTCAAGGAGCTAAGCTTGGATGAAGCTGTTAAGGAAGAAGCTCCAAGCGCAGTCAAACTCGTCGATCTAGGCTTGGCGGATGAAGAACCCATAGAAGATTAATTGGCTCAACCTATAGAGGCGGCACCGGATGTTGTAGAACTTGCTGGAGGGAGAGCAAGGAACCTAGGGCTAAAACACCTAAGAGATCATCCAACTGATCAGATCATTGGATAGCCAGGCGACGGTGTTAGAATCAGAAGAGGTATAATTAATGAAATTTTGCATCTCAGTTTCTGTCTCAGGTTGAGCCAAAGAAGTTTGAGGAAGCGAACAAAGATGCCTCTTAGATCATGGCAATGTAAGAGGAGCTTAATCAATTTGAACAATGCAAAGTCTGGGAGCTGGTGCCCAGACCAAAGGGACAGAACGTGATCAGCACCAAATGGATATTCAGAAATAAGTTGGACGAACAAGGATTAATTATCAAGAACAAAGCCAGGCTTGTAGCACAAGGATACAAATAAGAAGATGGGATCGACTTCGACCAAACATTTGCTCCAGTGGCTCGGCTCATGGTCATCAGGTTGTTTCTTCCGTATGATACCCTCAAAGGCTTCACCGTCTACCAAATGGGCGTGAAGTCATCATTCCTCAACGAAAATCAAAAAGAGGAAGTATACGTAGCGTAACCCCCAGGTTTTGCCAATTCTCAATTCCCTAAACATGTTTATTTTTTATATAAAGCTTTATACGGATTAACGCAAGCTCCCCAAGCTTGGTATGACACGTTGTCTAGCTTTCTTCTTGAGAACAAGTTCACAAGGGGAAAGATAGACAAGAAATTATTTCTTAGGGAAGTTAAAGGTAAGATTCTGCTAGTGCAAATTTATGTCGATGATATCACATTTTCCTCTACAGAAGACAACCTTTGCAAAACGTTTTCCAAACTTATGCAAGGGAAGTTTGAAATGAGCAGTATGGGTGAGCTGAAGTATTTCTTAGGACTTCAGGTGAAGCAATCTGAAGATAGAATTTTCATCTCTCAAA
Organism: Platanthera guangdongensis; assembly: GCA_039583875.1. NCBI lineage: Eukaryota > Viridiplantae > Streptophyta > Magnoliopsida > Asparagales > Orchidaceae > Platanthera > Platanthera guangdongensis. The sequence goes on along the minus strand of CM077150.1, from coordinate 112,103,036 downwards.
TGAAGTTCACCAAGGAGTTGCTAAAGAAATTCAAAATGGAGAATGCAACCTCTATGAGGAATCCAACGAGTTCAGCTATGTCTCTGGATAAGGATGAGAAAGGGAAACCTTTTGATGAAATCAAGTATTGAAGCATAATTGGATCATTGTTCTATCTTACTGCTAGCAGGCCTGACATAATATTTTCAACATGTGTGTGTACTATATATCTATTGAACTATAATGAATCTCATGATAGTGCTGCAAAGCGGATTTTGAGATACCTTAAGGGATCACCAAATCTTGGCTTATGGGACCCATGAATTAATTATAGAGAACTAATTGGATTTTTAGATGTAGACTTTGCAGGTAGCAAAGATGACAGAAAGAGCACTTCCGGGACTTGCCAAATCCCAGGAAGAAGGCTCATATCTTGGAGTAGCAAGAAATAGAATTGTGTTGCAACCTCAACTGCAGAGTTAGAATATATTTCTGCAGGCAGTTCTTGTGCACAACTTCTCTGGATAAAGAATCAACTTGAAGACTATAATTTGAAGTTCAAAGACATTCCTATTTTTTGGGAATCCTCTAGTGTTATAGAAATTGCCAATAACCTAGTTTCTTGTAGTCGGACGAAGCACATCGAATTGAGATATCACTTCATCCGAGAGCATGTGGAGAATGGAGACATCAACCTGCAATATGTACCAACTGATAAGCAAGTTACCGATATCTTCACAAATCCGTTGGACGAGACCAAGTTCTCCTTCTTCAAGATAGAACTTGGTATGCTTAACATTGAGTCCTGAAAAGATCATATTTGAAGTCAAGAGAAGACTCAACTTCAGCCACTCAGTAAATCTCAAGAGAATTCCTAGTCAGCAAGCATTCAGATAGATTCAAACTCAGAACTTTACTTCTCGGAAACTTAAGAGATTTCTTGAGAACTGTACTTATTTCTCGAGAACTGTACTTGTTTCTCGAGAACTGTACTTGTTTCCTGAGAAATATACTTGACTTCTCAAAAACAAATTGGATGTCTCGGAAAACTATAATGGACTTCTCGGGAAAACGTAACTGTATTTCTCGGGAAATATTGGACTTATCGAAAAATTTCATTATATTTCTCGGAAAATTTTTAGACCTCTTGAGAAATGTCAAATTCAGCCAATTTAAATTTTCTAGAAGAATTCAAACCGCCACTCCTCAGGTACGCCTTTCTTTATTGTTAGAAATTTTTAATTTTTTATATATAGAAAACCTCTTAGAATTATCCAAATCCACATTTCGAAAAAGCTTTGCCGAGAAAGATTCTTCAGTTCTGCCAAAGGTCTCCACCGCTCTTCACGCAAAATCCATCGATTCTTCTCCAAAAAGTCAGAAATTTGTCATATTCTTTAATCGATGGCTCCTACTACAAAGATTGGCATCGACAGTGAGTTCGTTCGCTCAGGTATCGAAGATATTTTCGGAATGTTATTCTACTTCTTAAATCCGCCGGCCTCACCTTCATCCTTGAGCATCCGTGCAAAGTCCTGATTCCAGACGCAAAAGAGTTCTTCAAAAACTCTAAGCTTAAGAGGTGTGGGAAGTTGTTGAAATGTTCTATCAGTGATTTGAAGATTAAAATCAAACTGTCTTATTTAACAGAATTTCTGAGATTGCCCTCCATTGAAGAGGAAGACTACTTGGAAGAACCTGACTACTCTAGGGCACTGTCATTCTGTGGTCTCTCCCAATCCACTATTTCCATTCGAAGACAAAATATGAATAACGAGAGCGAGCTTCTGGCTGACATTCTAGGAAAAGTCCTCTGCAAAAAGTTTCACTTGGATACATATCCTTTGATTTCTTCTACATGATGACAGTTGTGGTATGTCGCAAGTAATTCCAATGGGGACATATGCTATTTGACAAAATTAAGGAAAGCATGAAGGCACCCAACTTTGCAAGAATCATTTCTCTTTATCTAAATCAAGTGCATCTTGAGATTTTTTACTTGTCTAAAGGTGTGTCCATTCACCACTTAAAGAAAGTTACCCTCTCATCCATAAACAGACTGGAAATTAGAATTCCAAAGCAAGTCAAGCTCCACCACCAACAAGGACAACAGTTGATGAGGACATGACCCCATATCCCCTATATATTGACACAATTGGCACATCTGGTGTGGTTGTTGAGGGGGAACCTGCTCATTTAGTGCATGAAAATGATCAGCAAGCTCAGGTACCAGAAACAAAGTTCCGTTCAGATGATCTTACAGATCAGGCTACAGAGATAGATTCTGCTGATGATATGGTGGAAAAGGAACACATAGCTAAGTCTGATAATGAGAAGAGCACATATGTGCAGGATGGTGTATCAGATGATATTGACAAACATATAGAAGATCTAACTTCTGATGATCTTCTTTTTATCTCTCCTGAAGAGATTCCTGAAGAGATACTAGAAGATTCTCAGCCCCAGGTGTACAACACTGTATCCAGCGAGTGGGCTCAGCAGGAGCCAGACCGGCCGGATCAGGCAGTCCATGTCCCGGGTTAGCACCCAAGGGGTCAGAGCTCGGGAGCCCACGACTCGCCCGGGCAGTGTGGAATTACCGGGGGGAGAGTTGAGCTGGAGGATTCGCACTAGCCTCGGGGGAGCTCGGTAAGTGGCAGGCAAGTAGGGCCAGCCGGGCCCATAATCGCCAGGTTCTAGGGAGAGGCGACAAGTGCCAGCTCCATCGAGCACTCGCCTCCTCAGGCGATTTGAGGCTTTAGGGGGCCACTCGCCCAGTTCTGTGATGTTCTTTATCATTTTGCCCCCGCTGGCCTGCCAATAGCCTTCAAGAACAGTGAAGTTATGCTATTGGCAGGCCAACCTGTACTGCATATAGCTGGTTAGAACATCAAAGGTTGGCTATTTTTATGCCATTTTTAGAATCTATAAATAGAGCGGGTACCTCAGAAGGCATGCTCACTTGTTCCCCGGTCTTCCTGCGCTTTCTAAGGTATCCTTAGCATGGCATCTGACTAAGGAGGGGAAGCGCTCTGAGATCTTTCAGGTGTGTGGTGGGACATCCAAGCTGAGACTTTGAGTCAGTTCCCTGTTCTTTTTTCCTTAGTCATTTGGCTCGCGGGGGAGAAGTAGGTGTGCGATCACCTCTTCGCCAAGGGTGAACTCCATAGAGACCGAATTTTCGGTTTCAACATTTTTGGCCTGGTGAGCGTAGAGCATGGTCAACAGCGAAAATCTTTAGCTAGCTCGATGACCAGAGGAGAAGGGCAAGGTTCGGGCGGGGCCAACTCGCCACCCCCACCTCCTCCTCCTCTTGCCACTATCGGCATATTGGACGAGTTCAGGGAGGAGATGCAGAGTCTCATCATGTTCGTACTCGGCACTCACGTCGAGTGCTCGACACAAGTAGTTCCAGTAGTCGCCGCCCCATCCCTAGGCGAGGAGGTGCCCGACAAGCGAGCCGGGAAGGAGGTAGCAAATGGAGGCGAGCGCGAGCTGTAGGGGCACGTGCTTTTCCCCAGCTAGGGATCTGAGGGCTGGTCCGCCGAGATGGGGGGGTGAGATCCCACTACTCTCTTGGCATAGAGGGGCAACCCCTTCAGCGAGTTTGTTTCATCAGCCCCAGTTCTAGAGGGCTTCCTGGAGCCAGAGGTATCCTACTACGTCGGGAAGGGGGACCCAGTCCAGCATGTCTAGTGGTTTGAGGATGTGGTCTGGATCCGGAAGATGTCTGATGGGTTCAAGTGCAGGCTCTTTGCCATCACTCTCAAGGAGATGGCAAGAGAGTGGTTCCACCTGCTCCTGACCGGCTCTATCTACTTTTTTGAGGACCTGCACTAGGGATTCATGTTGAGGTTCACCACCTCAAGGAAGAGGAATAATGAGTCTGAGTCCCTATTCCGCATCCGGCAGGGTGTGAACTAGACCTTGGGGAGATACTTGGATAGGTTCCAGGAGGAGATTCTCCAGGTGTAGGAGATGCCAAGGCATACCATGATGGTGGCCTTCACCCTCGGGCTTCAGCCGGGGTTCTTTGGAATGGAGCTGAAGAGGACGCATCCGGTGTCCTTTGAGACACTGATGGAGAGAGCAACAAGGGAAGTCTATATATAGGCATCAAACCCGGAGTTTGCCTGGAAGCTGGACGTGTGGGCCACGAAAGAGGAGAAGGAGCCCAAAGGAGGCAGAGGTCAGTAAGGGATAAGAGCTTAACCCCGCCAGAGGGAACAACAGCAACAACAACCCAGGTGGGGCGCTAGGAGGCAAACCATCGACTAGGATGAAGAACAGAGTGGAAAGACCAGGGACCGCAGAGAGGTTTCCATGGGGGAGGCAACCACCAGGGGCGCCAGGGTCAGTTTCACCCTCCGGGTTGGAGGAAAGCCTAAAGATTCCCAATCAAAATCAGGCTATGGCTATAGCCTTAGGGGAGAGACGAAGAGCTACTGATGCAGGCTCTCAAGTCGACTCCATAAAACCAACGGACTAAACACGATTGCCTCTCCACAATCAAAATTCTACACTCGCACAAAATCTCAATGCATCGCACACGCTATGCAATTATAGCATTTAGATGCTAACATACGGGTAGCCAAACCGTTTAGGATTGAATAAAGGCTATAGGCCAATATTCTTTTTGGCTAAAAGGACCGACCGGGTCTGATCGAGCGAAGGTTGTACCAAAAGAGATCTACCAAAAAATATGATTCGGAAACGGTAGATCTATAACGGTCCAGGCCCATCCCATGGGAACCCGCTGGCACCGCCGGCCTACCAGGGTCCAGACCCGGGCCCACCACTGGTAGTCAGCCTTTCACATTCAAGCCTGCAGGCCATGCACCCCAACCCCTCTCTGACCTGTTTATCAGCACGGTAGGTTGTTGCCACTGGGTCTCGAACCCAGGACCTTGATAAGAGAGCTTTCCGCCACTCCCTCATCACTAATTGAGCTGCAGCTCAATTGGTGATGAGGGAGTGGTGGAAAGCTCTCTTATCAAGTTCCTGGGTTCGAGACCCAGTGCCAACAACCTACCGTGCTGATAAACAGGCCGGAGAGGGGTTGGGGTGCATGGCCTGCATGCTTGAATGTGAAAGGCTGACTACCAGTGGTGGGCCCGGGTCTGGACCCTGGTAGGCCGGCAGTGCCAGCGGGTTCCCATGGGATGGGCCTGGACCGTTATAAAAAAGTGCACTTTTAAGGAGCCATCATGATGCTACCCTGGTGGCTGTTATTGTAGGAGAACTCGATCAGTGGTAGTAGCCTCTCCCAAGGCTTCCCGTATCCAATATGCACAGGCGGAGTAGATCCGCCATTATCCGGATGGTCCGCTCGGCCTGTCCGTCGGTCTGCGGGTAGAATGCGGTACTAAAAGTAAGCCGAGAGCCCAAGTAAGCATGCACGGCCCTCCACTCGCTCGAAGTGAACCGACCATCACGGTCCAAAACAATCGTCCTGGGAATGCCATGGTATCTGACAAACTGCTCCACGAATAGTCTCAGCAAAACTGCAACTGGAGCATCCTTCCGGACTGGAATAAAGAGCGCTACCTTGGTCAGTCTGTCTACTATGACCCATATAGAATCATGCCTAGAGTGGGAGCGAGGTAGTCCGTGCACAAAATCCATAGCAATGTCCTTGAACATCACTCTGGGACTGGCAATGGCTGTAGTAAACCTCCTGGGCTCTTACATTACGCCTTCACACACTGACAAGTCTCGCAATGTGTCACAAAATAGGTGATCTCCCTCTTCATCCCAGGCCAGTACATGGTCCTCCGTAAGTCTGCCCACATCTTGCTGAAGCCATGATGCACTGAATATCTGGAGTAATGAGCCTCTCTGAGTATGTCATCCCGGATACTGCCCCCTGCTGGTATGTAAATGCGTCCATGGAATCGAAGGAAATCATCCTGCAGCGTGTAGTCCTCAACCTTGCCCCTTTCCAGGGCACTGAAAATCGGCTCTAATGCAGCATCCAGCCTCTGATGTGTTCATATGCGCTCCCGTATATCATCACCACTGATCACTGAGCTCAAGTACTCTCGATATACCACTGGTTCGGTCTCAGATACCATGGTAATATGCATGTCTTCCATCATCCGTATCAACTCTATAGACATCAACCGAGGCTCTGGTCCAGAAGTGCCGGCTCTCCTACTCAAAGCATCTGCTACTATGTTTGCTTTCCCCGGGTGGTAGTGGATCTGGTAATCATAGTCATAGAGGAATTCCAGCCATCTCCTCTGTCGCAGGCTCAGGTCCTTCTGTGTATCGATATATTTATGATTCTTATGATCTGAATAGATATCACAATGAATCCCGTATAAATAATGTCACCACATCTTTAGGGCGAATACCACAGCCCCGAGCTCTAAGTCATGTACTGGATAGTTATGCTCATGCTTCTTCAACCGTCTTGAAGCATAAGCAATAACATGTCCATGCTGCATCAGGACAGTAGCCATCCCCTGGTAAGAGGCATCTGTGTAGATCTGAAATCCTTCATTCCCGGATGGGAGCGCAAGAATAGGGGATGAGGTGAGTCGATCCTTCAGCTCCTGAAAAGCTGTATCGCACTGCTCTGACCAAACAAAATCTGCATCCTTCTTCGTCAAGGACGTGAGGGGGAGGGCTAACCTCGAGAATCCCTCCACGAACTTGCAATAATAACCTGCTAACCCCAAGAAACTGCGTATGTCTGATGCTGTCTTCGGTCGTGGCCAATTCCATACTGCCTCTTTCTTGGCTGGATCCACTGCCAATCCTGCCCCACTGATAGTGTGCCCCAGGAAAACCACCTCCCGTAGCCAGAACTAGCACTTAGAAAACTTCGCATACATCTGGAATTCTCTCAGTCTATGCAAAACCAGTGTCAAGTGTTCAGTGTGCTCCTCTTGAGTCTAGGAATAGATCAGAATATCATCGATGAACACAATGACGAAGCGGTCTAAGTAAGGTTCGAATACACGGTTCATTAGGGTCATGAATGCGGAGGGGGCATTTGTGAGCCCAAAAGGCATCACCGTGAACTCGTATAACCCATATCATGAACTGAATGTCGTCATCGGTATGTCCTCTTCCCAGATGCGGAGCTTGTAGTAACCGGATCGCAAATCTAGCTTAGAGAACCAGATGGCTCCCTGCAGCTGATCAAATAGCTCGTCTATCCGAGGCAGTGGTAGGTATTGCGGACCGTTAACCGGTTTAGCACCCGGTAATCTATGCATAGTCGTAACGACCCATACTTCTTCTTCACAAAAAGAACTGGCGCTCCCCACGGCGATGAACTGGGCCGCACAAATCCCGACTCAACTAGCTCCTGAAGTTGAGTCCTGAACTCTGCCAACTCTCTAGGATCCATCCTGTAAGGTGCCCGGGACACTGGCCTCGCTCCCGATACCAGCTGAATCATGAAATCCAAGTCCCTGGCTGGTGGCAGCCCGGTCAATTTCTCCGGGAATATGTCGGAGAAATACCGGACCATCGGAATATCTGAAATAGAAGCCTCTGCTCCCACCATCTCAAAGCAGATAAAATAAACCTCCTCTCCCTGCTCGTGGGCCTTCACAGCCTGTACAGAAGATAGTAATATGTGGGAGATAGGTTTAATAACTTCGATGATGACATGGGAGTCGCCATGCCTTAGTGTGATCCTCCTTGATGGGCAATCTATCTTAGCATGGTTTCGATGTAACCATGTCATGCCCAAAATCAAATCGAAGTCCTGCAGCTTCAAAATAGTTGTTGGCGCCTCAAATGCCTTGCCACCAATCTCGGCCTCCATATTGCAATGGGCAGTGGTCCGCAGTTCTGACCCATCGGGTAGACGCACCCTCATCTCTAGTCCCGGAAATCTTTCCACGCCTTCAAGTCCGTCTATGAAGGCCTCAGATACGTACGAGTGCGTAGCACCCGTGTCGAAGAGGGTATGTGCGGGCTTGCCGCTGATCATAACTATGCCTGAGATTTATTTGAGGTATAATGGATGTTATTTCTATGGTTTGCAAGGCACTACTAAGGTTGAAATTTCAAAATTAAAACAATTTAAGTACATGTAATCACCTCCTCGGGGTTCCTCTGCTCCGTGAGGTCCAAAGCGTATATCTGCTCCTGATTGCGTCCCCTGTCGTGATATCCCCGACCTCGGCCTGGTCCTCGGCCTCGGCCTCGGCCTTGGCCCTGCTGTACTGGGGCCACTAGAGGTGGAGGAGGAGGAGGATGGAATCGATACGGACACTCCGATCTAATATGCCCGGGCTGGCGGCATCCGTAACAAACTACCTGCCGGTGGCCATGGTCATCTTGTCTCCTCGGATCATGCACCTGTATAGATGGGGGAGCTAATGCTGGAGGAGGTCCCTGCTCCTACCTGTAGTTGGGGCGACGACGTCCCACACCCCTCTTGTATTCAATAGTCCTGCCTCTCTGAGAGCAGCTGCTGCTCTCTCCTGATGTCGACCCATCATACGGTCTCTTCCCTCTGCCTTGCACCATCAGCTGGTCAGCCTCCAGCTTCTTCGCCATCTCGATAATCTGGGTGGACGTGCCGTGAGAAATGAACAACAAAGCCTGCCTCAAATCATCCCTGAGGCCCCAGTAGAACCTCTTGGCATACCTCCTATCATCAGTATCCCGTATCCCTGCGAACCTGGCAAGGTGGGAGAACTCCCTCTGGTACTCAATCACTGATGTGCTCCCCTGTCGGAGGTTCAGAAACCTCTCCTCCAAAGCATCTCTGTCTGTAGTAGAGACGAAGTGATCCAAAAATACATTGTCAAACTCCTCCCACGATATATCTTACATCTCCCAATCATCATATGTAGACTCTCGTACTGACTTCCACCATCTCTTCGCATGAGCCTCTAGTTCAGAGGTGGCTAGAGATACTTCCTCACCGACCGGGAAGCTGATTCCTGCCAAAATCTCGTGTATGGCCTCCAGCCATTCCTCCGTCTTTACCGCATCCTCTGTCCCACGGTACATCGGTGGGGACAGGCTCTTGAAGGCACTTAGCCAGCTTAACCCCGGATTTGGCTGTGGAGCCGGGACTTGCTGGGCTTTGAAGGCATCCAGGATCGTCGTCAAAGCCCAGCAAGTCCTGGCTCCGCAGCCAAATCCAGAGTCAAACTGGATAAGTGCCTTCAAGAGCCTGTCCCCACCGATGTACCGTGGGACAGAGGATGCGATAAAAATGGAGGAATGGCTGGAGGCCATACACAAGATTTTGGCAGGCATCAGCTGCCCGGTCGGCGAGGCAGTACCTCTAGCCACCTCTGCACTAGAGGCTCATGCGAAGAGATGGTGGAAGTCTGTTCGAGAGTCTACATATGCTGATTGGGAGCTATCAGACATATCATGGGAGGAGTTTGGCGATGTATTTTTGGATCACTTCGTCTCTACTACGGACAGAGATGCTTTGGAGGAGAGGTTTCTGAACCTCCGGCAGGGGAGCAGATCAGTGATTGAGTACCAGAGGGAGTTCTCCCACCTTTCCAGGTTCACAGGGATATAGGATACTGATGATAGGAGGTATGCCAAGAGGTTCTACTGGGGCCTCGGGGACGATTTGAGGCAAGCTTTGTTGTTCATTTCTCACGGCAGGTCCACCCAGATTATCGAGATGGCGAAAAAGCTAGAGGCTGACCAGCTGATGGTGCAAGGCAGAAGGAAGAGACCGTATGATGGGTCGACATCAGGAGAGAGCAGCAGGGGCTCTCAGAGAGGCAGGACTATTGGATAGAAGAGGGGTGGGGGATATCGTCGCCCCAACTACAGGCAGGAGCAGGGACCTCCTCCAGCATTAGCTCCCCCACCTCTACAGGTGCATGATCCGAGGAGACAGGATGACCATGGCCACCGGCAGGTAGTTTGTTACGGATGCCGCCAACCCGGGCACATTAGATCGGAGTGTCTGCATCGATTCCATCCTCCTCCACCTCCAGTGGCCCCAGTACAGCAGGGCCAAGGCTGAGGCTGAGGCCGAGGACGAGGCCGAGGCCGGGGTATCACGGCAGGGGACGCAATCAGGAGCAGATATACGCTTTGGACCTCACGGAGCAGAGGAACCCCGAGGAGGTTATTACAGGTACTTAAATTGTTTTAATTTTGAAATTTCAACCTTAGTAGTGCCTTGAAAACCATAGAAATAACATCCATTATACCTCAAATAAATCTCAGGCATAGTTATGATCAGCGGCAAGCCCGCATATACCCTCTTCGACACGGGTGCTTCGCACTCGTTCGTATCTGAGGCCTTCATAGACGGACTTGAAGGCGTGGAAAGATTTCCGAGACTAGAGATGAGGGTGCGTCTACCCGATGGGTCAGAACTGCAGACCACTGCCCATTGCAATATGGAGGCCAAGATTGGCGGCAAGGCATTTGAGGCGCCAGCAACTATTTTGAAGCTGCAGAACTTCGATTTGATTTTGGGCATGACATGGTTACATCGGAACCATGCTCAGATAGATTTCCCATCAAGGAGGATCACACTAAGGCATGGCAACTCCCATATCATCATCGAAGGTATTAAACCTATCTCCCACCTATTACTATCTTCTGTACAGGCTGTGAAGGCCCACGAGCAGGGAAAGGAGGTTTACCTTATCTTCTTTGAGATGGTGGGAGCAGAGGCTTCTATTTCAGATATTCCGGTGGTCCGGGATTTCTCCGACATATTCCCGGAGAAATTGACTGTGCTACCACCAGCCAGGGACTTGGATTTCAGGATTCAGCTGGTACTGGGAGCAAGACCAGTCTCCCGGGCACCTTACAGGATGGCTCCCAGAGAGTTGGCAGAGTTCAGGACTCAACTTCAGGAGATAGTTGAGTCGGGATTTGTGCGGCCCAGTTCATTGTCGTGGGGAGCTCCAGTTCTTTTTGTGAAGAAGAAGGATGGGTCGTTACGACTATACATAGATTATCGGGAGCTGAACCGGTTAACATTCCGCAATACCTATCCACTGCCTCGGATAGACGAGCTATTTGATCAGCTGCAGGTAGCCTTCTGGTTCTCTAAGCTAGATTTGCGATCCGGTTACTACCAGCTCCGCATCCGGGAAGAGGACATACCGAAGACCGCATTCAGTTCACGATATGGGTTATACAAGTTCACGGTGATGCCTTTTGGGCTCACGAATGCCCCCTCTGCGTTCATGACCATAATGAACCGTGTATTTGAACCTTACTTAGACCGCTTCGTCATTATGTTCATCGATGATATTCTGATCTATTCCCGGACTCAAGAGGTGCACACTGAACACTTGACACGGGTTTTACAGAGACTGACAGAATTCCAGATGTACGCCAAGTTTTATAAGTGCTAGTTCTGGCTACAGGAGGTGGCTTTCCTGGGGTACACTATCAGTGGGGATTGATTGGCAGTGGATCCAGCCAAGATAGAGGCAGTACGGAATTGGCCACGACCGAAGACATCATCAGACATACGCAGTTTCTTGGGGTTAGCAGGTTATTATCACAAGTTCGTGGAGGGATTCTCGAGGTTAGCCCTCCCCCTCACGTCCTTGATGAAGAAGGATGCAGATTTTGTTTGGTCAGAGCAGTGCGAGAAAGCTTTTCAGGAGCTGAAGTATCGACTCACCTTATCCCCTATTCTTGCGCTCCCAACCGGGAATGAAGTTTTTCAGATCTACACAGATGCTTCTTACCAGAGGATGGGTGCTGTCCTGATGCAGCATGAACATGTTATTGCTTATGCTTCAAGACAGTTGAAGAAGCATGAGCATAACTATCCAGTATATGACTTAGAGCTCGGGGCTATGGTATTCGCCCTAAATATGTGGAGACATTATTTATATGGGATTCATTGTGATATCTATTCAGATCACAAAAATCTTAAATATAACGATACGTATAAGGACCTGAACCTGCGACAGAGGAGATGGCTGGAATTCCTCTGTGACTATGATTACCAGATCCACTACCACCTGGGGAAAGCAAACACAGTAGCAGATGTTTTGAGTAGGAGAGCCGGCACTTCTGGACCAGAGACTCGGTTGATGTCTATAGAGTTGATACGGATGATGGAAGACATGTATATTACCATGGTATCTGAGACTGAACCAGTGGTATATTGAAAGTACGTGAGCTCAGTAATTAGTGGTGATGATATACGGGAGCGCATCCGAACACATTAGAGGCTGGATGCTGCATTAGAGCCGATTTTCAGTGCCCTAAAAAGGGGCAAGGTTGAGGACTACACACTGCAGGATGATCTCCTTCGATTCCGTGGACGCATTTACATATCAGCTGGGGGCAGTATCCGGGATGACATACTTAGAGAGGCTCATTGCTCCAGATATTCAGTGCATCTCAGCATCACCAAGATGTCGGCAGATTTACGGAGGACCATGTACTGGTGATAAGTTGTAAATATACGCATTTTTGTGTACAACAAATAAGTCATTTTAGTTACTTTTTATCATTTTTACTTATTTTTCCTTAATAAATTACTCCTATTTTTGTAAATATTTTGCTAACATAATTTATTTTATTTTTTAGGAAAAAAATAAAAATCTGCCAAAAATTGGCAGGTCACGCCCGTAAGTTACTGGTCACGCCCGTGTTCAGGGCATGACAAACCAATTTCCCATGAAATCAGCACGACGAATTCAAGCTCGACGATCGTCGACATGCCCCACCATATGCCTGTGTCAACCCGACACGGGGCATGACCCAAGCCCGTGTCCATCCCGCTCGACGATCGTCGAACCCATTTTCCAGCTCGACGATTCTCCGCTTGACAAAATTCGCGCTCGACGACTTCCCGCTCGACGATCATCGACCAGCCCGACACGCCCAAAGTCATGCCGTGACCTGGGGCGTGACTCCTCCACCTGGCTGACAAAGACCCACGCTCGACGATCTTCCCGCTCGACGATCGTCGAACCCATCTTCCCACTAGACGATTTTTCTGCTCGACGATTTGTCCTGCTTGACGATCTTCCCGCTCGACGATCGTCGAACTCCTCGACATTCGCGCTCGATGATTTTTCAACTCGACAAGACCCGGTGACAGCTCAGCGACCCGCGCCCAGATCCACCTTCTTGACACGCCCAGCATCACGCCCGTGACTAGGGGCGTGACCAACGCGAGACCGACACATGTCCAGCCCGAAGTCCACTTTCCCGTCAAATCTCCGGCCGCCATCAGGAATAGTGCTGACACGCCCCCTGATACGCCCCCTGACACGCCCGTGTCCCATGTAATTTTTTGTCTATAAATACCAGTGTTCTGTATGTAATCATGTTCCCCTTTTGGATCCATTTTGTATAGGGGAAGTGCTGTTCAGATGAATTCCAAATGTTATGTAAGGGATATTTTCTCCCCCTCTCCTTAGTTTTTATTTTCGTGTCTTTGTAACTCGTTCATTTTAACTTAATAAAATGTGTTTTCATCTCTTATTTTGCCTTTGGAAGGAATCTATGCAACTCTCCTCTTATGGAATCTTATTTCTTTCTTGTTTGTTTTAACTTAATTTTTGTTCTTTTAGAATGGGTGTGTGAGTATATGAGTATAGTTTTCATGTTTTTATGTTTAGATTATTTTTACTTTGTTTTGGTTAAACTTAGGTTTTGATAGCTTTTATTTCATTCCTATAGATACGTAAAAACGATTTCAAAGTGTTTTCATTTTTTTAACTTAGATTTTTCTTTTTATGTGGTAAAAACTTTTTAGTTCTTTTCGCTTTATTTTTACTTTTTAACAATTTTTACGGAGTTATAGGAATGATAATATAGTCGTTTTAATTTTTCATGCACTTCGATTTTTCGTTTAAACTTTTGCTCCTTTTATTTTTCTGACTTCTTTTTATGCATTTCTACCGCATTCTAGCGGTAGAAATGTATTCGTTTTAATTTTTCGAGCACTTTCATTTTTGCGTTTATTTGCAAACTTTTTCGTTCGTTTAATTTTTATTTTAGCTTTTTATGCATTTCTACCGCATTCTAGCGGTAGAAATGTAGTTGTTTTAATTTTTAGATAACTTAGTTTTTCTCATTTTTATGTATGCGCATTTATTTCCGCCTACTCGTTAAGAGTTAAATGGCGCATTGTTTTACTTTATTCAAGTAGAGTGTTTGAATTTTTACTTTCCTGCAGTGTGCGTGTGTTTTCATTTATGTCGAGAGAGTGTGTGCGTGAGTTTTACTTCCTGTCGAGTGTGTGCGTGGGGTGTTGCATTTATTTTGTCCTACTCGTTTGAGTATGACCCACTTTATTTTCTCGCCTACTCATTTGAGTAGGACTTGCAATTTCCCGCCCACTCGTTATAATGGGACTTGTCATTTTATTGCATTCTTTCTCCCGCCCACTCGTTTGAGGTGCACTTGGCTCCTTTCGTTAAAACTCGATCACAACTTTTTTATATCCAAAACAAATAAATACGCGCGCCCCGTTTTCTAAATAAAAACCACTTCCGCTTTACTTAAATAAAACTGCCGGGTCGCCACGTAACCGTCAATATTTTTGGAGTTTTAACCAATCAAGTTTTTGGCACTGTTGCCGGGGAAATTCGTGTCGTTATTTTGAACCCTGGAAATCTATTAATTTTACCTATATCTATATATATAACACAAATTTAAAATGGCCAACAAAAAAATACTACTACTACTACTAATAATAATCATAATAATCATAATAATAATAATAATAATAATATAATACTAAAAAAAACAACTTTAAAAAAATGAAAAAAAAATGAGTTTATTTTATACATATATTTTCATATATATTTATCTATAAAAAAAACAAAAATGAAATAGCGCTGTTTCCAAAAAATTTAAAAACTAAAAACTTGAAAAACCTAAAAAATCGAAAAAAAATCTAAAAACTGGAAAAAAAACTTAAAAATTTTTCATCATTTTTATGAAAAAAACATTACAAACCAAAAAAAAAACACTAACTAAACCTCTAAAAACTGAAAAACTCTTAAAAACCTAAAAAAACAAAAACTAACTCTAAAAACCTCACAAAATCCAAAAAAAAAATAAAACAAAAATAAACTTAAAAAAACTTAAAAACCACAAAAACATATAACAAAAAAATCTATAACAAAAAATATATATCTATTTTGTTATTAA
This sequence comes from Platanthera guangdongensis, assembly GCA_039583875.1. Lineage (NCBI taxonomy): Eukaryota > Viridiplantae > Streptophyta > Magnoliopsida > Asparagales > Orchidaceae > Platanthera > Platanthera guangdongensis. The sequence continues at coordinate 112,087,958 of CM077150.1, read as the reverse complement.
AAATGTATATATTTGGTTTTAACTTATTTTAACTTATTTTGTTTCATTTTGCATCGGCGCACTTTACCCTATTGTCAGCGCTAGGGGAGCACATTTCTATCACGCTCATGTAGCTAAGGCCTTAGCTACCTTCGAGTCAACCACGCACTTGCCCCCTACCGCCCGCAACCTTTTAGCCGAATTTTTCATTTTTTATTTTTTCTATTATTGTTTTGTTATTTTTTCCTCTTCTAATAATAATGCAGGGTTTCGACCCGGGCCTCCCGGACTCGTCTTTAGGGAAGCTTTTACCTTCTCTTTTTCTTTTTGTACTTAATATATTTTGTATATTATCTATTCCGCATACTTAGACTGCAACATTGGGGATAATGTTGGGTTTAAGTATGGGGGTATTTTCTTATTTTTTTCATTTCTGCATTTTTATATTCTGTCATACCAAAAAAATCATCAAAAATACAAAAAAATAAAAAAATTTCCTTGTTTTTTTTTATAATCAAAAAAACAAAAACTCAAATAGAAAAAATCATAAAACTCAAAAAAATCACAAAAAAACTTATAAAATAAAAATTGAAAAAAAACAATCATCAAACACAAAAAATTCAAAAAATTTTTGTTTACTTTGTAAATAATTTTTGTCAAAAATTTTTCTCTTCCCCCCCCCATCTTCTTATTTATAAAAGATCGCATTTTGCCTCCCCGCGGCGTTCGACTTATCGAACCAACCACCCAAATAAGAGTCTGTTCGCGGGCCACCCTCGAGTTTTTTTTTACTTGGTACATTATTTGAAAACAAAAACAATTTCTCTCTTCCCCCCTATCTGTAAATAATACTTCTTTCTCTCCTCTTTCTTGTAAATAACTTATCAAAAAATACTAAAAAAATAATAAAAAAATTATTAGCAAAACCAAAAATCCTAAAAAACACGAATAACTCTAAAAATCCAAAAATGATAATAATAATAAAAAATGATAAAAACTCTAAAAAACAAAAAAAATATTTTGTTAAAATATGTAACAAAATAAATCGAATATACCATTTCTTAATCCTTTTTGCTTTTCAAAAATCTAGTTTCGAGTTAATTTATATGCGAATTTTACTTATTCTTTTTTTATTATTCGTTTATTAATTAAAGTTTGATAGATTTAAGTGTCTGGGATTAAGTGTTAAAGAATTTTTTATGTCTTTTTCTTATAATAGGGAACTTGTTTTTCACCATCACTTCTAATTTTTATAAATAGAAGCTCGTTTTTTATGTTAGAATATAACATTCATGGATTTCAATTATTTCTACTTCATGCTTTTAGAAACATTGGAATGTTCATTTTAAAAAGGTTGCTATCAAAACTTTTTCATTAAAAGCTAGTTTTCTTTTTGAAAAAATAAACCCACTTCCATTTTTTTTCATGTCTTACTTGACATGTTTACCCATATTTTCCCCCTTAAAAGATCTTATGTCAATGTGAATAAGATTTCATTCTGTAAACATAGGCACACAATATTTAAAAAGATTATATGTTATGGAGTAAGAGGATAAAATTCATTACTCCTACACATATACATTGGGTTATTTTATTTATGAAGAAAGAAAAAAAATATTATATGTTAGGAAAATAAGATTTCATTTTCCTAATTATTCAAAAGAAAAAAAATTGGAGGTTCGAGAAAAAATTACCTCGCCTCTATATCCAAGCCTACATCATAAACCACCAAACCACTTATCCTATTTCAATGATTCTAGAATTAATTTAAATTTTTTTGAGAGCATGACTTTTAAATTGCATTATTTCCTTTAACTTCATTTAAGCTAAGGTTTTTTATATAAATCCAATCCATCTTTGTTAAACTAAGAAAAAAAAAATTTTGCTTTCTATTTTATTTTATCAAGAAGTCTTTTTGAAATTGTTCCTTTGTTTATAACATTTTCATAATTTATGATTTAACTCTAGTACCCCAGATGTTTAATTCGATCTTTCATTTTAATTAAGTCAAGCGGTAGCTAAACTTAGGATTTCTTTAATTCCTTATAAGTTCATCTCCAACTTTTGCTCTGAAATAGCAAAAACTTAAGTATGGGGGTATTTGATAAGTTGTAAATATACGCATTTTTGTGTACAATAAATAAGTCGTTTTAGTTACTTTTTATCATTTTTACTTATTTTTCCTTAATAAATTACTCCTATTTTTGTAAATATTTTGCTAACATAATTTATTTTATTTTTCAGGAAAAAAAATAAAAATCTGCCAAAAACTGACAGGTCACGCCCGTGACTTACTAGTCACGCCTTTGTCCAGGGCATGACAATCCAATTTCCCGTGAAATCAGCTCAACGAATTCAAGCTCGACGATCGTCGACACGCCCGACCACACGCCCGTGTCAATCCGACACGGGGCGTGACCCAAGCCCGTGTCCATCCCGCTCGACGATCGTCGAACCCATTTTCCAGCTCGATGATTCTCTGCTCGACGAAATTCGTGCTCGACGACTTCCCGCTCGACGATTGTCGACTAGCCCGACAGGCCTAAAGTCACGCCGTGAACTGAGGCATGACTCCTCCTCCTGGCTGACAAAGACCCGCGCTCGACGATCTTCCCGCTCGACGATCATCGAACCCATCTTCCCACTCGATGATTTTTCTGCTCGACGATTTTTCTGCTCGACGATTTGTCCTGCTTGACAATCTTCCCGCTCGACGATCGTCGAACTCCTCGACATTCGCGCTCGACGATTTTTCAACTCGACAAGACCCGGTGACAGCTCAGCGACCCACGCCCAGATCCACCTTCTTGACACGCCTGGCGTCACACACGTGACCAGGGGCGTGACCAACGCGAGACCGATACGTGTCCAGCCCGAAGTCCACTTTCCAGTCAAATCGTCGGCCGCGATCAGGAATAGTGCTGACACGCCCCCTGACACACCCGTGTTAGAGGGCGTGTCCCATGTAATTTTTTGTCTATAAATATCAGTGTTCTGTATGTAATCCTGTTCCCCTTTTGGATCCATTTTGTATAGGGGAAGTGTTGTTCAGATGAATTCCAAATGTTATGTAAGGGATATTTTCTCCCCCTCTTCTTAGTTTTTATTTTTGTGTCTTTGTAACTCGTTCATTTTAACTTAATAAAATGTGTTTTCATCTCTTAATTTGGCTTTGGAAGGAATCTATGGAACTCTCCTCTTTTGCAATCTTATTTCTTTCTTGTTTGTTTTAACTTAGTTTTTGTTCTTTTAGAATGGGTGTGTGAGTGTATGAGTATAGTTTTCATGTTTTTATGTTTAGATTATTTTTACTTTGTTTTGGTTAAACTTAGATTTTGATAGCTTTTATTTCATTCCTATAGATCCGTAAAAACGATTTCAAAGTGTTTTCATTTTTTTAACTTAGATTTTTCTTTTTATGTGGTAAAAAAGTTTTAGTTCTTTTCGCTTTATTTTCACTTTTTAACAACTTTTATGGAGTTATAGGAATGATAATATAGTCGTTTTAATTTTTCATGCACTTTGATTTTTCGTTTAAACTTTTGCTCCTTTTATTTTTGCGACTTCTTTTTATGCATTTCTACCGTATTCTAGCGGTAGAAATGTATTCGTTTTAATTTTTCGAGCACTTTCATTTTTGCGTTTATTTGCAAACTTTTTCGCTCGTTTAATTTTTATTTTAGCTGTTTATGCATTTCTACCGCATTCTAACGGTAGAAATGTAGTTGTTTTAATTTTTAGATAACTTAGTTTTTCTCATTTTTTATGTATGCGCATTTATTTTTGCCTACTCGTTAAGACTTAAATGACACATTGTTTTACTTTATTCAAGTAGAGTGTGTGAGTTTTTACTTTCCTGTAGTGTGCATGTGTTTTCATTTATGTCGAGAGAGTGTGTGCGTGAGTTTTACTTCCTATCGAGTGTGTGCGTGGGGTGTTGCATTTAGTTTGTCCTACTCATTTGAGTAGGACCCGCTTTATTTTCCAGCCTACTCATTTGAGTAGGACTTGCAATTTCCCGCCCACTCGTTTGAGTGGGGCTTGTCATTTTATTGCTTTCTTTCTCCCGCCCATGCACTTGCGCCGGGACTCGCAATTTACATCTTTCTTCAGTCCTACTCGTTTGAGTAGGACTTGCAATTTTCTACTTTATTTTCCTGCTTTCATTTACTGCTTTCTTTTACCGCTTTCTTTACTGCTTTATTTTCTGCTTTTCCCGCAAGCCGTCCCCATTCCGATGAGTGGCTAACCGTTCTTAGCCCTTGGTATCGAAGAGCATTGGGACAGATAAAATAGCTTAAAATAATTAAAGGTCGTATTTTTCTAATTAATAAATTCTTAAGGTTTGCCCGGGGTTAATGACGCGTAGGACCACAAATCGATGTGTGGGCATTATTTCCGTTGTCCATACGCTCGCCGAGAGGCCTTGCATATGGACAGATCACCCCTTGGTAAAGAGAGTTCCACACTAACCCTAGAGAGAGGAGGCCCGCCAACTCTACCGGATTTGGTTCCCCACCCAATAGCGGGGTTCTTAGCGTAATGCGGGCGTTAAGAGGAATCCTTCGTCGGACGAGAGCCCGGTCGAATAGTCTTAGCGTTCAGGTGAGGGGTAGCCCTATAGCTAGGTGAGCTCATTTTAGTGGAACCTCCACGGCCAAGTCTCTGCATTAAATAATTGGAAATTTAGGAGCTCTTTTTATTAAAAGTTTATTTTGGTTCTAATTCAATTCGGTGTCATCGAGCTAAGCTCTTCATCGGCACCACCTTCATGCTTTCTTTTTTTGCTTTCATTTTCTGTTTTTATGTCATTTTTATTATATATAAAAATATAACCCGACAAGTTAATTATCGGTAAAATAATAGTTCCCTCCAGGGAAGAGTAGAAATAATCGAACCGACACCGAGAACAATACGACCTCGATATTCCTCCTGGAATATCATGCACTACTCACGATAGGTTCACTTGCCTCCTTTCATTAAAACTCGATCACAACTTTTTTATATCCAAAATAAATAAATACGCGCGCCCCGTTTTCTAAATAAAAAACCACTTCTGCTTTACTTAAATAAACCGCTTGGTCGCCGCATGACCGTTAATATTTTTGGAGTTTTAACCAATCAAGTTTTTGGGAATCTCCCCTACAGGGAAGAGTAGAAATAATCGAACCGACCCCGAGAATAATACGACCTCGATATTCCACCCGAAATATCCTGTACTACTCACGATAAGTGCACTTGCCTCCTTTCGTTAAAACTCGATCACAACCTTTTTATATCCAAAATAAATAAATACGCATGACCTGGTTTCTAAATAAAAAACCACTTCCGCTTTACTTAAATAAAACCGCCGGGTCGCCGCGTGACCGTAAATATTTTTGGAGTTTTAACACGCAATCAAGTTTTTGGCGCCGTTGCCGGGGACTTGATGCGATTCTAACCAATCAACTGGCCTGTGATGAAGAGGGAGATCACCTATTTTGTGACACATTGCGAGACTTGTCAGCGCGTGAAGGCGGAATGTAAGAGCCTAGGAGGTTGTTGAAGTATTAGACCGGGCGGCTTAGCGGTCTGATCCAGCGGTTTGTTGACCGAGCGGCTTAGCGGTCTGATCCAGCGGTTTGTAAACCGGGCGGTCTATCGGTCTACCTCTGCGGCCTGTTCTATCCTGCTGGAGTTGCCGAGCGGTTAACCCATCTGTCTAACCGCGCGGCCTGTGCGGTCTCCATTATTCTAGCCGCTCAGTACTGTAAATGTTTAGTCCCACATTGTTTGTATACTCTCTTCTTATCTCCTCCATTCTATATAAGCGAGGTCATACCTTTGTAAATGATATCTTTTTTGGATAATAAAACTCAATTATTCAAAAGTTTATTCGCTTGTTCTCTACTTTTTGCTTCTTTCCGCTACTTTTTAACATGGTATCAGAGCACACGGTCATTTCCTCCTGATTCTCTGCGCTCTCTGTTGTTCGCGGCTTGTTTTCCGCGTTCTGCGACTTGTTTCGCGGCTTGCCTTCTCTTCTGTCCGCACGGCTTGTTTCTATCCGCACGGCTTGTGTCTGTTCGCTGCCCTGTTCGCGCGGCTTGCTTCTTCTTGGTTCTCTTCTCCTACTGCTCTTTGTCGCAACGACCTGTTTCTTGTCGCCGCACTCCTTGTTCTTTCCTGCCGCTCCGACTTCCTAGTCGTTGCGGTCTGTCCGCGTGTGTTGTCTCTTTACTCGCGGTTTGCTGCTGTGATCTGCCTGACCGTGCGGGTTGTTCCTTTCTTACCCGCATCTTGGTCGCGGTCACCTGCTCTTCTCCTCTCTTCTGTTCGCTCGGCCTTTTCAGTCCGCGCGACCTCTTCCCCGCTGTGCCTTTGACCTCTTTCTAGCCGCTACTGTTCGCGCGGCTTCTTCTGTTTCCTAACCGCTCCTGTTCGCGCGGCTTCTTCTGCTTGCCGGGTTCCATGACTACCTCCGGTCTCACCACTACTCCTGCAGCTCCTTCTCCTCCTCCTCCTTCGGGTAACCTTGGCACCCTTTCCAAGCTTGTTGGCTCCAACTATCCCGATTGGAGCGTTTCTTTCACCTTTCTCCTTCGTTCTCAACGCAAGCGTCATCACCTCACCGATGACCCTCCTCCTCGCACCTCTCCTGAGTTTGATGACTGGGATGCGAGTGATGCTCTTGTTCGCACCTGGCTGGCCAACAGCCTCTCTGATGAGTGCCTTCCCGTCATTCGCCATAATGAGACGGTCAAGGCCGCCTGGCTTCACCTCGCTGCTCTCTATTCTAAGGGGGGCCAGACGTCCCGCATTTATACTCTCTATGCGGACCTCTTCGCCCGCCCTTCCATGTCACCGGCTGCGGCTTATCAGCAGGTTCAGGCTCTTGGTGCTGAAATCCTCCAGAATCGCCCCTTCTCCGCGGACTTGGCTGACCAGCACAAACACTTCCAGGAACTCCTGGTTGTTTGTTATCTTCTTCGTCTTCCTGACTCTTATGATATGATCCGCCAGCAGATCTTGGGTGAGGCGGAATCCCCTACTTTGGATGCCACTGCGGCTCGCATTGCCGCTGTTACTTCGCTCCTCCAGCGGCCTCTGTTGGCCTCCCCCATTTCCCCGGACTCCTTTGCTCACCAAGCTCAGAGGGGGGCCCTAGTGGCCGTGGCTCCTCTGGCGGACGGGGTTCCTCCCGGTTCCTCTGCTCTCACTGTGGTCGTACTGGCCATACTGTTGACCGCTGCTGGCAGAAACATCCTCGTCTTCGCCCTTCCGGTGATGCTCCTTCTTCGGCCTCCGCCTCTTCTAGGCCGTCTGCCTCTGTGGCCACGACGTCAGGTAGTGCCCACGTCGTTACCCAAGGTAAATGGCTGATTGACTCCGGTGCCACCAATCATATGACGGGCAACCCTCATTGCTTCTCCCGTCTTGAGACCCATGACCGCTTACCCCCAGTTCGTGTGGCGGATGGTTCCCCGTCCCCGGTTCATGGGACGGGCATGGTTCAACTCACTCCATCGCTTTGCTTGGAGGATACCCTCTATGTCCCGAAGTTCCCGTGCAATTTGTTATCCGTTACTACTTTATGCCGGCAACTTCAGTGCTCCGTCTTATTCACTCCTACTACTTGTTCTTTTCAGGACCCGAGGACCCAGCGGACGATTGCTATTGGGACTGAGAGCGGCGGCCTCTACTTCCTCGACGATGTTTCCGCTCTCTCTGCCTACTCCTCCTCCACCGATCTCCTTCAGTGGCATCTTCGTCTTGGACATCCTCCTCCTCGGCTTATTCATCAGCTTCTGCCCCACTTACCTCCTACCAGTTCTCCGCTCAACTGTGATGCGTGTCAGCTTGGCAAACATCATCGCTCCTCCTTCCCACCGAAGCAAGGCCGTGGCTCCTCTCGCATTTTTGATCTTATTCATTCTGATGTATGGGGTCCTGCTCCTACCCTCACAGTTGGTCGGGGCAGTTCCTATTTTGTCACTTTTATCGATGATTTTACTCGATGTACCTGGGTGTATCTATTAAAAGATCGCTCTGAACTATTTTCTGTTTGGCAATCATTTTACTTTATGATTAAGACTCAATTTGATATTTCTATTAAAGTCTTACGTTCTGATAATGCCAAGGAGTATCTCACTCATGAGTTCTCCGCGTTCTTTCACAAACATGGCCTCCTTCATCAAACGACTTGTGTTTACACCTCCCAGCAGAATGGGGTGGCGGAGCGTAAAAACCGTCACCTGCTTGATGTTGCGCGTACTCTCATGACGCAGATGCATGTCCCTCGCTCCTACTGGGGCTACGCTGTGCTCCTCGCCTGCTATCTCATCAATCGCCTTCCCTCTACGGTTCTCCACGGCCAGACTCCCTTCTCCCTTCTCTACCCCCACCAGGAACCTTTTCCTCTTCCTCTCCGTGTCTTTGGCTGTACGGCCTTTGTTCATGCTCCCTCCGCTACCCGCGACAAGCTTTCCCCCCGTGCCACCAAGTGTGTCTTTTTGGGGTACTCTACCACTCAAAAAGGCTATTGCTGCTTTGACCCCCTTCTCCGCAAGCAGTTTGTCTCCGCCGATGTGACTTTTTTCGAAAATGCTTCCTATTTCTCTCCTCCCGCTTCTCTTCCTTCTCTTCCTTCTGATATCTCCGTTCCTTCCACACCTCTCCACGTTTTCCCACCTTCGTCTCCTCCTCCACCCACTCCTTCCCAGTCCGTCTCTCCACCCACCCCTCCACCATCCTCTCCGCTGCCGTCTCTCTCTAGTCCCGGGCCAGCCTTCTCCGCCACGGACGCTCCGGTCGCTGACGCTCCCGTCGCCGACGCTCCCGTTGACCTGGATGTTCCCATTGCCCTTCGCAAAGGGGTGCGGGCGTGTACTCAACACCCGCTCACGGCTGTTGTTTCCTATGATCAGCTTTCTCCTTCTCGCAGGTGTTTTGCCTTGGCTATCTCTGCTACTTCTACTCCCCGTACCTACCAGGAGGCTCTCGCTCTCCCTCATTGGAAGTCTGCCATGGATGAGGAGATGGCTACTCTTACTGAACGGGGTACCTGGACCCTGGTTCCTCCTCCCGTGGGCACTGATGTGGTTGGCTGTCGCTGGGTCTTCGTTGTGAAGTTTCGCCCCGACGGCACTGTGGATCGCTACAAAGCCCGGCTGGTAACCAAGGGCTTTACTCAGACTTATGGCGTTGATTATTTTGATACCTTCTCTCTGGTTGCTCGCCTCAGCACCATCCGGGTTCTCTTTTCTGTGGCTGTTAACCGGGCTTGGGCTATTTCCCAGCTTGATGTGAAGAATGCCTTTCTCTATGGCGATCTTCAGGAGGACGTCTATATGGAGCAACCTCCTGGGTATGTTGCTCAGGGGAGACACGTGTCTGTCATTTGAAGAAGGCCATTTATGGCCTAAAGCAGAGCCCTCGGGCATGGTTCGACAAATTCAGTGGTATTGTGGCTACCATCGGCTTTCAAAAGAGTTCGGCCGATCACTCCTTATTCATTCGCAAAACGGCCTCGGGACTGGTGGTTTTGGCTGTATATGTGGATGATATTCTCCTTACTTGCGATGACCGAGATGGGGTGGACTTGACGAAGAAGCACCTCCGTCAGCACTTGGTCACGAAGGATATGGCCTCCCCAAAATACTTTTTGGGGATAGAAATCTCTCGGAAACTTGACTCCTTGGTTCTCTCTCAACGGAAGTATGCACTTGATCTTCTACGAGAAGCAGGATTGACAGGTGCCAAACCGGCTCGTTTTCCCATGGCTGTTGGAGAAGACAAAACGTGGACGGATGATTCGCCTCTTCTCTCTGATGTCACACGGTACAGACGTTTGGTAGGCAAACTCATCTATCTCACGGTGACTAGACCCGACATCGCCTACGCTGTAGGCAAGGTCAGTCAGTTTATGCAAGCTCCCAGGGAGTGCCATCTTCAGTCCGCCCTGAAGATTTTAGAGTATATCAAAGCAGCACCGGGCAAAGGGTTACTCTTTCAGAGGAATGGTCATCTGAGGGTTGAGGCCTACTCAGATTCAAGTTATGCGGATGACAAAGGCGATCGTAAATCCACATCAGGTTTTTGTACCTTTGTTGGAGGTAATCTCGTGAGTTGGAAGAGCAAGAAACAGTCCGTTGTTTCCAGATCCAGTGCCGAAGCAGAATACCGGAGTATGGCGTCAACCACGTGTGAGTTAAAGTGGTTGCGGGCTCTCATGCTTGACCTGCGCGAGGTATATGACTGTCCTCTCCCTATGTTCTGTGACAACAAGGCCGCTATACACATATCCAGAAATCCGGTCTTCCATGAGAGAACAAAGCATATAGAGGTTGACTGTCACTTCATTCGGGAAGAGATTTTGAAGAAACAGATTTGTACTCCTTTTGTCACCTCTAACAAAGAGTTGGCAGATATCTTCACCAAGCCGGTTTCTACTTCCTTCTTCCGCATTTGTGACAAGCTGGGCGTGATTGATATCTATGCTCCAGCTTGAGGGGGAGTGTTGAAGTATTAGACCGGGCGGCTTAGCGGTCTGATCCAGCGGTTTGTTGACCGAGCGGCTTAGCGGTCTGATCCAGCGGTTTGTAAACCGGGCGGTCTATCGGTCTACCTCTGCGGCCTGTTCTATCCTGCTGGAGTTGCTGAGCGGTTAACCCATCTGTCTAACCGCGCGGCCTGTGCGGTCTCCATTATTCTAGCCGCTCAGTACTGTAAATGTTTAGTCCCACATTGTTTGTATACTCTCTTCTTATCTCCTCCATTCTATATAAGGGAGGCCATACCTTTGTAAATGATATCTTTTTTGGATAATAAAATTCAATTATTCAAAAGTTTATTCGCTTGTTCTCTACTTTTTGCTTCTTTCCGCTACTTTTTAACAGAGGTTTTCTATGGCCACTACCAGTCACAGAGTGGAAGTTCGAGGACATTGCAATGGATTTTGTGCACGGACTACCTCGCTCCCACTCTGGGCATGATTCTATATGGGTCATAGTAGACAGACTGACCAAGGTAGCGTGCTTTATTCCAGTCCAGAAGGATGCTCCAGTTGCACTTTTGGTGATACTATTCGTGGAGCAGTTTGTCAGATACCATGGCATTCCCAGGACGATTGTTTCGGACCGTGATGGTCGGTTCACTTCGAGCGAGTGGAGGGCCGTGCATGCTTACTTGGGCTCTCGGCTTACTTTTAGTACCGCCTTCCACCCGCAGACCGACGGACAGGCCGAGCGGACCATCCGGACCATGGAGGATCTACTCCTCCTGTGCATATTGGATACGGGGAAGCCTTGGGAGAGGCTACTACCACTGATCGAGTTATCCTACAATAACAGCCACATGCTAGCATCAGGATGGATCCTTAAAAGTGCACTTTTTTATAACGGTCCAGGCCCATCCCATGGGAACCCGCTGGCACTGCCAGCCTACCAGGGTCCAGACCCGGGCCCACCACTAGTAGTCAGCCTTTCACATTCAAGCCTGCAGGCAATGCACTCCAACCCCTCTCCGGCCTGTATATCAGCACGGTAGGTTGTTGCCAGTGGGTCTCGAACCCAGGACCTTGATAAGAGAGCTTTCCGCCACTCCCTCATCACCAATTGAGCTGCAGCTCAGTTGGTGATGAGGGAGTGGCGGAACGCTCTCTTATCAAGGTCCTGGTTTCGAGACCCAGTGGCAACAACCTATCGTGCTGATAAACAGGCCGGAGAGGGGTTGGGGTGCATGGCCTGCAGGCTTGATTGTGAAAGGCTGACTACCAGTGGTGGGCCCGGGTCTGGACCCTGGTAGGCCGGCGGTGCCAATGGGTTCCCATGGTATGGGCCTGGACCGTTATAAAAAAATCTATGAAGCATATGACCTAATATGAATGAATGTTATGATGCAATTTATGCACAGATAAGTGCAACTCACACACAATGACTTTGTGATCACAGACCTTTAGTTCCCACTTTTTGAGAGCTAGCATCAGTCTCGGGTATCACCGCTGTGGCTACGGCAGCAGCGGAGCGGGAGTCTCCACTTCTAGGTCCGTATGCACACTACCAAACCTTAGACCCTTCTCATACGCCTCTGTACACGTCCAAGGTGCACTCTAGAGTCTCTGCGTACGTGCTTTGCTGACAAACCGTCAGTCTTGTTGGGTCAGATGTGAGTTATCGGGGATCGTCCTCCATACCGCAGTGTAAAACAACCCACTGTCCCCTCTAACCCTCACAACCTACTGGTGCACCGTACTGCCATCAGTGTGACGAACGGCCAGTACCACATGCCCCGCCACTAAATTTATGCATATGCAAGTGTTTCATCCCGAGCCTTCAGCTCGCAGGACCAACCCGTCCTGAATCCCTCAAACCCTACACGGCTGAGCAGTTATCACAATCCCTCCAACCCTACACGGGTGAGAACGCACAATAGTGTCTTTATTCCAAATCCCTCAAACCCTACACAGGTGAGCATGTTACACAAGTCTCCCTCCAACCCACACGGGTGAGAATGAACCATAATGTCTTAACCTATTAGACTACTCTTGTCTACGGGTTATTATACTTAGGCTCCGTTTGGGGTGACTTATTTTCACCGGTCAAGCGGTCATGACCGCATGAACCGGGACTTAAATAAGTCGTGGTTCATGCGGTCATGACCGCTTGACCGGTGAAAATAAGTCCCCCCAAACGAAGCCTTAGTGATTTAAGGTTAATCCCATGACTGCCCAGGGTATACCCGGTGAAGGGCTCTCTGGGGCACTAGGAACTACAATGGGATTACGCCCAAAGTTCCCTTTCTCAAGGATAATTATTTTTATTGGTGTCTACCCAGGATTTATCCCCCAACTCTCGTATTACTTTAGAACGACCCTAAATACTTAAGGTGTTATTAGGAGCGCGGCGGTCTTCCGCTGGTCCCCGTTATTGTTGTTGTCACGGGACTTGCACTCTTCCACACATGGTTAAGGAATCCTCTAGGAGACCAACCAGGGTTAATTCCTCCATTAAGATCCTCACTTTACTAGTTATTCAGATTCCTCCCCTGGTGGCCCTACTAGTACGAACATCGGTGCTAGACCCTTACCCATGTCCCGATACCACCCACAAATGTGACCTTCAAATTCCCCTGGCCATATGCCTCAAATTATTTACCCTAGGATGGTATAGACCTATATGATGAACATGATGAATTCCATAATTTTTCAAATTACTTGCACCATTAAATTAATTTCTTTACATGTAATCCCTAGTCATTTTGCACATGAAGTATTGTCAATATTAAACCTACTGTCCAAGGGATTCTTCCAAGTGTATAATATGACAATTAATGGGGCCTACCAAAATTTCATGCCTTTTCAATTCATATTTATAATTAATTCCTATTTAATACTATATCCACAAATCTAGCATTTTTCAAATGAAGTACATAAAATATTATCTCAAAAATTCTAATTAAATTACAGATCCTTGATAATAATGAAACAATGCTATGTCCAGATTTCCATTTACATCTAGGTTGAAATGGCCTATCCATGATCAATTTGAGTAATTTACCAAAATGCCATTATGGGGCCAAAGTATATTATTTGGCACTCCAAAATTCTGAAATAATTTCACAAGGTATAAAACATATAATTACAGCAATATGAATTTTCTCAGATTTTTCAAAGGAATATACCCATCATTTCTACACAAAATTCCATAAGGGTAAAATGGTCATTTTGCTCCTTAAACTACTTAAACTTCATCCAACAGAGATATAATTTATTTCTAATGCTTAATATGTCACTCCTTATTCCTCAACAGAAATTGAACCTTTTACGATAAGGGTAAACCTATTTTAAATTTATTTCCTAAAAAGGACCAAATTTTCAGAAATTCAAGATAATGGGATTTTTGTTCCCAAAAAACCCACCATTGCTATGAGAGCTGTATTACACCCTCATGTGTCTCCATAATGAAAAGCATGATTTTTGAATGTTCCTGTTGGCTGAATACACATTATTTCATTTTAGGCTAAATGAACACCAAGCCTATAACAAGCCAACACATGCAAGTGGTTTTACCCAACATTTATTTGAACAAATTGGCTGAAATTTAAAGCATACACTTATAATGTCCCTAAGGAAATTCCACCAAAAATTGGGGCCATTTGGAGTCCCACAACTCCAAATATTGCATTTATTTCATTTTGGATATTTTAGTAAAAACTATAGAAAAAGTTTTCCCAAAAATTCCCCTTTTTGTACAGGGGTTAACTAAGCCCTAAACATGCATGCACCCAAAATTGTGTGCCATTTGGATGAATGGTTTGACTTGGGCATCATTTTGAATTTCTGCCCTAGCTAAGGGCCAACTCTAGCAAAATGGTCCTACAGGCAGACCACTGGACTAAATCTCAATTTAAGGGTGGCATATTAAAGTTAGCGCAAAGGGCTACATTTTTTATGTTCATATCATCCTCTGGAAATGGATCTAAGAGCCCTATATTTGACATGCAAGATCACTGAATTAATGTGACCGAAATGTAAATTTCATTTCATTAAAATAATAACAGAATTTAATTGATTTTAATAAAAATGTAGCAGGAATCTTAAAGCGATTTAGACGGCATCCTTTCATCTTCCCCACGTGTTCAACGGCTGAGATCGAGCCGACCTGGGGGATTTTGCGAGACCATTTCCGGCCACCTGAGGCGGCGCCACCCCCGGCCAACGGTGTCATCACCTTCACGGTGATGGTGGCTATCCTTTGCCGGTGATGAGGCGGCGGGAGACGGAGGCGACAGCGATCCCGAGCGGTAAGAAAAATCTTGAAAACTATCCCATTTCTCCCATGGCATCGGGCTCAATTGAGCCCGATATCTCCCCTAGTTGATCTAGGATTCTAGTACGGGTAGAGGGACGGTGAAACGAACCTGTGTTGGTGGCTGGCGGCGAGGATGGAGGAGGGTGGCCATTCCCGACCTTGCTTCGGCGACAGCCTCTCAGATTCATGGTTCCTGCACCGTTTCCTTCACTCCAGCTATCGATTGCTACTCTCCTTTGCCCTCTGAAGCTAATGGAATCATTATTTCTGGCTGGGAGGGGGTATATGGGGAGATACAACCAATGCAAGCTCGGTTTGGAGCTTTGGTTGTATCACCCTTCATGCCAAGTGGGCACCATGCAGTCAAATTCTCTGGAAATTCTCTAAGGAGACCAGCCATCACAATTTTTTGGGCTGATGGAGCCAAGGCCAAGTGGCCTCTGCCTCTTTAATTCACCGGCCTGCATCAAGCCAAACTCTGCCCGAGAAGGACACGGCTGGTGGCACGCTCTCGACACGCCTGTGTCACAGGCCATCTACCTCTTACTTGACACTCGACGATCGTCGAACGCAGGGTTTCACGATCGTCGAATGAGCAAATTTCATCGCTCGTCGAACGCAGGGGTCACTCGACGATCGTCGAGCAGATTTTCGTCGATCATCGAATGCAGTGGTCACTCGAGGATCGTCGAACAGATTTTCGTCGATCGTCGAACATAGTGGTCACTCGACGATCGTCGAGCAAATTTTTGTCGATCGTCGAACGCAGAGGGACATTCGACAGTCGTCGAGCACCTTTCGCCGATCGTCGAACGCAGGGGGGGACACGCCCTAGGACACGGCCGTGTCCCAGGCCGTGTCACCCAAATATTTTTCCTGCTGAAAAGTTAGGATGTTATCAGTCATCGAGCACCTTTCGTCGATCGTCGAACGTAGGGGGGGACACGCCCTGGGACACGCCCGTGTCCCAGGCCGTGTAACATAAATAGTTTTCCTGCTGAAAAGTTGGGATGTTACAAATCCCAATAAACAAGAAAATAATTTCGTCCCCGAAATTCAAGTTCGGGTCTACGGGGATCCTACTAGTAAGAGTTATATGAAATTTTAAAATAAACTAAAGTATACCTGAAGTGAATAGCTCCGGGTGTTGCTCCAACATCAGGTCCCTTGACTCCCAGGTGTGTTCCTCCCGTCCATGGTTGGACCACAACACCTTCAAAAGAGGGACCTTCTTCTTCCGCAACACTCGGACATCTGTATCATCAATCCGGATCGGCTCCAATCTGATGGATCTGTCTGGCGCTATCGCACCGGCTGTAGTAGTAACCAGCTGCTCCGGCCGTAGGAGAGCTCTTCGCAAGGAAGAGACATGGAAAACGTCGTGTAGGGCACCCAACTCCGGTGGCAGCTGCAGTCGGTAAGCTAAGGGGCCGATCCGCTCCAGGATCAAGTATGGCCCCATGTATCGAGGACTGAGCTTCTTGTGCCTCTGCACCCGAGAGACACCATATATCGGGCGTATCTTCAAGAAAACCCTGTCTCCAACCAGGAACTCCACCTTCCGGTGCCAAGCATCATAATACTTCGCCTGTCTGCTATGGTCTTCTAACAGCCGATCCCTGATCAAATGTACCTGAGCCTCCGTATCCTTCACATAATCAGAACCAAGAGCCTTGGTATCCACATCCTGAACCCATAACCCACAGGTCGGAGGATCGAAACCTCCCTCTGATACCAGTTTGTAAGACCCCCCCCCCCCTCCCCCTTACCAAGGAGGGCTCCCGGTCTTATGCCCAGAACCGCCGTCTTATAGTGACACTAACGCACGGGTTAGTTGATGTAACGCCCCGAAACTCAAAATAGCGACGGGGGACGTTTTGGGCCAATTTTGGGTTCTGGCTGCAGGCACACGGCCTGGGACACGGGCATGTCCCAGGGCATGTCAAGCTTGTGTCGACACTCAGCCGGGAAGTCGACATTTTGGTCTCGACATTGTGTCGAGACTGGGCACACGGCCTGCGACACGGGCGTGTCGCAGGGCGTGTCGACCCGTGTCGACAATTAGCCCACGAAGTCGACACTTTGCGTTCGACGAAGTGTCGAGACATGGCACACGGCCTACGATACGGGCGTGTCGCAGGGCGTGTCGACCCGTGTCGACACTCGTCCCGGGAAGTCGACACTTTGATCTCGACATTATGTCGAGACAAGGCACACACCCTAGGACATGGGCGTGTCCAAGGCCGTGTCATCAGGTCGACGATCTTCGCTCGACGAAGTGTCCAGTGTCGAGACCGTGTACACGGCCTGGAGCCCAGGCGTGTTGAGGTGACAGGGGCAAGGACATGGGCGTGTCCTAGAACCCGTGCAGTGCTCGGGTTGTTTTCGGGGAAAAACGATGGGGGTACACGGCCGTGTCAGGTGAAACACGGGCGTGTCAGATCGAACACGGGCGTGTTCAATACCCGTGTGTTGTTCCAGGCGAGCTGATTTTGACGGCGAATGAGGCACACGGCCCTGGACACGGGCGTGTGCCAGGCCGTGTTCGGTCTAGATTGGGCATTTCAGTCCCGAATCAAAGCCGTTCATTTCTTTAATCGATGATCTAACGGCTGGGGGTTGTTCCTGAAGGGATATACCCGGGATTGGACTTAGAAACCATCACTTTTCTTAAGTTGTTATCTTTCTAAAAGCTTAGAGATAGAGGAGAGCCAAGGAAGGAAGAAGGAGCTAGCTCCGGCCATTGGAGGAGCTTCGAAGCTCCAAATCGCGAGCCGACTACGGATCCACGGAGGCAAAGCTAGTGCGGTGATTTTCATCCGCTTACTTTTCCATGGCGCCAAAGAGGAATGCAAGGGTAACGATTCTCTTCTTGAGCATGAGTAGCTCTCCTTCTTTGCATAGGAAGCCCGCTCTCGCGAGTTTGCGGTGAGTTGGAGGCGTTCCTTCGGGTAGATATGTGAAGTGTCCGTTGTTTAGAGTCCGTAAGCGAGAACGGACATAGGCATGATGTGTGAAGCCTACCCGGACATGTTGGTCTGGATCGGTGATGTTGCATTGCATAAATGCCGGAGAAGACTCCGTGCTATTGGTTGTTTTTTTCGGGTTTTCTACACGGTAGATTGCAACAGGGAGCCTTGGGGATTAACCCTAAGGTGGACCCGGAAAACTGGGCGGATGTGTGATCTTGCCAACATGGAGGCCTGAGAGCCAACTTGAACATAACCGAGTTATGTGAAATTGTGTGACGAAAATGGGACTCGGGAGAAGTTTGACCTGCGTATTTGGCTTAAATTGTCGTTGCGACGTGAGCACGGGTTAGATGGAACCGTACCCATTTCTATGTCGTTCTGGTTAAAGAGACCTAAGGTTACGTGGCACTTGCCGTTGGCATAGATGAGAGTCTTCGGCGGTATATGGCTTAAATTGTCGTGACCCATGCCGGGAAGACAAATTGCTCATATGTTTGGCCGTCAAAGTGGCGGTGGTGGGTCCGGAATGTCTATGGCTTTAACTGACGTGACATCGACCGGTTCACCCAGAATGTGCCCTGAGTGCAAGGGGTGTGTGGCCGTTTGAGCCTACGCCTGTGATGAAATGAGTATTATTATATTGCTCGCTTGTGCTAATAAAATTGCATGGAAGGAGCATCGCCGCCCCGAGTTGGGGGCGGGATCGTTAAAATTTGGTCAGCATTGCTGACCGTTGCCTTTTTGTTTGCCACCGAGCGGTGGTTATGTTGCTTGTAGGTGCTGCTAGACCAAGCAGTCAATAGCGGGCTAAATCCCAAATTGCGAAGCCGGCCCTTGAAGGCCTATTTGGAGTGTTTACTGCGTTATTCATGTATGACCAGCCTGCGTGCCGTGGTTTGAAAGTCATGTAACATTAAGTAAACCATTTTTTGTAAGTCCTTAAGGCCAGTACTGGTGTATGTACTTCATTCCTGGTTGGCTATTCTAGTGGACATTCATGCTTTAGTGTTGGGTTCTTTATTTCAACTTATAAACTGCTTCCGCTAGAATGCTCTGTGTAGGACGTTATGATTAGTTGGATGGTTTCCATGAGTAACCACCCGGTCTGTCTGTAGTATATGGCGTCGGGCCCCGGCCGGACCTACTGCTATATGTTATGCGACGGATCGGGGGTGTTACAATTTGGTATCAGACTACTGGTTTTGGTCGGACTTAAGATGAATTCGTGGGCGAATTCTTTTTAAGGGGTGGTGAGCACATTGTGTGCGTCATCGTTATAACAGTAAAAGAACCCATGAATGTCCACTTAGGAATGAAAATACACGTGTTTGAGGAACCTGCGTGTTCCTATAATTGTTGTTTGCAATTTTATTTGGTCGCTTAACGGTGTTTTGTACCACTATAGGTGACCGGAAGCGGTGCTGGACCGCCAGAATGTCCGGTTTCTGAGGAGCATAGTGCACCCGGTGAGGTGTTTGAGACTCATCCTTCGTTTGAAACCGTTAGAAGGATCGTAGAAGCGGTGTTCGCTGTGACGGGTGCACAACTTGGAGGAAATGTACAACCTTGCGCCCCTGTTGTGGCTTCAACGCCGGTTGGCGTGATGGAGCAGATGACCTTTGGTAGACCATCGGGGCAGTAGCTGAATATGCATTTAGTGCAGGGAGCGCACACAGTTGAGGAATATTTGCAAGTATTTCTTATGATAAGCCGCTACCCATGCTTCGAGGTGGATAATGAGCAAGCTACAGTCGATAGGTTTTATAATGGCCTGCGCACCGAGTTACGAGTTATACTGCTAGGACCAAAGTTATTGGGATTCCGAGCCTTGGTGGAATCAGCTAGATCTTTGGAGGCAGATTTGAGGAAGACCCTCCCGATGCCAGCGACCATGGTATCGAACTATGCAAGCCCCGTAAGGGTTGCATCCGTTGGAATGATGGAGAAGGGGGCTATGGCATCAACTAGCAATGCTACTTACACATGTTTTACTTGTGGAAAGAAAGGGCACTTTGCCCGAGACTGTTGGAAAGGTGCTCAGAAGGCCAAGAAAGCTATGTCAGGAGCAGTCAAGGACTTTATTGCAAAGTAAACGGCATTCAAAGTGCCGAACACCTCAAAGTCTGTATATCGAAAGTGGTACAAGAAGGCTAGGACTTTGGATCTAGTCCCTCCTTTCAGTGCTTCGGGGGCAACTACAAGCCAAACCCCGGGAGTATGTTACAACTGTGGGGAGCCAGGGCATTATTCCCGCGATTGCCTAAGACCCTGGAGGAAGCACGCCGTCGTGACGACAGGTATGGTTTAAAGATAGTTTTGCCTTAAACACTTGTCGCCCTTGTGCATGTTAGCTTAGAACTACTGGTGCTAAGCCTTGTTATGACTTTACTTTATCTGTGAGAGCACCGTTCGTTTAGGGAGCTTCGCATTCCTTTATTAGGAATTATATTGTGCGTCGGAGTACCTCCTTCGATGGTAAGAGACAAATTGGATGCATTATAGTCCAATAGTGCTCATTGTGCGCGGGTAGAATTTGTTGCGCTTAGTTTTGGATTGGGAATCAGGAGTACGATCTGCAAGCGTCGTTACTTCCATTGGTGGACGTTATAGTTGGCATGGACTAACTCTCGGAGCAGCAAGCCTATATAGATTGCGATAGCAAGGAAGTCAAGCTGGGAGCAAGTCGTGAGACGACCCTTACGAGCTCGAAGAGGTCGAGCAAGACGTTGGTGTCTGCTCTTCAGGTGGTGAAGGTTGTTCGTGCTGGTGTAGAGCTGTTCTGTACACTAGTGGAGGTTGCAAAGCCGAAGCCCGCGTTGGTTAATATTTCAGTGGTAACGGAGTACCCTGATGTGTTCCCTAGAGATCTTCCTGGAGCCCCGCCTCGATGGGAGATAGATTTCATGTTTGAGCTAGTACCAGGTGCAAAGCCTGTGTCACGCTCTCCATATCGGCTAGCGCCTAAGGAAATGGCGGAGCTGAAGGTGCAACTTCTAAAAGTTGTTGGAGCAAGGGTATGTGCGTACAAGTCCTTCGCCTTGGAGCGCACCGACCCTCTTTATTAAGAAGAAGGACAGAAGCTTGAGGCTATGTATTAATTATCGGGAGCTCAACAAGTTGACGGAAAAGAACAAGTACCCAATCCCAAGGATCGATGATTTTTGTGATCAGTTGGTCGGGCCAACGACGTACTCTAAATTAGATAAGGGAGAGTGATATCCCTAAGATAACGTTCAGTACAGGATACGGGCGCTACGAGTTTACGGTCATGTCGTTTGGGCTGACCAATGCGCCGTCAGTGTCCATGGATTTGATGAACAGGACCTTCCAGGAGTACTTGTACCATTTTGTGATCGTCTTCGTCTACGATATTTTGGTGTACTCGCAGAGTAAGGAAGATCACTTCAAGCATCTTCTTTTGGTTTTGGAGACGCTAAGGAGGAATCAGTAGTATGCCAAGTTCTCGAAGTGCGAGTTTTGGTCACCCTTAGTGGCGTCCTCGGTCTTATAGTGAGTGAGGAAGGTATTACAGTGGATCCGACGAAGATTGTTGCGATGCGGGAGTGGCCTGAGCTTTCTACGGTGGCGGGAGTCCGGAGCTTTCTGGGGCTTGCCGGCTATTACAGGCGCTTCGTAGACAACTTCTCGCGGATAGCGTTACCCCTCACTACTTTGACGAGGAAGGAGCAGAAGTTCTTTGGACGCCGGAGTGTGCGCGAGCTTTTGAGGAGTTGAAATGTCGGTTGACCACGGCATCTATGCTGACTTCGCCGAGTGGGACCGAAGGCTATGAGATTTAATAGCGATGCTTTGGGCAGCAGTTTGGGTTGCGTGCTACTGCAATACGGAAGTGTAAAAGCTTATGGCGTGAGATAGCCAAAAGTGCACGAGAGAAACTATCCGGTCCATGACTTGTTGTTAGTGGCCGTGAGTTTTGCCTTGAAGCTGTAGAGGCATAATTTTGTACGGTGTGAAAATGGATCTCTACGCCGGTCACAAGAGCGTGAAGTATCTGATTGATCAGAAGGAGCTGAAAATGTGGCAGCATAGATTGATGGAGTTCTTGGGAGACTATACATTCAAGATCCACTACGTGCCTGGTAAAGGCAATACGGTTGCAGACACGTTGAGTCGCCGAGCCCCAGCTCAAGCCAATTGGCTATCGATGCATGATGAGCGGTTGGTGCGGGAGTTGGAGGCATTGGAGATTGTTTGTGTGGATAGGCAATCAAGTGCTGAAGCAGTACTGAATTGGACTGAAGTCCAATATGACCTGGCTGATCGGATTCGGCAGGCTTTGAATATGGATGTCCATATGAAGCAGTTCATGGTAGAAGCTCTGGATGGGTCAAATTCCCAACTCGTTGTGGAGGACATATTGCGTTGGAAAGACGGTCGTCTGTGCGTCCCAAGTGTGGGCAATTTGCGGGTGGAATTGTTGTACGAGGCACACCATACCAAGTACTCGATTCACCCGGGGAGCACGAAGATGTACCGCGATGTAAAGAAACTGTTTTGGTGGCCGGGTTTGAAGAAAGATGTGGCGCTATGCGTAGCGAAGTGCCAAACTTGCGCCTTGGTGAAGGCGGAGTGCCAAAAGCCGGGAGGTTTTCTTAAGTCCTTGCCTATTCCGGAGTGGAAATTCGACGACATCTCTATGGACTTTGTGCACTGTTTGCGAAGGTTGAAAAAGGGGAAAACGACGCCATTCGGGTGGTCGTAGATTAGTTAACGAAGGTGTCGCATTTCATTCCGCAGAGGAAGGATGATCCGGTGGAGACGTTGGCAAAACTATATGTGGATAATATAGTACGGCTTCACGATGTGCCCCGCAGTATCGTGAGTGACCGAGAAGGGCGGTTCACGTCCAATGGTAGGAGGCTTGTGCAGCAAATGTTGGGGACAAAGTTAAAATTCAGCACAACCTTTCATCCGCAAACGGATGGGCAGACCGAGATGGTCAATAGAACTATGGAAAGCATGCTCCGCATGTGTGTCTTGGACTTTGGAAAACAATGGGAAGACCATCTTTATATGGTAGAAGATGTCGCACGCCGTTGTCCTGGCTGGAAACGGGTGAGTCAAGTTGTGTAAGCGATTCGAAGTGGATAATGTAACTTTGTTGGTGTGAAGCATTCGGGAGAGGTTGCTTATCGCTCAGGACCGGTAAGCGAAGTACTATAATGCCAAGCACGG
Source organism: Platanthera guangdongensis (assembly GCA_039583875.1). Lineage (NCBI taxonomy): Eukaryota > Viridiplantae > Streptophyta > Magnoliopsida > Asparagales > Orchidaceae > Platanthera > Platanthera guangdongensis. The sequence continues at coordinate 112,065,022 of CM077150.1, read as the reverse complement.
GAACGCGGAGTTCGCCGTGGGCGACTATGTGTACTTAAAGATCATGCCGTCCAAGGGTGCCTCGCGGGTGCGGTGATTGAGAAAGCTAAGCCCGAGGTACCTTGGGCCGTTTGAGGTTCTGGAGCGGGTTGGTGAAGCAGCCTATCAAAAACTGACAGGTCACGCCCGTGACTTACTAGTCACGCCTTTGTCCAGGGCATGACAATCCAATTTCCCGTGAAATCAGCTCAATGAATTCAAGCTCGACGATCGTCGACACGCCCGACCACACGCCCGTGTCAATCCGACACGGGGCGTGACCCAAGCCCGTGTCCATCCCGCTCGACGATCGTCGAACCCATTTTCCAGCTCGATGATTCTCTGCTCGACGAAATTCGTGCTCGACGACTTCCCGCTCGACGATTGTCGACCAGCCTGACAGGCCTAGAGTCACGTCGTGAACTGAGGCATGACTCCTCCTCCTGGCTGACAAAGACCCGCGCTCAACGATCTTCCCGCTCGACGATCATCGAACCCATCTTCCCACTCGATGATTTTTCTGCTCGACGATTTTTCTGCTCGACGATTTGTCCTGCTTGACGATCTTCCCGCTCGACGATCGTCGAACTCCTCGACATTCGCGCTCGACGATTTTTCAACTCGACAAGACCCGGTGACAGCTCAGCGACCCACGCCCAGATCCACCTTCTTGACATGCCTGGCGTCACGCACGTGACCAGGGGCGTGACCAACGCGAGACCGACACGTGTCCAGCCCGAAGTCCACTTTCCAGTCAAATCGTCGGCCGCGATCAGGAATAGTGCTGACACGCCCCCTGACACACCCGTGTTAGAGGGCGCGTCCCATGTAATTTTTTGTCTATAAATATCAGTGTTCTGTATGTAATCCTGTTCCCCTTTTGGATCCATTTTGTATAGGGGAAGTGTTGTTCAGATGAATTCCAAATGTTATGTAAGGGATATTTTCTCCCCCTCTTCTTAGTTTTTATTTTTGTGTCTTTGTAACTCGTTCATTTTAACTTAATAAAATGTGTTTTCATCTCTTAATTTGGCTTTGGAAGGAATCTATGGAACTCTCCTCTTATGCAATCTTATTTCTTTCTTGTTTGTTTTAACTTAGTTTTTGTTCTTTTAGAATGGGTGTGTGAGTGTATGAGTATAGTTTTCATGTTTTTATGTTTAGATTATTTTTACTTTGTTTTGGTTAAACTTAGATTTTGATAGCTTTTATTTCATTCCTATAGATCCGTAAAAACGATTTCAAAGTGTTTTCATTTTTTTAACTTAGATTTTTCTTTTTATGTGGTAAAAAAGTTTTAGTTCTTTTCGCTTTATTTTCACTTTTTAACAACTTTTATGGAGTTATAGGAATGATAATATAGTCGTTTTAATTTTTCATGCACTTTGATTTTTCGTTTAAACTTTTGCTCCTTTTATTTTTGCGACTTCTTTTTATGCATTTCTACCGTATTCTAGCGGTAGAAATGTATTCGTTTTAATTTTTCGAGCACTTTCATTTTTGCGTTTATTTGCAAACTTTTTCGCTCGTTTAATTTTTATTTTAGCTGTTTATGCATTTCTACCGCATTCTAACGGTAGGAATGTAGTTGTTTTAATTTTTAGATAACTTAGTTTTTCTCATTTTTTATGTATGCGCATTTATTTTTGCCTACTCGTTAAGACTTAAATGACGCATTGTTTTACTTTATTCAAGTAGAGTGTGTGAGTTTTTCCTTTCCTGTAGTGTGCATGTGTTTTCATTTATGTCGAGAGAGTGTGTGCGTGAGTTTTACTTCCTATCGAGTGTGTGCGTGGGGTGTTGCATTTAGTTTGTCCTACTCGTTTGAGTAGGACCCGCTTTATTTTCCAGCCTACTCATTTGAGTAGGACTTGCAATTTCCCGCCCACTCGTTTGAGTGAGACTTGTCATTTTATTGCTTTCTTTCTCCCGCTCATGCACTTGCGCCGGGACTCGCAATTTACATCTTTCTTCAGTCCTACTCGTTTGAGTAGGACTTGCAATTTTCTACTTTATTTTCCTGCTTTCATTTACTGCTTTCTTTTACCGCTTTCTTTACTGCTTTATTTTCTGCTTTTCCCGCAAGCCGTCCCCATTCCGATGAGTGGCTAACCGTTCTTAGCCCTTGGTATCGAAGAGCATTGGGACAGATAAAATAGCTTAAAATAATTAAAGGTCGTATTTTTCTAATTAATAAATTCTTAAGGTTTGCCCGGGGTTAATGACGCGTAGGACGACTGAAAGAGCAACTAGATCTGATATACTCTAGAGGGGGGGTGAATAGAGTATATGGTGCTTTAAAACTTTTGCAAACTTTTACAATAATTGTTGTAATATGTGTGAGCAGGGAAGCAGAAATAAATCTAATCACAGTACAGAGCTATGCAAATACTAAGCACAGAAAAATCAAGGCCAGAAACAAAAAGAAAACAAGCCAAAACCATATGACACAAGGGAATATAGTGGTTCCCCAAACTTGGGTACATCCACTCTTCTACCACCCTAGGTAGGAATCCACTGCAGGATGAGTTGATCAGGTGTCCTGGGCACCAATGAGCTTTTGATAAGGTGCTCAAAAACCAAAGCAGATTTTTTGATCAGGTGTCTTGCCACCAATGAGCTTTTGACAAGGTGCTCAAAAACCAGATTCAAACTTTTGAAGGGAGTTTGAAAAACCCTTTACAGAGTGGGGGTGAGAGAGTGATGGCAGTCTTCTCTTTCTCAACCAACTGAGAAGACTATGTGGATTGATGTCAAAGCTCCCCCTGAGTCCTTGAGATCTTCAGGAAGAAGAGCTTTGCTGAGGGTGATAGACCTTCAAAGATAGAACTCCAGCAATAAATGATTTCAGCAAGCTGAAATGTTGAGTGTCTGGAGTCTTGAAATGATGTTGGCCTTGAACACTTTTAGAGCTGAAGAGATCTGAAGATTTTTGAAAGCTTGATCTCTTTGATGAGTGTTTTTCAGAATTCTTTTTGACAGAAGATTTTTGAGTATTTCTCTGTAATATGTATTGTGTGTATCTGTCTTGTTCTTCTCTTTAATTCAAAAACCATTCTGTCTTTTATTCTCTGTTCCAGAATAGAATGTCATTCTCTGTCAAGGATAGCCGTTGGTCTGCATTGATTGCATCCTTAATTGCAAAAACTCTTCTGGAGGAAAGTCCACAGAATTATTCCTTGAAAAATCCCTTGAAACTTGGTCCAGAATTGAATGAAAACGGCTAGCAAATCTCTGAATTAATTGCAGAATAACTCCTGACTGATTTGAATTTGAATTCTGGAAGTTATCTAAAATCGTCGAACTGAGCTCTGCTATCGTTGAGCTGAGCTCAGCGAACTGGAAAACTCAAGCAGCAAAAATAATCGTCGATCTGAGCTCAAAGATCGTCGAACTGAGCTCAGAGATAAAGATCCAAAGCAGAGTCAAAATCGTCGACCTGAGCTCACCGATCGTCGAACTGAGTTCGACGATATTATGAAGTTGAGCTCAGCGATCGTCGAGTGGAGCTCGACGATCCGTCGGAGTTGAGCTAGACGATCGTCGATCGGAGTTCGACGAATCGCCGTGCTGAGCTCGACGATCAGACTTAGTCTCCAAACAGAAAAACTTGGTCTCCAGGGCAGCTTCCAATCCTAGACTTCTAACCCTTAGACTCAATTCTAATTGACCTATTAAGCTATACAGAAGGTCAAGTAAAGGTTCCTAGAGACATAGTGATCCTGACCCAAATTAGTAATAGGGTGTTCCAACAATCTCCCCCTATTTGGGTTAGGATTACTATTTACAGACTTTGGAGAATTCAAATAACAACATACAATCAGAAAAGCATAAAAACAGCAGCTAGACATTGCAGAAACATCACAGAGATATATATATGTCATCCAGATAGCAGTCAGAATTCACAAAAATTGTCGCCTTACACTGTCACTTCTTCTCTTTGCCTTTGACAAGTTTGATTTCTCTGTTTGGATTTAGAGCTTCCTTGTTGGACCTGGTGTCATCTGCTGCTCCCAAATAAGTTTGCTTTGAAGATCTGGGGACCACGACAGCAGGATGCAACTCCATATATCTCTCAGCATCAAAGAATTTGCTGGAAGCATATTTGTCTAGTTCCTTTTGTCTTTGCTCTGACATTGTAGAAATATTTGAAGTGTCTAAACCTTGCTCTCTAGCCTTCTTGATCTGATCTAGTGCAGCCAGTTCCTTCATCCTAGCAGTCCAAGCAGATGGATTCTTTTCAGGGTCCTCAAATGGTACAGGTGGCTCATACCTGTTGGAAGAATTATCTTGAGGAGGCCTGGCAGACACTGTCTCTTTTAGCTTGTAGGGGAAGGGACCAGAAGTAGTATCAGCAGGACTATGTCCTCCCCTAGAATATGGGTGCTGCCTGGAGTACCCTTTGGAATAAACCTGAAAATCTCTTTGATTACCCCTGTATCCTCCTCTCCTAGAATAAGAACCCCTAGACTTTCTTTCCCTTTGGTAGGATCTGGCATGGGGTTGATAGGGAGCCTGGCTTCTAGCTGGGGCTTGACTTGCAGAGCTGCCACCTGCACCTGCATCAGGAGGAGGTGGTGGAGGAGGATGAGGGTGCTGGAACTGGGAGGAGCCCTTTTCATACTTTCTCTTCTTCTTCATGGCCTTGAGCTGATTTTTAGAATATTGCATCCAATGTTCTGTGATGGGGCAGTTATGCAGAATGTAATAAGGAATATCATTATCATCCTTGACTTTTGCAGGAGGGACCCTTTTCATAGCCTTGCTCCTAGCTTTCCTTTTCCTTGCAATAGTGGCAGAAGAGTCATCAGAGTCTGTCTTGAACTCATCAGATTCAGAACTCTGGGCATCATATAGAGCATCAATTCTCTTCATCAAATCTTTCTTCAGCTGAACAGCAGCAAATACAGGAGGTGAAGCAGGAACAACAACAGCAGCAGTAGAGGTGACAGCAGCAGATGGAGCAGCAAATGGAGAGGGTGCAACAGAAGCAATTACAGCAACAGCAGCAGATACTGGACTGGTGATAACAGCAGCAACTGTCTCACTATCATCAGCAGAAATTTCACTAACAGCAGAAACAACATCAAAAACTGCAGCAGGCTCAAAAACAGTGGCCTCTGACATTAGAAGATCCTTGGATATTGGATCATCAGAATCAGCAGCAGCAACAACAATCCTTTCTTCAGCATCAGCAATCACTGAATATACAAAAGAGGAGATAATGCTGGGGTCACAGCAAGAGACAGGCACCAGTGCCTTGGACAAATCTTCTGTGGGCTGGACAGCATTTCTCTCTGGCAAACAGCTGAAGAAGGCAGGATCAAAGGCAGAAAGCAAAGACCTTAGGTCTATTGTAAGAACTGCAGTAGGAGCCTGACATTCTGGAGGCACAAGAACAGTAGCAGAAGGGGCAGCAGGCACAGAAACATTATCATCAGCAGCAGGAGCAGAAACAGCAGCAGCAACAGCATGAAGGCTTGCTTTATAGGGCATCTCCCCCTGCCTAGATGCAGAGACATCTGTATCAAGGCAAACTGCTGGTGGTGCTGCCTGAGGAAGGAGGGAAGAAAGCCTGGCAGAGAGGGCTGCCACTGACAAGTGTAGAGGAGCCAATGAGATCTCCAAGAGTAGGGAGAGCCTGGGGGCAATTAGCTCATACAACTTGTCAGCTAGGGCTGAGAGGTCTACTGGCTCAAGAATAGGAGCAGAGGTAGATGGAATGGGGATAGCTGAGGATGCTGGAAGTGGAGGGCTGGAGAGTGGAATGGATGGCTCAGGTGTTGGGATGGTGGAAATGGAGGACAAGGGGATGGATATGGATGGGGTGAAAGTGGTTTGGTCAATGATATGGTGGAGGAGATCTTGGAATGAAGTTGAGGTGGAGGGTAATTCTGGAGGAGAGGATGGGGAATCATCCATATAGGAGTCATCCAGGAGGGTGAAGGATGGAATGGATGGAGAAGAGGTGACATCTGGTGGAGGGTATGAGAACAGAGGGTGGAAGTGGTCTACTGGTAGAGGCAGAATGGGTTCTGGAGATGGAATTGTTGTTGGAGATGGGCTAGAGATGGTAATGGTGGATGGAGCTGGAATGGTGGATGGTAGAGGTAGGGTTGGAATTGGAGGAGGAGAAGAGGCAACAACAGTATCAGCCAGGTCAGCTGCAGGAGCAAATACCTGTGGGGGAGTGACTCTATGAGTCCTGGTGCCTGAAGGAGCACTTGAGGAGGGCCTGCCAGGCTTGCTGATTTGCCTGTCCCACTTGCCAAAGAGGGCACAGGTGAGTCTCTTGGAGGCATTTATGTGCACTCCAGAGGAGACCAGCAAGGCAGGGCACCTGTTATGCAGGAAGACTCCAAGAATCCTTCCAAAGTTAACAAAACCTTTGTTGATTTTCTTCTTGATGAGGTCAAAGAAGACCTCTCCCCAGTTCAAACTTCTCTTATCCACCAGAGCTCCCATGAGGCAGAGCTGGTATCTGGATATGGTATCATGTGCAGAGTGCTTTGCCAGCAGCACTTTCCCTACCACATCTGCTAGGAACCTGTATTCAACAGACAGGTTCCTCTTGAATAACTTGCTAGGGTTTCCCTCTGGATGACCCATCCTGGCAAGCATGTCAGAAAACTCCTCTCCAGATAACTCAGCAGTATCATCTCCATTTCTTAGTCCAAAAACCTCTGTTAAAATGGTGGGGGTCAGAGGTACCTGAGTTCCAGCAATGGACCCAACTATTGTGGAGTTGTCTTGGTTATGAGCAGTATAGACCCACTCCTTTATCTCATCTGAAGCAAGCTTGATTCTAGTGGTCACGAGGGCAGACAGATTCTGATCCTTGAATAAATCCAGTATATCTTGGAAGATTTGATCAGTGGTGTTGAAAGATTCCATATCAATGTCGAATCCAGCATCGAACTTCATTTCGGCTAGAACTGCAACGGACACAGCCATTGTACCTGCAAAAATTCAACAAACAAAACGACCAAGCATAGAACTGTTTGGAGGGAAAGAAAATCCTTGCAGAGAAATCGAAAGCGCAAGAGAGAACGACGGCGAAAAATTAGTTTTATATTAGGGTTCGACGCAGAATTGGAAAGATCGTTGAACTCAGTTCGACGATCGAGGCTTCTAAAGGAATCTGAAAGGTTTTCAACATCGTCGATCTCCGTTCGATGATATTGGAGAGCGTCGAGCTCCGTTCGACGATCGTGCAGAGAACAAGATCGTCGAGCGCCGTTCGACGATCGTTGACCGGAAGAGATAGTTCATACTATCTGAGAGGCGTTGAACTCAGTTCGACGATTTTTGGAAATCATCGATCTCCGTTCGACGATCTTAGGGGAAATCGTCGAGCGCAGTTCAGAGATCAGAAAGATTCTAGACACCAAGGAAAATCAGAATGTTTGTCTAGTCTTGGTCAATTTTTAAGCTTTCAAAATCTTGGATATTATTTAAGGCTTCCTCCATCTAACATTCCTAACTGATTTAGGAAGAAGGTGTGTTTCTTTTCATCCAAAGGCTTGGTGAAAATATCTCCCCTTTGTAAATCAGTTGGGATATATTGTAATTCAATTTTGTTCTTTTCAACATTATCCCTTAAGAAGTGATGCCTAATCTCTATGTGTTTTGTCCTACTGTGGAGGACTGGATTTTGAGCTATGAAAATAGCACTTGTGTTATCACAAAAGATTTTAGACTTCTCTAAGTTGTATCCATAGTCTAGGAGTTGGTTTTGGATCCACAAAATTTGTGAACAACAACTGCCTGCAGCCATATATTCAGCTTCAGCAGTTGAGGTTGACACAGATGTTTGTTTCTTACAGAACCAAGAGACAAGTCTATCACCAAGGAACTGACAAGTTCCACTGGTGCTTTTCCTGTCAATTCTGCATCCAGCATAATCAGCATCAGAGAATCCAGTTAACTCAAATGCTAAATCTTTTGGATACCAGAGGCCTAGATTTGGACAACTTTTAACATACCTGAGAATCCTCTTTACTAATGTTAGGTGTGACTCTCTAGGGCTTACTTGGAACCTAGCACATATACATGTAGCAAACATTATATCTGGTCTACTAGCTGTAAGATACAGTAAAGAGCCAATCATTGCTCTATATGTTGTCTGATCAACAGGTTTCCCATGTTCATCAGCATCCAATACAACATTGGTAGGCATGGGTGTTTTCATACAAGATGCCTCAGACATACCAAATTTCTTAACCAGTTCATTAACATATTTGGTTTGAGAAATAAAGATGCCTTCAGCATGTTGTTTGACTTGCAATCCTAGGAAGAAGGACAACTCACCCATGCTACTCATCTCAAATTTCGAATGCATCAGGTTAGAAAACCTTCCGCACAATTTTGAGTCAGTAGAACCAAAAATGATATCGTCTACATAAATTTGTACTAGTAGGGTATGGGACTTATGGGTTCTAATAAAAAGAGTTTGGTCTACTCTACCCCTTATAAAACCATTTTCCAAGAGAAAGCATGCTAGGGTCTCATACCATGCTCTAGGAGCTTGCTTGAGACCATATAATGCTTTGTTCAGTCTAAAAACATAATCAGGAAGAGTTGGAGAGATAAAACCTAGAGGTTGTCTGACATAGACTTCCTCTTTGATGTCTCCATTTAAGAAAGCACTTTTGACATCCATCTGATAAACCTTGAAGCCTTTGTGAGCTGCATAAGCTAGAAATATCCTGATGGCTTCCAATCTTGTAACAGGTGCAAAAGTCTGGTCGTAGTCAATTCCTTCTTCTTGAGAATATCCCTGAGCAACTAGTATTGCCTTGTTCCTTATAATTACTCCTTGATCATCCAGTTTGTTTATGAATACCCATTTTGTTCCAACAATGGAATGATCCTTAGGCTTTGGCACTAGTTCCCATACTTTGTTCCTCTCAAATTGATGCAATCCCTCTTGCATTGCAATGATCCAATGTGGATCTTGCTCTGCATCTTGAATGGACTGAGGTTCAATTTGAGATAGGAAGCAGGTGTGCAACAGGTTTTGGTTGACCTGATTTCTGGTTTGCACACCAGCTGAGATTTCTCCAATTATTTGGGAAATTGGATGGTCTCTTGATGTTACTAAATCAACAGGGGGTGTTGATTGTTCACCAACCTGTGTTGTTGTTTCCTCTTGTGGTACAACAACTGGCTCTTCAGATTGTGCTTCAATATGTGAGGCATTCCCTTCATCTTCACTGCTTTCTTCTTCTTGAGCAACCTGTAACTTGTTCATATCTTCAACTAGAGAGAGTTCCTGCAAAGGTTCTATGGTAGAAGAAATCTTCTCCTTGAAAGACATGTTAGTTTCATCAAAAGAAATATGAACAGATTCCTCAATTTTCAAAGATGATTTATTATAGACCCTATAGGCCTTGCTGATCATGGAGTATCCCAGAAACACTCCTTCATCAGCTTTGGCTTGAAATTTTGCTAGATATTTCTTGTCATTATTGTGAATGTAGCAAATACAACCAAAAATTCTGAAATAGTCAACTTTAGGTTTCTTCCCTTTGAGTAATTCATAGGGAGTCTTTCCCTTTAGTTTATGTATCAGACTTCTGTTCAGCACATAGTTGGAGGTGTTCACTGCCTCTACCCAAAAGGATAGAGGTAGATGAGCATCTGACAACAATGTAGTGGCAGATTTAATAAGGGTTCTATTTTTCCTTTCAACTACCTCATTTTGTTGAGGAGTTCTAGGAGTTGAGAAAGTATGACTGATCCCTTCACTCTGACAGAACTCTTGCATAAGAAGAGAATCAAACTCTGTCCCATGATCACTTCTGATCAGGGCAATGTGAGTATTGAACTCAATCTGTATACATTTGAGAAACTCTGTCAGACACTTAAAGTTATCAAACTTCTTCCTTAGAAAGAACACCCAAGTGAATCTAGAGAAGTCATCTACAACTACTAAAGTGTAGGATTTCCCTCCTAGGCTTTGTACTGTGATGGGTCCAAATAGATCCATGTGTAACAGATACAATATCCTAGGTGAATCACTCTTATTAAGTGACTTAAAACTATTTTTAGTTTTCTTGCCTAATTGACAAGCCCTGCAGAGTCCTTCCTTCTTGAAGGGGCCAGAAGGTAGTCCTCTAACAAGGTTGTCCTTGGAGAGCCTAGCAATAGTTCTAAGGTTTAGGTGTCCTAGTCTCTTATGCCATAAAACATTTGGTCTACAGACAGAGTTAAACAGGCAAATATCTATATTAGTTGAAAGAAAATCTACTAGATAGATGTTACCTTTCCTTTTACCTGTCAACACAGTTGTGTTGTCCTCTGACTTGATTCTGCATAAGGTTTTGCTGAAGGTCACCTGGTAGCCTTCATCACATAGCTGACTGATGCTGATTAGGTTGTGCTTCAGTCCTTCCACATAGGCTACCTTCTTGAAGGTTACTGAACCAATCTGGACTGCACCATATCCTTTAGTTTGTCCAAAGTTGGAATCACCAAAGATAACTTTGGGTCCAAGCTTGGCTCTAAAGGAAGTGAGGTTGTCCTTGTTCCCTGTCATGTGCTTAGAGCACCCACTATCCAAATACCATTGCTGGTAAGATGTTGGATAGGTCTTTACCTGCACATAAAACAATTCATTTGTTTTTGACCCAGTTTACCTTGGGCCTAGGTTGATAACCTCTAAATTCTGAAATGAAAGACATCTCAGGTTGACTCTTATATCCTTCAGGATGATATCTCCTTGGAGGTATAATCCATTCAGTATAAGGGTTAAAGGTTTGGGATGAAGAACCCTTAGGATTCAATTTTGATTTGCCTTTAAACAAGTTTCCAGAGTTCTGACCTCTGTTCGACGATCTTGGAGCTGAGTTCAACGATCTTGGGTCAGATCGTCGAGCTCCGTTCGATGGTCGACTATGGGTGAGGTCAGGTATATGTGATCGTCGAGCTGCGTTCGACGACTTTGGCTGAGATCATCGATCAGCGTTCGACGATTTTTCCTGAGATCGTCGAGCTGTGTTCGGCGATCGTCAATCTTCATTCGGCGATCGTCGATCTTCGTTCGACGATTTTTGCTGGGACTTAGTTTTCTGAGGCAGATCAGAATTTTTCCTGGCAACCTCTACAACTCCCTTTCCCTTGTTAGAAATAAACTTGATGGGAGTTGTTAGGACTATAGGTTGGCTGGATGAAGCACCCAAGCCCAGTGTACTGTTGAATCTAGAGTTCACTGTGCTTGTGATGTCCATCAGCTTGATGCTTCTCCCATTAAGGGACTCTTCAAGCTTCTTGGCCTCAGAGAGCTCACTTTTCAGTGAAGCTATTTGTTCCCTACAGTTCTCCAACTCCTGAGAGAGTTTGAGGTTTTCTGACTTTAAACCATTGTGTTCAGATAATTGATTTCTGAGAGAGATAATCTCTTTCTCAGACTTTAGTAGGTCTAAACACAGTGCTTTAAATTCAGATTTAAAATCTTCTGAAGTAAAATCAAAAGAACCAATTACCTGATCTTCTTCAGGTTGAGTCTCTGAGTCTGACTCTGACTCCTCTTCCTCTGAATTGTGCTGTGAGGCATTGATTGCCATCATGCAGAACTCCTTTTCTTCTGCATCATCCTCATCATCACTTGAGCTAGAAGAGGCTTCTGACTCCTCTTCTGTCTCACTCCAGGATTCAGCAACAAACCCTTTCCTTGTATGCTTATTTTTGCTTGAAGAAGGTTTGCTATTGCCATTCCTTTTGGAGTCTTTCTCCTTTCTTCTTTCTTTTCTGTCCCTTCTGTCCTTGTTCTTGTTCTCTGGACAGTCAGGAACTATGTGCCCTGGTTTCCTGCAACCAAAGCAAATAATGTCTTTGTTATTACCAATGGACTTGTCATACCTTGGCTTATCCTGCTCCTTGTATGATCTTCTTCTGAAGTCCTTTCTGGCCATCTTGTAGAATCTTTTGGCCAACAAGCTGAGAAGTTCATCATTGCCTGTAGCTTTATCTTCAGGCAGATCCTCAGTTGCCTTAAAGGCTATGGTCTTCTCTTTCCTTGTGGCTGGTGAAGCAGCCTTCTGTTCTTCCTCTCTATTCTTGATAAGTAGCTCATAAGATTTGAGCTTACCCAACAAGGCTTCAGTGGTGATTTCATTCAGACTTCTGGCATCCTTAATTGGCCAGATTCTTGAATCCCAAGTGCTGGGGAAGCACATTAGGATCTTGTCATTAAGTTCTGTCAGAGAAATCTCTTTGTCCAATGTCCTTAGTTCACTGACAATTAGACTCAATCTGTTGTACATGTCTCCCACTGACTCAGTCTCTCCCTTCTTGAAGTTCTCATATTGGGAGATGAGATGGGATCTTCTGTCCTTTCTCTCATCAGCTGAGCCTGAGACTATTTCTGAGAGCTTGTCCCAAATCTCCTTGGCTGAATTGCATTCAGCTACCTTTTGAAAAATGTCATCTGACATTGTCTGATCTAGAATGTTCATAGCCTTGGCATCAGCTACTTTCCATTTTTTGATGTCAGCATCTGTTCCTGATGGAGGTGGAACAACATTTGTACTTGTGCTCTCTGGGGGTCTTGGACACACTGTCAAAACAGAATTAAATATATCTTCATCAATAGAATTCATGTAGAGTCTAATCCTTGCTTTCCAAAGTGCAAACTTTGAAAGATTGCACACTGGAGGTCTGGTGCTAGCATAATCTTTGTTTTGGGTCATGATTTGTGCAAACAAAACTGATAATAAAATACAGAAGAAAAACAGATCTAGTTTGGGATCTTGGGGTTCAGGTGTTAGCCTGTACAACCAATCAGATATGGTATGTTTAACCAACCTCGCTTGATACCAATTGAAAGAGCAACTAGATCTGATATACTCTAGAGGGGGGGTGAATAGAGTATATGGTGCTTTAAAACTTTTGCAAACTTTTACAACAATTGTTGTAATATGTGTGAGCAGGGAAGCAGAAATAAATCTAATCACAGTAAGAGCTATGCAAATACTAAGCACAGAAAAATCAAGGCCAGAAACAAAAAGAAAACAAGCCAAAACCAGATGACACAAGGGAATATAGTGGTTCCCCAAACTTGGGTACATCCACTCTTCTACCACCCTAGGTAGGAATCCACTGCAGGATGAGTTGATCAGGTGTCCTGGGCACCAATGAGCTTTTGATAAGATGCTCAAAAACCAAAGCAGATTTTTTGATCAGGTGTCTTGCCACCAATGAGCTTTTGACAAGGTGCTCAAAAACCAGATTCAAACTTTTGAAGGGAGTTTGAAAAACCCTTTACAGAGTGGGGGTGAGAGAGTGATGGCAGTCTTCTCTTTCTCAACCAACTGAGAAGACTATGTGGATTGATGTCAAAGCTCCCCCTGAGTCCTTGAGATCTTCAGGAAGAAGAGCTTTGCTGAGGGTGATAGGCCTTCAAAGATAGAACTCCAGCAATAATGATTTCAGCAAGCTGAAATGTTGAGTGTCTGGAGTCTTGAAATGATGTTGGCCTTGAACACTTTTAGAGCTGAAGAGATCTGAAGATTTTTGAAAGCTTGATCTCTTTGATGAGTGTTCTTCAGAATTCTTTTTGACAGAAGATTTTGAGTATTTCTCTGTAATCTGTATTGTGTGTATCTGTCTTGTTCTTCTCTTTAATTCAAAAACCATTCTGTCTTTTATTCTCTGTTCCAGAATAGAATGTCATTCTCTGTCAAGGATAGTCGTTGGTCTGCATTGATTGCATCCTTAATTGCAAAAACTCTTCTGGAGGAAAGTCCACAGAATTATTCCTTGAAAAATCCCTTGAAACTTGGTCCAGAATTGAATGAAAACGGCTAGCAAATCTCTGAATTAATTGCAGAATAACTCCTGACTGATTTGAATTTGAATTCTGGAAGTTATCTGAAATCGTCGAACTGAGCTCTGCTATCGTCGAGCTGAGCTCAGCGAACTGGAAAACTCAAGCAGCAAAATAATCGTCGATCTGAGCTCAAAGATCGTCGAACTGAGCTCAGAGATAAAGATCCAAAGCAGAGTCAAAATCGTCGACCTGAGCTCACCGATCGTCGAACTGAGTTCGACGATATTATGAAGTTGAGCTCAGCGATCGTCGAGTGGAGCTCGACGATCCGTCGGAGTTGAGCTAGACGATCATCGATCGGAGTTCGACGAATCGTCGTGCTGAGCTCGACGATCAGACTTAGTCTCCAGATAGAAAAACTTGGTCTCCAGGGCAGCTTCCAATCCTAGACTTCTAACCCTTAGACTCAATTCTAATTGACCTATTAAGCTATACAGAAGGTCAAGTAAAGGTTCCTAGAGACATAGTGATCCTGACCCAAATTAGTAATGGGGTGTTCCAACAACCACAAATCGATGTGTGGGCATTATTTCCGTTGTCCATACGCTCGCCGAGAGGCCTTGCATATGGACAGATCACCCCTTTGTAAAGAGAGTTCCACACTAACCCTAGAGAGAGGAGGCCCGCCAACTCTACCGGATTGGGTTCCCCACCCAATAGCGGGGTTCTTAGCGTAATGCGGGCATTAAGAGGAATCCTTCGTCGGACGAGAGCCCGGTCGAAAAGTCTTAGCGTTCAGGTGAGGGGTAGCCCTATAGCTAGGTGAGCTCATTTTAGTGGAACCTCCACGGCCAAGTCTCCGCATTAATTAATTGGAAATTTAGGAGCTCTTTTTATTAAAAGAGCTCCTTGGTTCTAATTCAATTCGGTGTCATCGAGCTAAGCTCTTCATCGGCACCACCTTCATGCTTTCTTTTTTGCTTTCATTTTCTGTTTTTATGTCATTTTTATTATATATAAAAATATAACCCGACAAGTTAATTATCGGTAAAATAATAGTTCCCTCCAGGGAAGAGTAGAAATAATCGAATCGACCCCGAGAACAATACGACCTCGATATTCCTCCTGGAATATCATGCACTACTCACGATAGGTTCACTTGCCTCCTTTCATTAAAACTCGATCACAACTTTTTTATATCCAAAATAAATAAATACGCGCGCCCCGTTTTCTAAATAAAAAACCACTTCTGCTTTACTTAAATAAACCGCTTGGTCGCCGCATGACCGTCAATATTTTTGGAGTTTTAACTAATCAAGTTTTTGGGAATCTCCCCTACAGGGAAGAGTAGAAATAATCGAACCGACCCCGAGAATAATACGACCTCGATATTCCACCCGAAATATCCCGTACTACTCACGATAAGTGCACTTGCCTCCTTTCGTTAAAACTCGATCACAACCTTTTTATATCCAAAATAAATAAATACGCATGACCTGGTTTCTAAATAAAAAACCACTTTCGCTTTACTTAAATAAAACCGCGGGGTCGCCGCGTGACCGTAAATATTTTTGGAGTTTTAACACGCAATCAAGTTTTTGGCGCCGTTGCCGGGGACTTGATGCGATTCTAACCAATCAACTGGCCTGGGATGAAGAGGGAGATCACCTTTTTTGTGACACATTGCGAGACTTGTCAGCGCGTGAAGGCGGAATGTAAGAGCCTAGGAGGTTTTCTATAGCCACTACCAGTCACAGAGTGGAAGTTCGAGGACATTGCAATGGATTTTGTGCACGGACTACCTCGCTCCCACTCTGGGCATGATTCTATATGGGTCATAGTAGACAGACTGACCAAGGTAGCGCGCTTTATTCCAGTCCAGAAGGATGCTCCAGTTGCACTTTTGGTGAGACTATTCGTGGAGCAGTTTGTCAGATACCATGGCATTCCCAGGACGATTGTTTCGGACCGTGATGGTCGGTTCACTTCGAGCGAGTGGAGGGCCGTGCATGCTTACTTGGGCTCTCGGCTTACTTTTAGTACCGCCTTCCACCCGCAGACCGACGGACAGGCCGAGCGGACCATCCGGACCATGGAGGATCTACTCCTCCTGTGCATATTGGATACGGGGAAGCCTTGGGAGAGGCTACTACCACTGATCGAGTTATCCTACAATAACAGCCACATGCTAGCATCAGGATGGATCCTTAAAAGTGCACTTTTTTATAACGGTCCAGGCCCATCCCATGGGAACCCGCTGGCACCGCCAGCCTACCAGGGTCCAGACCCGGGCCCACCACTAGTAGTCAGCCTTTCACATTCAAGCCTGCAGGCAATGTACCCCAACCCCTCTCCGGCCTGTATATCAGCACGGTAGGTTGTTGCCAGTGGGTCTCGAACCCAGGACCTTGATAAGAGAGCTTTCCGCCACTCCCTCATCACCAATTGAGCTGCAGCTCAGTTGGTGATGAGGGAGTGGCGGAACGCTCTCTTATCAAGGTCCTGGGTTCGAGACCCAGTGGCAACAACCTACCGTGCTGATAAACAGGCCGGAGAGGGGTTGGGGTGCATGGCCTGCAGGCTTGATTGTGAAAGGCTGACTACTAGTGGTGGGCCGGGTCTGGACTCTGGTAGGCCGGCGGTGCCAGTGGGTTCCCATGGTATGGGCCTGGACCGTTATAAAAAAATCTATGAAGCATATGACCTAATATGAATGAATGTTATGATGTAATTTATGCACAGATAAGTGCAACTCACACACAATGACTCTGTGATCACAGACCTTTAGTTCCCACTTTTTGAGAGCTAGCATCAGTCTCGGGTACCACCGCTGTGGCTACGGCAGCAGCGGAGCGGGCGTCTCCACTTCTAGGTCGGTATGCACACTACCAAACCTTAGACCCTTCTCATACGCCTTTGTACATGTCCAAGGTGCACTCTAGAGTCTCTGCGTACGTGCTTTGCTGACAAACCATCAGTCTTGTTGGGTCGGATGTGCGTTATCGGGGATCGTCCTCCATACCGCAGTGTAAAACAACCCACTGTCCCCTCTAACCCTCACAACCTACTGGTGCACCATACTGCCATCAGTGTGACGAACGGCCAGTACCACATGCCCCGCCACTAAATTTATGCACATGCAAGTGTTTCATCCCGAGCCTTCAGCTCGCAGGACCAACCCGTCCTGAATCCCTCAAACCCTACACGGCTGAGCAGTTATCACAATCCCTCCAACCCTACACGGGTGAGAACGCACAATAGTGTCTTTATTCCAAATCCCTCAAACCCTACACAGGTGAGCATGTTACACAAGTCTCCCTCCAACCCACACGGGTGAGAATGAACCATAATGTCTTAACCTATTAGACTACTCTTGTCTACGGGTTATTATACTTAGTGATTTAAGGTTAATCCCAGGACTGCCCAGGGTATACCCGGTGAAGGGCTCTCTGGGGCACTAGGAACTACAATGGTATTACGCCCAAAGTTCCCTTTCTCAAGGATAATTATTTTTATTGGTGTCTACCCAGGATTTATCCCCCAACTCTCGTATCACTTTAGAACGACCCTAAATACTTAAGGTGTTATTAGGAGCGCGGCGGTCTTCCGCTGGTCCCCATTATTGTTGCTGTCACGGGACTTGCACTCTTCCACACATGGTTAAGGAATCCTCTAGGAGACCAACCAGGGTTAATTCCTCCATTAAAATCCTCACTTTACTAGTTATTCAGATTCCTCCCCTGGTGGCCCTACTAGTACGAACATCGGTGCTAGACCCTTACCCATGTCCCGATACCACCCACAAATGTGACCTTCAAATTCCCCTGGCCATATGCCTCAAATTATTTACCCTAGGATGGTATAGACCTATATGATGAACATGATGAATTCCATAATTTTTCAAATTACTTGCACCATTAAATTAATTTCTTTACATGTAATCCCTAGTCATTTTGCACATGAAGTATTGTCAATATTAAACCTACTGTCCTAGGGATTCTTCCAGGTGTATAATATGACAATTAATGGGGCCTACCAAAATTTCATGCCTTTTCAATTCAGATTTATAATTAATTCCTATTTAATACTATATCCACAAATCTAGCATTTTTCAAATTAAGTACATAAAATATTATCTCAAAAATTCTAATTAAATTACAGAGCCTTGATAATAATGAAACAATGCTATGTCCAGATTTCCATTTACATCTAGGTTGAAATGGCCTATCCATGATCAATTTGAGTAATTTACCAAAATGCCATTATGGGGCCAAAGTATATTATTTGGCACTCCAAAATTCTGAAATAATTTCACAAGGTATAAAACATATAATTACAGCAATATGAATTTTCTCAGATTTTTCAAAGGAATATACCCATCATTTCTACACAAAATTCCATAAGGGTAAAATGGTCATTTTGCTCCTTAAACTACTTAAACTTCATCCAACAGAGATATAATTTATTTCTAATGCTTAATATGTCACTCCTTATTCCTCAACAGAAATTGAACCTTTTACGATAAGGGTAAACCTATTTTAAATTTATTTCCTAAAAAGGACCAAATTTTCAGAAATTCAAGATAATGGGATTTTTGTTCCCAAAAAACCCACCATTGCTATGAGAGCTGTATTACACCCTCATGTGTCTCCAAAATGAAAAGCATGATTTTTGAATGTTCCTGTTGGCTGAATACACATTATTTCATTTTAGGCTAAATGAACACCAAGCCTATAACAAGCCAACACATGCAAGTGGTTTTACCCAACATTTATTTGAACAAATTGGCTGAAATTTAAAGCATACACTTATAATGTCCCTAAGGAAATTCCACCAAAATTTGGGGCCATTTGGAGTCCCACAACTCCAAATATTGCATTTATTTCATTTTGGATATTTTAGTAAAAACTATAGAAAAAGTTTTCCCAAAAATTCCCTTTTTGTACAGGGGTTAACTAAGCCCTAAACATGCATGCACCCAAAATTGTGTGCCATTTGGATGAATGGTTTGACTTGGGCATCATTTTGAATTTCTGCCCTAGCTAAGGGCCAACTCTAGCAAAATGGTCCTACAGGCAGACCACTGGACTAAATCTCAATTTAAGGGTGGCATATTAAAGTTAGCGCAAAGGGCTACATTTTTTATGTTCATATCATCCTCTGGAAATGGATCTAAGAGCCCTATATTTGACATGCAAGATCACTGAATTAATGTGACCGAAATGTAAATTTCATTTCATTAAAATAATAACAGAATTTAATTGATTTTAATAAAAATGTAGCAGGAATCTTAAAGCGATTTAGACGGCATCCTTTCATCTTCCCCACGTGTTCAACGGCTGAGATCGACCCGACCTGGGGGATTTTGCGAGACCATTTCCGGCCACCTGAGGCGGCGCCACCCCCGGCCAACGGTGTCATCACCTTCACGGTGATGGTGGCTATCCTTTGCCGGTGATGAGGCGGCGGGAGACGGAGGCGACGGCGATCCCGAGCGGTAAGAAAAATCTTGAAAACTATCCCATTTCTCCCATGGCATTGGGCTCAATTGAGCCCGATATCTCCCCTAGTTGATCTAGGATTCTAGTACGGGTAGAGGGACGGTGAAACGAACCTGTGTTGGTGGCTGGCGGCGAGGATGGAGGAGGGTGGCCATTCCCGACCTTGCTTCGGCGACACCTCTCAGATTCATGGTTCCTGCACCGTTTCCTTCACTCCAGCTATCGATTGCTACTCTCCTTTGCCCTCTGAAGCTAATGGAATCATTATTTCTGGCTGGGAGGGGGTATATGGGGAGATACAACCAATGCAAGCTCGGTTTGGAGCTTTGGTTGTATCACCCTTCATGCCAAGTGGGCACCATGCAGTCAAATTCTCTGGAAATTCTCTAAGGAGACCAGCCATCACAATTTTTTGGGCTGATGGAGCCAAGGCCAAGTGGCCTCTGCCTCTTTAATTCACCGGCCTGCATCAAGCCAAACTCTGCCCGAGAAGGACACGGCTGGTGGCACGCTCTCGACACGCCTGTGTCACAGGCCATCTACCTCTTACTTGACACTCGACGATCGTCGAATGCAGGGTTTCACGATCGTCGAACGAGCAAATTTCATCGCTCGTCGAACGCAGGGGTCACTCGACGATCGTCGAGCAGATTTTCGTCGATCATCGAATGCAGTGGTCACTCGAGGATCGTCGAACAGATTTTCATCGATCGTCGAACATAGTGGTCACTCGACGATCGTCGAGCAAATTTTTGTCGATCGTCGAACGCAGAGGGACATTCGACAGTCGTCGAGCACCTTTCGCCGATCGTCGAACGCAGGGGGGGACACGCCCTAGGACACGGCCGTGTCCCAGGCCGTGTCACCCAAATATTTTTCCTGCTGAAAAGTTAGGATGTTATCAGTCATCGAGCACCGTCGATCGTCGAACGTAGGGGGGGACACGCCCTGGGACACGCCCTGGGACACGCCCGTGTCCCAGGCCGTGTAACACAAATAGTTTTCCTGCTGAAAAGTTGGGATGTTACAAATCCCAATAAACAAGAAAATAATTTCGTCCCCGAAATTCAAGTTCGGGTCTACGGGGATCCTACTAGTAAGAGTTATAAGAAATTTTAAAATAAACTAAAGTATACCTGAAGTGAATAACTCCGGGTGTTGCTCCAACATCAGGTCCCTTGGCTCCCAGGTGTGTTCCTCCCGTCCATGGTTGGACCACAACACCTTCACAAGAGGGACCTTCTTCTTCCGCAACACTCGGACATCTGTATCATCAATCCGGATCGGCTCCAATCTGATGGATCTGTCTGGCGCTATCGCACCGGCTGTAGTAGTAACCAGCTGCTCCGGCCGTAGGAGAGCTCTTCGCAAGGAAGAGACAAGGAAAACGTCGTGTAGGGCACCCAACTCCGGTGGCAGCTGCAGTCGGTAAGCTAAGGGGCCGATCCGCTCCAGGATCAAGTATGGCCCCATGTATCGAGGACTGAGCTTCTTGTGCCTCCGCACCCGAGAGACACCATATATCGGGCGTATCTTCAAGAAAACCCTGTCTCCAACCAGGAACTCCACCTTCCGGTGCCAAGCATCATAATACTTCGCCTGTCTGCTATGGGCTTCTAACAGTCGATCCCTGATCAAATGTACCTGAGCCTTCGTATCCTTCACATAATCAGAACCAAGAGCCTTGGTATCCACATCCTGAACCCATAACCCACAGGTCGGAGGATCGAAACCTCCCTCTGATACCAGTTTGTAGGACCCCCCCCCCTCCCCCTTACCAAGGAGGGCTCCGGTCTTATGCCCAGAACCGCCGTCTTACAGTGACACTAACGCACGGGTTAGTTGATGTAACGCCCCGAAACTCAAAATAGCGACGGGGGACGTTTTGGGCCAATTTTGGGTTCTGGCTGCAGGCACACGGCCTGGGACACGGGCGTGTCCCAGGGCGTGTCAAGCTTGTGTCGACACTCAGCCGGGAAGTCGACATTTTGGTCTCGACATTGTGTCGAGACTGGGCACACGGCCTGCGACACGGGCGTGTCGCAGGGCGTGTCGACCCGTGTCGACACTTAGCCCGCGAAGTCGACACTTTGCGTTCGACGAAGTGTCGAGACATGGCATACGGCCTGCGACACGGGCATGTCGCAGGGCGTGTCGACCCGTGTCGACACTCGTCCCGGGAAGTCGACACTTTGATCTCGACATTATGTCGAGAAAAGGCACACACCCTAGGACATGGGCGTGTCCAAGGCCGTGTCATCAGGTCGACGATCTTCGCTCGACGAAGTGTCGAGTGTCGAGACCGTGTACACGGCCTGGAGCCCAGGCGTGTTGAGGTGACAGGGGCAAGGACACGGGCGTGTCCTAGAACCCGTGCAGTGCTCAGGTTGTTTTCGGGGAAAAACGATGGGGGTACACGGCCGTGTCAGGTGAAACACGGGCGTGTCAGATCGAACACGGGCGTGTTCAATACCCGTGTGTTGTTCCAGGCGAGCTGATTTTGACGGCGAATGAGGCACACGGCCCTGTACACGGGCGTGTGCCAGGCCGTGTTCGGTCCATATTGGGCATTTCAGTCCCGAATCAAAGCCGTTCATTTCTTTAATTGATGATCTAACCGCTGGGGGTTGTCCTGAAGGGATATACCCGGGATTGGACTTAGAAACCCTCACTTTTCTTAAGTTGTTATCTTTCTAAAAGCTTAGAGATAGAGGAGAGCCAAGGAAGGAAGAAGGAGCTAGATCCGGCCATTAGAGGAGCTTCGAAGCTCCAAATCGCGAGCCGACTCCGGATCCACGGAGGCAAAGCTAGTGCGGTGATTTTCATCCGCTTACTTTTCCATGGCGCCAAAGAGGAATGCAAGGGTAACGATTCTCTTCTTGAGCATGAGTAGCTCTCCTTCTTTGCATAGGAAGCCCGCTCTCGCGAGTTTGCGGTGAGTTGGAGGCGTTCCTTCGGGTAGATATGTGAAGTCCCCGTTTTTTAGAGTCCGTAAGCGAGAACGGACATAGGCATGATGTGTGAAGCCTACCCGGACATGTTGGTCTGGATAGGTGATGTTGCATTGCATAAATGCCGGAGAAGACTCCGTGCTATTGGTTGTTTTTTTCGGGTTTTCTACACGGTAGATTGCAACAGGGAGCCTTGGGGATTAACCCTAAGGTGCACCCAGAAAACTGGGCGGATGTGTGATCTTGCCAACATGGAGGCCTGAGAGCCAACTTGAACATAACCGAGTTATGTGAAATTGTGTGACGAAAATGGGACTCGGGAGAAGTTGACCTGCGCATTTGGCTTAAATTGTCGTTGCGACGTGAGCACGGGTTAGATGGAACCGTACCCATTTCTATGTCGTTCTGGTTAAAGAGACCTAAGGTTACGTGGCACTTGCCGTTGGCATAGATGAGAGTCTTCGGCGGTATATGGCTTAAATTGTCGTGAGCCATGCTGGGAAGACAAATTGCTCATATGTTTGGCCGTCCAAGTGGCGGTGGTGGTCCGGAATGTCTATGGCTTTAACTGACGTGACATCGACCGGTTCACCGAGAATGTGCCTTGAGTGCACGGGTGTGTGGCCGTTTGAGCCTACGCCTGTGATGAAATGAGTATTATTATATTGCTCGCTTGTGCTAATAAAATTGCATGGAAGGAGCATTGCCGCCCCGAGTTGGGGGCGGGATCGTTAAAATTTGGTCAGCATTGCTGACCGTTGCCTTTTTGTTTGCCACCGTGCGGTGGTTATGTTGCTTGCAGGTGTTGCTGGACCAAGCAGTCAATAGCGGGCTAAATCCCAAATTGCGAAGCCGGCCTTAAAGGCCTATTTGGAGTGTTTACTGCTTTATTCATGTATGACCAGCCTGCGTGCGTAGTTTGAAAGTCATGTAACATTAAGTAAACCATTTTTTGTAAGTCCTTAAGGCCAGTACTGGTGTATGTACTTCATTCCTGGTTGGCTATTCTAGTGGACATTCATGCTTTAGTGTTGGGTTCTTTATTTCAACTTATAAACTGCTTCCGCTAGAATGCTCTGTGTAGGACATTATGATTAGTTGGATGGTTTCCATGAGTAACCACCCGGTCTGTCTGTAGTATATGGCGTCGGGCCCCGGCCGGACTACTGCTATATGTTATGCGACGGATAGGGGGTGTTACAATTTGGTATCAGACTACTGGTTTTTGGTCGGACTTAAGATGAATTCGTGGGCGAATTCTTTTTAAGGGGTGGTGAGCACATTGTGTGCGTCATCGTTATAACAGTAAAAGAACCCATGAATGTCCACTTAGGAATGAAAATACACCATGTTTGAGGAACCTGCGTGTTCCTATAATTGTTGTTTGCAATTTTATTTGGTCGTTAAACGGTGTTTTGTACCACTTAGGTGACAGGAACGGTGCTGGACCGCCAGAATGTCCGGTTTCTGAGGAGCATAGTGCACCCGGTGAGGTGTTTGACGACTCCTCCTTCGTATGAAACGTAGG